>PVIA01000605.1:0-362322 GCA_004024845.1 Tonatia bakeri | reverse complement strand
ATGATGGCAACAGCCAGTCATCGGCCCAAAGGTTGGCGGGTGGCACTCCTGTTTCAGGAATCTCTGGGGTAGGTGAGGGGAACAATGAAACTGGGGAAGTGCGTCTGCTAACTTCCCAGTGGGGCGTCGGGGGAGTCTGTGGGGAGATCAGTATAATCATTGTAAACATGCTGTTTTTTACTTCTCCTATTTCTTTGTCAGGGAGACAGGGAGCTCCGCCAGAGGGCATCTGTATCTTGTTCTTCCTTTTGTTGTTGTTGCAAGAAGCGTGGCAGAAAACTGGAAACAGTGGTTAAATTAAGGTTAGAAATGCTGTGTTCGGGGTCCTTTCCGCAACTGAAGCGTGTCTTCCTTCCGTCAGTCTCAGCCACTGAGTGCTCGGCTCTTCCCTTGACCCCCCCCCCCCCCCAGCTACGCCTTTCCTGCCAACTTGGGAGCCCCTGGTAGGGACAGTTCATTCAGCTGAGCTGGGAGAAAAGCCCAGTAAACTTGAGAAGATTAGTACCAGTATCTGCTCCACCCTCTCTCCTCTTCCTGCTGTTTCTTCTCCTTTTCTTTCTTTTGCTTTTATTTGTCTTTCCTCAGTCAGAACACACGTGCACACAGACATCCACTAAACACGGGCCCCCCATCCAGGCCTGAACCGCCCACGTTTTGGTCACCAAAAAGGGACAATGAGGGGCGGAAGTCCACGTTTATGGTCGGGACTGCGCGGGAGCTCGCTAGAGTGGTTGCGAGCGGGGTCTCCCTTTTTCGAAGCTGCAAAGCCGAGGTTTGCTTCCCCCCCCCCCGCACCCCCCAGTTCATGCCAGTGAGGGAGCCTTGCTGAAGGAACACGCTGGTGGCGTGGCTCCCGGGTAACCCCCTCCTCCTGCGAGGGAGCCCGGGCCTGTGACTGCCGGGCCTGCAGCAGGAAGGCCGGCGTGCGGGTCAGCCGCCTGCTGGGTCCACCACAACCCACTCTGCAAACACGGCGGATGAGAGGGGTTTTGTTGAGGCAGAGCAGATGGACAGAGAGAGGCAGAGTTCACGCTAGCCCGTCATAAATCAGGACGCTCTTACGAGCAGGGAAAAATCTGAGCCTGCTCCCTGAAACGTTTGAGCTAACTGAATGTACTATTTTTTTTCCTTATTAGAAGAGCCCCTCGTGCTTATTTTTAAAAAATCAACATGAACAACTTAGAAAGTATGTGTGTCAGACCAAAAGATAAACTTCCGCATCCCCAGAAAGAAATTGCTCTGACGCCTTTCAGTATAATCCTTTGACTTTGTCCTGTGTCCCACTAACACACGCACGCACACAATTATTGTTTAATAAGACTAAAACACACACTGCTCTTTCAGCTAGATAGTAAAAGATGGAACTAGGTCTCGAGGATCGAACACCAAGCGTGGTCCTTGGGTCAGGCCACCAGCATAAATTTTAGTAATAAAACGAAAGACAATGTGTAAATTTATGTTTGGGAAAGTCGGGCCCAGCTCCAGGGAAGGGAGTTCACTGGCGCGGAGGCCGAGCTGAATTTATGGCCTCCCTTCCAGGAACGCCTCCGTGAGCTCCCCAGAAAGAACCTGGGGTCTGCGCCTGGTTGTCCTGTTGCCCCCTAGTGGTTCGAGAAGAATTGTTCGGGCAGGAGAAGAATTCGGCACCTTGGACCCTCTTCCCGCTCGTTTCCAACGATCTCACTGTTTGGATCAGTGGGTGTCTTTTATCTCCTCTGTAATGCATTGACCAAAACCGAATGCTTGAGCCTTTGGAGCCGCAGGGCCCAGGTCATTGGACTGAGTTCTAGCGCAGGGTTTTATGAAAACGAGACACTGTTAAATGTTCAACGTCGTGGGGTGAGATGCTCATTCTTGGGGAGGAACCAAGGGCTGGTCCTGCCAGTCACCACCTGCTGCATGCTTTCTAGAAGGCAGTAGGGTCCATGGATGGTTCTTTTAGTGCCAGTTCTACTTACTGGGATAAACTTCAATTAAATACAAAAATGAGTGAAAACCAAACCCAAATGGAACCTCTCACAGCTGTTTCCATAGAAATATTAGAATGCTTTGAAAAGTATCAATGATGCTGAATTATGAAGGAGACAGGTGGCATTAAGTTATGTGAAAAGTGTGAAATATTGTGAAAATTGTAAAAATCTAGAGTAAAAATCTAGAGTTGTGCACTCAGGTTGTTTCATTAGTGTTTTTAAGTTCTTCTTAATGCTGAAGAGACAAAAGCTTGAAATCCTCATCCTTGATGCTGGGTATTTGTTGAGTAAGTGAATGAGTTATTATTACTATTTCTTTTCTATCTTGGCTGAACATTTGTGCGTTAAGTGGGCCTATTGCGAGACGCCAATAGCATAAATGTTTTATGGCGTGGCTCCCTTGGGCAAGAATTCGACCTGTTACGAGGGTATGGTGCTGGGCACCTGGCCCTGATCAGCCAGTGCCACCGTCACCTCTCTCTGTTCCCTGCCTTCTGGTGACGTTCTTGGCCACGCACATGCATGTGCTACTCACGTGCTTTCTCACCTCTGTGTCTCTCTTTCTTCTGTTACTGGTAACCAGTCTCTTTCATCCGGTTCATTCTGGCCCTGCCTGTCCTGTCCAGCGTGTAGATGCACCTCCCTGCACACCCCACTCGGAGGGGAGCGGCATGGGTCCCCGCCCTTAGGCTGCGTCTGGCATTCAGCAGGCATTCAGGGCCTGATGCTCCGATGCTGCGTAAATAAAGGGCTCCGTTCCAGCCCTTCTCCAGAGGGGGAGCTCTCCCTCCTCTCTGCTCCCCCAGCCCCCTGCACGCACACCCATCATTTCACACACTGTTTTGCACTAACAGCATCTGTCTGGCTGTCTTTCTCCCAAGCTCATGGGTTTGCACACTGCAGCTGGTGGGCCAAAGTCAGCCCACCACCTTTTTTTTTCTTTTTTCTTTTTCAATATGGCCTGGGAGCTGAGGATGGCTCATATGTTTTAAAATATGAAATAGACAAAAACTGTTTGTCTTCGTCAGGGAGACGCTGGGAGAATTGCAGACATGGTCTTTTGGCCTATAACACCCAAACTGCTGTTGTCTGGGCCCCTTGTAGCAAAGTTTGTCAGCTCCTGCCTGAGACTTTCATCCCTGAGTTCTGAGGGGATAGCACTCAACAAATGTTCTTCAGGTCGAACAACTTACTGTTTCTTATTCCTTCCTCTGGAGTCAGGTGTGGGTTTGTAATCCTGGCACTGATCTGTTGCAACTGTGAGGCTGAGATAGGGCATCTCTGAGCCTGTTCTCACCCGAGATGAGATGATTGCCCCTTCTTCCGAGGAGGGGGAGGGGGAGGGGGAGCCATCCACATGTCCGTTTCTGAGCTGGTGCTGAGCACAGAACCAGCACCTAATGTTAGCCTTAATTTATGTCCAGGTAGACGTCCAGCAAAAGTAATCTGATCATCACCGTATAAACCAAACCGTACAGCAGTTGTGAATTAAAAAAAAAAGAAAATCAGTTGCTCTTCCTGAAAATGGCCAGAGGTGACCTGAAAACGATTCATTATTCTTTTGAACCACAAAATCATGCAAATCAAGAGGTCCAAATCTCCGTATGCACCTTACGACCACCTGTGAAACTTCCCGGGCCATCAAGGGTGGGCGTATTTGAAGAGCCACCAAGCATCTGAAGGATGTCACTTCAGAAGCAAAGTGTGCCCTTCTGTCCTTAGTTGCCAGGGTGGGGTTGGTAGGTGTGCCCGGGCCACACAGTGGGGTGGGACACGGGGTTGGTGGCGCCACGGGGGGTGCTGAATTTTTGCTGCACGGGCTTAAAAATGCGGAGAGTGGTGCTGAGCTGAAGGGTTTAGGTGCAGGTGTCTGGTCATTGAGCACGTCCAGGAGAACACCGCCCCCAAGAGGCGGCGCAGGGCGGGGCCGCGGGCAGATCTGCCCTGTGTCAGTTCTCTCTGCCACTTGGATGCGATCCTTCCTGACAAAAAAAAAGCAAGTTGTTCCTAAACCAGAAGAGGATGTTGCACAGGAGAAAGAGACATTCTAGAAGAAATTGAAGAAACTTATGGCCTTGGGGGTAAATTCAACATAAAGTAAATACTAATAAAAGCAAAAAAAAGAGTCATTTTGGATTAGCTTCTTTTTCTGGTGGGGTAGTATTGAAAATTAAGAATTGCCCTTCTGTCCTTGGAGCTAGCTCTTCATTCCCCATTTCTGTGTGTGGGGGGGTGCAGTTTGAGGCTGGATGAACCTCGTCCGGTGTGGACTTGGAGTTTCTAAGGCACTGTTAAGACAGAAGATCTCACTGGAAGGGGGCGAGCACTCCCAGAGCTCTGTGCTGGATGGGGAGGGGGTTAGTGTCTGGAGCCGGCTCTGCCACAGGTGCACCCTTCTCAGAGGGGCAGGAGGTGGCGATACCGGGGGTGGGGTGCACATCTGGTGCCCTGCGTGGACTTGGGGGGCTGGGGGACGCTCTGTAAAGATGTGCGGAGTCACAGGGAGTTCAGTTGTGACGTGTCGCGGGCCTGTTCCCCTGCAGGGACCATGAAGGTGAAGAGTGCCAACATCCAGGTCGGAGACCTGATCATCGTGGAAAAGGTGAGCGGGGTCTCGTGGCCGTGCGAGCGCAAGTGCTGGTGGGAAGTCCCTGCCGCCCCTTCAGGATCCCGACCTGTAATCTGTGGCTCTGGCAACACTCACCGATGGTGTATGGTGTGCAGTTGGCACTTCTGTTCAGCAGCTCCGCCGGGGGAGGGAAGTCTTTTTTTTCTGTGAGACACACGCACAAAATATTTTTTGAAGTGTGTGTGTGTGGGTTAGCCAGAAATCCTGTTGACAGACACAAGTTTTGATTTCCTGTTTGAAGTGTGTGTTGTTGTTTTGGGGGTGCTTGTTCTTCTAACATGTAAAATCTTTGCTAGAAGTCTGTTAACTACGTAAGTATGGAAAAACATTTGTCCCTTACCTTGTGAGCCATTTTAGCTTGCCTTTTTCGACTTTAAAACATCGTATTTGTGCTTTTTTTTAAAGACATTTTTTATGGGGAGAAGGGGCTCACATGAGAACAATAAAAAGGCCAAAAACTGCCTCTTTAAAAACAGCACCGGGAATTTGCTCGTTACTTCAGCAAACTTCCATCTCTTCCTACCGTGTACATTTGGAAGGAATTGGGTTTTGGGGGTGGTCCTGGAACGTGTTGGAATAATATTTGATTAGAAAAGAACTGTGTCTTAAACTGGTGTCTGTAGGAAGTGAACTGTGCTACTTTAAAAGGATTAAACCCAAGAACTCAAAGTTGATTTGCGGTGAAGTGACGCTCTCCTGGGTGGCAGCGTGGACGAACAACGCACACCCATGTGTGTGCACAGAGTTCCCTCTGTTCACAATTAAACGCTGGTGGCTGTGGGCTTCTCTCTCTCTGTCTCTTTTTGAAAATGGCTTTTGTTGCCTCTCACGACTTGACGGCCTTATGCAAATCCCAGTGGGAGCTGAACGTCCAGCTAGAAAATCGGGAGAAGCCGAAGCATGAGCAGGGAGTGTGTGTGTGTGCCCTTCGCTTTGGCAGACGGCTGGACCAAAGCCAGTGAGGGGAGCCGGCGCTCAGCCCTGCGTCCCTGGGGCTGGAAGCTCAGGAGGCAATGGTTGCATTTACCAGAAAACTGGAAGCTCTTTTTCCGAGATAAGCTTTCAGGAGGGGATTAGAAACGGAGCAGTGGCATGCAAGATTTTTTTCAGATTCAAAACAAATTAAATCCCCCCAATCTGTCTTTGACAAAGGCAGATTCTGAAAAGAGGCGGTGGGGTTTGGAGGCCCCCTCCACACTGAGGGGGCTGAGGGGCCAGGGGGCCAGGGGACGGAAACCACCCCCCCACGTGGGCATTCACAGTAAGAGTCTTTCTTTTCCTAACACAGAACCAGCGGGTGCCCGCTGACATGATCTTCCTGAGGACATCAGAAAAAAACGGTAAACATCTGGGATCAATTTTGAAAATAACCATTAACCTTTCAGTGGTAATTTGGCAAAATAATCATTTGAAAATGTAACAGAAGTAGATGATCATTTTGGAGCCACGGAGGCGAATCCAAACAGCCCTTTTAATAGAGCGGTCTTCAAAAAAAAACCCCTTTTTTTTCTGTGCTCACAGGTCAGTAAGTAGATTTTGATCATTACAAAGGTACAGTGAGTTGGTCCCTTGCTGAGTCCCAGCTGGTGAGGTCACATGCGCACACCCACCCACACACACACACACACACACAGGCCTGGCTGTGCCTCTCTGGGCTGCGTCCAGCTTCGCATCAGGAGCTAGCAGGAGGTGGAAGTGTGCCTGACCAATGGGAACACACAGAAATCCTCTGTGCTGTGAGACAGTGCCCGGAGGTGTGTGATGAGACGGGGCGGCAGAGGAACGGGGCAGAGAGGTAGGCAGCCCTTCGAGCCCTTGAACTGGGAGTGGTGGGGCCGTGCCCGCCCTTGCCCACCTGTGTGCATATTGTTACAGCCCTTGGGAGCCTGGGCACTGCTTATGGCTTTCCAGGACCTTTCTCCCTGCGGGCTCCTCCCCCACCATGGAGCTGCCACCCCAGCCCGCCCACCCCATCAGCTGGCTCACATCCCCTTTCTCTTTATTTTTTGTTATTTAAGCCACTTGGAGGGAACAAGGCGGTTTTTCTCCTGCCTATCAGGCACAATCAGATCTTTAAACCCCTGGAAAAAAAATGCACATTTATATTCCTTTGAGGTTACTGCAGCCTATTTTATTACAAATTGAATAAAAGTATGGGTGAAATGTTATACTAATAATTCATGAAGTGATGCAGAGAGGGCAGTGGGAGGCACTAGATGAAAGCAGTCTTTCAAAAACTGCAGCTTTGTCCTCAAACGGGTTCTTGAGTCTTGGTCTGTGGAAATGGAGTGTTATGGATTAGGGTCCCTGAAGTTCTCTCCCCTTCTGCAAAAAAACAAAACAAAAATTCCCTCAAAAAAGATTAGAAGCGTTCTTCCTAGAGAGTCCTCAGAAGTCTTAAGTGCTGTGCCAGCGATGTCATTTCATCCTCTGGTGAAGCACACAGCTGAGTGGCTGCTCGGACCCATGCGTGAGACCCGAACATGGGCCCGTGCGGTGTGCCGGGCGGCCTAACAGCGGGCTTCCGCAGTCCTCTCCAGGTTATGTGGACCAGCCCTTTAGTGCTCACCGTGGGAGGTTGGGGCTGGTTATCTCCACGTTTACACTGGAGGAAACTGAGACTCCGAGAGGGCATGCAGCTGGCAGTAAGCGGTGGAGCCCAGACTTGAACCCAGGAGGCCGGGTCCCTGAGAGGGTGCTCCTGACCCCTGCCCAGAACGGACTCGAATGCTGGTTATCGCATGCCAGCCGCTGCCATCTACTGAGTCCTGACAGCAGGCTCGTGAGGTCTGCGTTTCTCCCCATTTTACAGAGAGGATACACGGAGGGTTAGTGAGGTTGGAAAGCAAGCCCAGGCTCCCACTGTGAGTGCGTGGGGGAGCGAGGATTTGAACCCAGATCTCTCTGGCCCTAGAGCTTATGGAGGGAGTGGGAAATCGGGCACATGTTGACTCTCCCTTTTGGCGGTCGGCCATTTGTTGGCTATTTGTACAAGGCCCCAGAGCCGCCAAGGAAAGGCTTCTCGAACTGCTGGCGAGTAGACGGCCCCCACCTTCCTTCCACAGGGTCTTGCTTTCTGCGGACGGATCAGCTGGACGGGGAGACGGACTGGAAGCTGCGGCTCCCGGTGGCCTGCACGCAGAGGCTCCCCACGGCTGCTGTGAGTAGCTTTTCCTGTCCAGGCATGGATTGGCCATGGCCATGGCCGGGCTCTCAAACTCAGGCGTCCTCTGGGGCCAGGCATGGGAGGTCTGAGGCGAAGTGGGGCTGCTGGGGTGTTTTGGGGTCCTGGGGAGCCTTGAGCACCGGCTGGTTCCAAGTACTGTGGCCACGTGAAGTGCAGACTCAGTGTGCAGGACGGGGCTGGTCTGAGGGAAGCGCAGAATCTTAAACCCCACTAAGCTCTTTGAGACTTTGCTTTCTATTTCCAGCACATGGAATTGCTGCTCAAACAGGAATTCTGTGTTTTGTTTCTTTGAGGAACTGCCATACCGCTTTCCACGGTGGCAGCATTCTGCCCTCCCATCAGCAGCGCACAAGGCTTCTTCCCGTTCTCCGAGTCCTCTCCAGCACGCACTTCTCTCTTTTTCTGACACCAGCCGTCCTAGTGGGTGTGAGGTGTCCTCGCTCACTTTTTCACCTCTGCCCTTTCCAGGGCTTTGCACGGGGCAGGTGCCCGACAGCCATTTGCTGAGTGGGCGGGCACTGTCATGGCCACGAGCAAGCCCCTGACCCAGAGTGCTGCGAAGGGGTTCTGTGCCGTTGGGCACTTTGGAGAACCAGCATCTTCACCATCGCGTCTCTCAGCGCCCTGGGTTATTGCATTCGGCCCTTCCTAAACTTACTTAATGCAAGGTTTCCCCTCTTTTTACCACCTGCCCCATAAAGTTAAGCACCTACTTGCTCGGTTCAGGAAATACAGCCACTTTTGAGAAAGAGCGGCTGGCTGTCTCCTGCAGTGTCCCTCACCGTAAACTGGCTTTGTTCTCACCTCCGTGGCGCAGGATCTGCTTCAGATTCGGTCGTATGTCTACGCAGAGGAGCCGAACATCGACATCCACAACTTTGTGGGGACGTTCACCAGGGTGAGTGAGCGCAGCGTGCCGTGGGCTGTGGCCTCAGGGTGTGTGTTCGCCGTGGGAGCCCCAGAGCAGCGTGCGCAGGTCTTCTCTGGGAAGGAGCTTTCGGTGGGGGTCTGGGTGGGACTCCCTGGGAAGGAAATCGCGCCCGGCCGGCTGATGACACGTTGTTGCTTAGCGGGTCCGCACCACCGGGGTTTCCTTCGGCCCCTGCACAGCTGGAACAGCCTGACAGTGCAGACGCACGTGTCGTTACAATGCCCGGAAGTCCCCGTCTCCCTCAGACGGGCCCCCACTCTCATTTCTCTCTATGAGTCCTGCCTGCTGTTGTCACATGTTTTAAGCCACTTCTCAACTATTTGGAGTGGAAATTGAATTTGGGTTTGAGTCACTTCAGGAACCAGGGACAGGAGATTTATGGAACTCCCAGTAACCGGTTCACGCTGTCTTTCTGTAAGGTGTGAGACTGTCCCTGCTTGATCTGCATCTGCATCTTAGTTCTCACCTGTTCGAACTCTTCTTCCGTGTCAGAGGCTTGTCCTCCTTAAATCCCGAGCCAGTCTTTTCAGGTGTTTCCGTGGGGGCAGGGGGACCCCGAGGCCAGCAGTCCCCACCGTCCTGGCCGAGCCGTGGGCATCTGCCCAGGGTTCATCATCCTTCTCTGCCCGTCGGGAGAAGAACGGGGTGGAGACAGCGCGTGTGTTGTTGTCAGAACCCGGCCTGACACACGGGTGTCCGTTTGGCCTCTTCCAGGAGGACAGCGACCCGCCCATCAGCGAGAGCCTGAGCATCGAGAACGCACTCTGGGCTGGCACCGTCATCGCGTCAGGTGAAGGGGCGCCCCCGCCGAGGAACGTGGTAGCAATTTGCGAGGGGAGGAGAGTCCTCTCATGCAATTAGAACAATCATCTGTCAGCGGGGACAATTAGGCGTCGGTCAAACGGCGTTTTCCACTCGTTCCGGCAACTCCAGGGAATCCGGCTGACACCTAATTGCCCCCCGACACTTGGAGACGCCTCGAGGAGCGGCCGCACTGGCCTGCAGACCCCTCTGCGGCATCTGCTCTGGGAATGGCCCTTAATTGCCCTTGCAGATTGACGTTCTAATCTGTCCCAGAAATGGGGTCCGCCCAGGCGTTCTGGCTGCAAGTCGTGGCCTGGCTGTGAGGGCGGCCGGGCTGCGCCTCCTGGTACGAGGGGCTCCATGTGCCAAAAGGGGCCGTGGGCCTGAGCTGGAGCCTTGATGCTGGAGACACCAGGGTGGCGAGGGGACGGGACCTTTCGGTTTTGAGCGCTGGGGTGAGGCTGAAGAGGAGGGGCCTCGGGGGTCGGGCAGAGCTGGCAGCAGCCCTGGTGGGTATTGGTGGGCTCCCACCTGTCTGTCGTGCAGCGTGACAAACCCCCCACCCCCCGTGTGTCACACATTTCACTCAGCCCTCCCAGAGTTGCCGTGAGGGTAGGTGCCAGTATTGTCCGCATTCTGTGAATGAGGAAACTGAGGCTCATTGAGGTTGAGTAACTCACCCAAGGCCACACAGCAGGTACAAGGTGCACTGGGACTTGAACTCCTGAAGCAGAACTCATTGCGCAGCTACTAGTATATAGCATGTGATACATAATAACATAGACTATTGTTAACCTAATTCTACCGCTGGGAACCCTCTGCCTTTACTAGGGGAGGAGTCCATTTTTCCCCTTTCAGCATCTCAGTGCTATGAACCCATTTGCCTCTGTCTGATGGCTCTTTGTGGCTCTCAGGACAACAGACACGCAGCCCGGATACCGTATGACAAGGGGAGGGAATGACCAGTACGAGGGAGAGCCCAGGCTGCTGGGTGTCACTGTCCACAGACGCACCGCCTAATGCAGATGGACAGAGATGCGCTCTGCCTGTAGCTCTTGCCGTGGTGCTTTTCTCCCGCCTGCCTGCGTTGGCCATGTCATCTGGGCCGTCTCTCAGTTCCCCTGGTGACTACAGATGTGAGAAACTGGTCCTTAAGATTCTGCCCAGCCACTCCCTGGCTTCTGATGGCCTCAATGTGTTTAGTTCGGCCCTTGTTTTGATAAAGTTAATTAAACACTTCAGTAATAAGGACCTGTGTAGATAGGTGCCCATCTGGTTTCATTCTGGTGATTTCCTCCTCTCCTTCCTTCCTGCTTTCCTTCTTTCTGTGAAGCAAACCCTGATCGAACACTTGTATCTAACAATGCCAGTCTCCTTGTTTAGGTCCCAGCGCCATGCGGTGTGCCAGGAAATCCTGGTCTCCACTCTCCCGGGGTTTGTAGTTTCCTGTAAGTGTAATGCACGCTAAGGTGCAGGGGGAGAGGAAACGGGAGAGAGTTCTATGAATTTCCTCTGAAACCAGTAAAACAGCGAGTGATGGAGGGGCAGAGGCAGAGAATTCTGAGGTGGAGCGAGTGAGGTGGAGAGGCTTGTTGCCAGCCTTACTCTTGGGAATAAACAACCATCCTATTTATCAGGCACTTTTTATTTACTGAGTGCTCTGCTGCCATTCTCTTACTTTGGTCTCACAACATTAAATGAGGACATTCAGTGGGGTGCAGAATGGACGCTCAGAGAGGTTAAGCAACTTGCCTGCGGTGACACAGCCTTGGAGCCGTCATCTCCTGGCGGGAGGCGAGTGGAAAGGAAGTTGGAATCTCGAAGAGGGGGGAAAAGATTTTGAGACAGTTCATTCAACATGCATTGTGGAGTTAAAACATGCATTTTCTTTTCACTTGTTTGAATGAATAATCTCTTTGTTCTCGGTGATGTGGGGGGAGAGAGAGCAGAGATTCCCCCGATGCTCCGCCGGCATTGCCTGCCGTCCACTTCAGCGGGAGTATGTTTCGGAGGGAGGCTGCGGAGCTGGGCATTTAGCACTTCTGTAGCTGGCCCCAGTTCCCCTGGCTTCTCCCTGCGGTCTGATTCTAATGCAAACATGAGTTAAATGTGAGCCATTTCATTCTGGTGCTCAACTCAAGAAATGGCCACCAAGAACAATCTTAATTATATGACATTTTGCATCGGTGTTTCCTGTAGAATCTAACTCTTGTGTCTTGGTCACTCTGCTCTTATTAGTTAGGAGTTTAAACGATCATAAAGCTCGCCAGGGTAGGTACTGGAGGTTCAGCATCAACCTGTAAGGGATGCAGTTGCCATGGTAACCCCGCACCATGTTGCTTGGCTGAGGAGTCACCAGGGCCGTGGTAGGGGAGGGGTGGGGAGGCTGGGTAGGAAAGGTGGCCTGGAGGTGACGGAGGCAAGGTGTTCTCGTCCAGTTCTTCTGAGACTCTCAGTAGTGAGGGACCAGTGTGTTGGGTGCCCCCAACCCCTCCCCCCAAATCTGTAGTGGGTGGGTCCGTGCCCTGCTGTGTATGACCAGCGTGCGGGGTGTACCTTGCATACCTCGAGGTCAGAGTTTGGTAGTGCCCGGCCGGTCCGTCCCCTGCTCAGTGGGGCTTGTCCTGTGACCGCACACTCGGCAGTCACAGCACTGTCTCATTGCCTTCAACATTGCCGAGTGCTCGCTCTCCGGGGTCTGGCATTTCTCTTGTTGCCGACTGGGAACAAAGGATCACGGTGAGGCCTGACCTTGGGACCACACTGTTCTGCAGAATTGGGAAGAACTTTGTGAGATTCTGACCATGACAGCCTTGGAGGAACTGGCTGGGGTCCCGCTGGCAGGTCTGCAGGCTGCGGAGGGTGAGAGGGATGAGGACGGCAGAGTGAGGAAGGGCCAGAGAGGTGACAGTGGGGGTAGGGGGTCAGAGGGCTGGGCTGGAGAGGCTGGGGTCACACGAGGTGCGTGGGCCCAGTGTCACCAGATCTTCTTGTTTTCCAGGAAAAGCCAGAAATCTCCATTATTTTCATGAAGGCTCCTGTCTTTGAAAGTTGCCAATGAATTCAACCCCTTGGAAGCGCTATGCCGGCCTGTGCTTTCTCTGTGGGGTGAGGCCGGGGTCACATCCCCTGGTGGCAGCTTCGGTCTCGAGTGCAGGGAGATGTTGAGGGGAAGGCCATCTTCAGCATTAAAGGCAGTGAGGTTGGCTGGTGCCAGTGAGGGACCCTTCCTTTGGGAGCTCTTGTTAGTAACACAGGTCTCAGAAGAGGTGGGAGCAAACAGGAGAGAGTTCTGTGAGTTTTCCTGTGAAACCTCTTGAACCCTGGGCATTGGGCACCGAGACCAAGAGTGCAGTGAGAGAACTCAGCCCAGGCTCGGCTCCCCCTGTCCCACCATCTGCCGTGGCGACAGGCCTGCGTGCACTGGAGTCAGCCACCTGCCTGGGAGCGGCCGGCGAGCTCCCCCGGCCTGCCATCTGCCGGGAGCAGAGCGCTGCTTGCATTAAACATTCAACTCGAGGGACTTGGGGGCTCTTTGTCCAGGGGACACAGGCTCAGCCAGCCCTTCATCTGGGGTTACTGAGGCCGGGCTTGTGTCTCTTGGAGTTTCTGTCTATTCTTCTGTCAGTACTGCTCGGAGGAGAGGAGGTCAGGGGTTTGCGTTTTCCAGCAGAGACTGGCTGTGTGTATTCCTGGGGTCTGCCCTGAGAGCTTGGCAGGGACGGCCCCTCCTCGTGTTTTGGGTTTCAGCTCAGATGTCACCCAGCTCCTCTGACACCCAGGACCTACCGCAGCCCTGCCCTCCTCCCGGCCTCATCTCCCGTCTCTTCTTCTGCCTGTCTCCACCATAGCACCCAGCACTTCCACAGTTACCGTGTTTCTTGCTTCCCTCCTTGACTGTCTCCCTCCCTTCCCTGCTGTGTTGAACATTTTCTTGGCACACGCTGAAAAGGGAAACCAAGGTACATTTCTGATAGTTATTGTCAATCTCCCCCGCCCCCCTAGTAGGTAGTTCCAGTTTATGCTCCTGTCAACAGTAGGTACGACAGGGTCCAAACCCCACCCCTTGGCTAACACTGGATATCAGTCTTCGGAAATTTCTTTACTATGACGGGGCTAAAAACGGTTTGTTTCCCAGTTCTTTGATTCATCACCAGGTTGTGTTGTGCCAGGGGGTGGGTGTGGTTCTCAGGAAAGACTTGTCACCTGGACGGACAGACACCCCACAGACATGCTAGTCAGACGCAGAATCTGACGGGAGTCAGACTCAGCGGCAGGAATGCGCTGTGAGAAGGTGGGTGAGCCCTGGCTGGTGTGGCTCAGTGGATGGGGCACGGGCCTGCGAACCAAAGGGTCGCTGGCTGGATTCCCGGTCCGGGCTGCGGGCCAGGTCAGGTCTTCAGTGGGGAGCGCGTGAGAGGCAACCACACAGTGACGTTTCTCTCCTCTTACGCCTTCTCTTCCCCTCCGTCTAAAAATGAATAAAGAATTTTCAAAAAACGTAGAAGATGGGTGGCGTGCCCGTAAGTTGCCACAGCAGTTTCTGCGGATGGCAGTGTTCTTGGCATTAACCAGCCAGCCCTGTGTGGCATCGAACACCTGCCACGTGGCCAGTGCAAGTGGGGAGCTGCATCGGATCTCGTTTTCATCGAATTTAAGCTGAAGGTGCTGCACACGGCCGGCCACCACCTTCCTGGTCCTTGTGGCCACAGGTCGCGGGTTGGCCCCGGCGCGAGCACGCCGGCACGCTCCCGACGTGGGCGCTGGAGCTGGGGGACGCCCTGTCGGGGCGCGGGCTCTGAGCCCGCCGGTCTGCGCTGACGGTTCTTTGTGCCGCGCTGCTCTCCTTGCAGGGACCGTGGTGGGCGTCGTTCTGTACACGGGCAGAGAGCTGCGGAGCGTCATGAACACCTCGAACCCCCGGAGCAAGGTGCGTGTGCGGCCCCGGGACGCGTCTGCTGCTCGGCAGGCCTCGTGACTGGAGGTGCTGTGGCGGCCCACACGGGGGCCGAGGGGCCAGATTTGAAAGGGGGGCACCTGACAGTGGTGTTTCGTTTTTGCAAATCTACTTTCTTTTTTTTTTCCATTTTATTTAAATGATTGTTCAAGTACAATTTTCTCCCCTTTACTCCCAATCCAGCCCCCCCCAAATCTACTTTCTATCTGCATACTTGTACATATGTGCATGGATACAGCTACACACATGTAACACCAGTAATACACAAGTAGGTGTTCATGTGTATATATAAATACACAATTTTAAAAATTTACTTTTTAAATTTTACTTTATTTTTTGAAATTAAAAAAAAATTTATGACCAAAACATTTCTGAACACGCAGCATTTTAAACGCTTTTATGTGAAAGCAAACTGTTGTTTGCCAGGTGTCTCTTGGGGGTCCTTCGCCCACATCTCATCGAACCCTGACCCCCGCCCGTGAGCAGGGGCTTCCTGAGTGTGCAGTGTGGGGGGGGACCCAGGTTCCACCCTCTGCTGACGGCCCTCGGGGCCAGGTCTGTACTCTGCCGAGCGGCTCCATGACGTCATTTCACACTGTGGCCCTCCCTCCCAGCCCGCCCCTCCTCCAGTTTTTAGGTCAGAACATCGCAGGACAATTTCCCTCCGACAGGTGCCGTGTTTCCCAAACTTCAGTCATTTTGACCCCACCACGAATAAATGATGAGTAAAATGTCATTTATTCGATGCCTTTGATTTATCTTAGGCCATATTTCTGTGAAGTTACGGGTCTGCTGTGCTAGTTACATTTAAAAACATACACGCTAAAATAAATAGGTAGCTATTAAACTAATGGTGTTTAATTAGTGCAGCGCCTGAAAATCGGGGGCCACCAGAGGTGTGGGCCCCGACCTTTCAGGCTCAGCTGCATCAGGGCGTGGGGCGGTGCTGGGGCAGAGGACTGAGCCGTTTTACAGGTCACTGTGCAGGACAGCAACCAAGCAGCGTGCGGCCCAGCAGGCACGGGCGGAACCTGCTCGTGGGTTTCCAAGCCCAAGTCTTCTTAAGTCACCAGGAAAAACCTGATAGCAGATTCTTTGAGGCCCCTTGTTATGGACCACAGCCGCCCCCCGCCGTGCTGATGTCCTCGACCACAGCTGCAGGGATCGATGGGCCCGCCGTCTCACCTGGGTGGAGGTGCCCACGGTGAAGGACCGTTCTCCAGGTGGGCTGTGGGTTGCACCCGCTAATCCCAAGCCCCCCTCTGTGCCCTGCCCCCCAGATCGGCCTGTTCGACCTGGAAGTGAACTGCCTCACAAAGATCCTCTTCGGCGCTCTGGTGGTGGTGTCCCTAGTCATGGTGGCCCTCCAGCACTTCGCTGGGCGCTGGTACCTGCAGATCATCCGCTTCCTCCTCCTGTTCTCCAACATCATTCCCATCAGGTGAGCAGGGGCGAACTTGCGTTTGGGTGCCGGGCGGTGTCTTCTCTTTGCCGCTGGCCCGTGCTGAGCGAGGACCAGGAACAGTCAGGGTCGGGAGGAAGAGCCATGCTTGGGGCTGTAGCGTCTGAAGAGCACGTGGCTTCATGGTCCATCCTTTCCTGAGTGACTCCCTGCTCGGAAGCCCTTGCCGTGCCTGGCCCAGTCCACGGTAGGGATCCCAGGGGAATTCCTCTCCTCGGCCAGCTCCAAGAGGTTGGTAGGGGCCGTGGGGAGCGTGTGTTGAGAAGGATCCCGAGCCCCAGTCTGGGCTCAACAGGAAACACCGTATTTTTCAGACCATAAGACACACCTAGGTTTTAGAGGGGGAAAATAGGAAAAAAAATTTCGAAGCAAAAAATGTGGTAAAATATTTAATAAGATAAATAACATAATATTTCACCAATGTAAATGTAAAGCTACATTTGGATGACAAGACACCTCCCCCCTTTCCTCCCAAATTTTTGGTGGGAAGTGGGGGTGGGGGAGAAAAGTGCATCTTTTCTGGGTCCGGAAAATATGGTCATATGGTGACTGGAGAGCAGTGGAAGCACGTGCCGATTGTTTGCCTCATTTGGAGGCTGCATAAGTGGTTTAAAAATGACAAAAGCAGTAGACCATCATGGAAAAAAGCCAGAGGTTCACAGTAGCAAAAGATGACCAAGGTCAGTTCGGAAAAGATGGGACACTCGTGGAGGCGGATGGCAGGAATGGTCACACAGCAGGGTGAACGTCCTGAATGCCCCTGAACTGCCCACTTTAAACAGTAAGCTTTATGTTGTATGTATTTTACCTCAATTAAAAAAAAATGAGTGTAGCCCTGGTGCATGGCTCAGTGGGTGGAGCATTGTCCCACAAAGCCAAAGTCACCTGTTTGATTCCCGGTCAGGGCACATGCGTGGGTTGCGGGCCTGGTCCCCAGTTGGGGTGCACATGAGAGGGAACTGATTGTGTTTCTCTCCCTTTCTCCTTACCTTCCCCTCTCTCTAAAATAGATAAATAAGATTTTTTTTTAATTTTATTTTAATCATTGTTCAAGTACAGTTTTCTCCCCTTTACTCCCAATCCAGCCCACCCACCCCTCCCTCCCAACTTCCCTCCCATTACCACCCTCCCCCTAGTTTTCGTCCATGTGTCTTTTAACTTTGTTCCCGTAAACCCTTCCCCTTTTCCTCTGAAACTCCCTGTTCTCTCTCCTCTGGTCACTTTCTGCCTGTATAAATAAGATCTTTTTAAAAAAGTGAGTGTAGCTCTGGCTGGGTGGCTTAGTTGGCTGGAACATTGTCCTGTGCACCAAAAGGTTGTAGGTTTGACCCCCAGTTGGGGTGCGAATGGGAGGTGACTGATCAATGTTTCTCTCTCACATTGATGTTTCTCTGTCTCTCTCTCTTTCTAAAATCAATAAACTTTCCTTGGGTGAGAGTTAAAAAATTTTTAAAAAATGAGCATAGTATCAAAATATATCAGCTCAGAGGACTGGGAGTTAAGAACAAGCAAGACACACAACTACCCATTCTGTAGTGACGGTGAGTGACTGTGGTCCACGCCAGAACAGCGTCATGGGCACGGCGAGTGGCCCTCGTGTGCCCAGACAGTGGAGTTGACTCCAGCTGTGTCTGGGGACTCAGCCCCGGCAGGGGCCTCTCCAGGGAGTGACTCCAAAGGCTGTGGCCCTAGTGGCGTGTACCCAGAGTGCTTGCTGTTTGTGAAAGAAGACACGAGCCCCGCATAGACCCCGTTAACTGGTTTGCTCTGGTTTCCTCGCCAGTTTGCGTGTGAACCTGGACATGGGCAAGATTGTGTACAGCTGGGTGATTCGGAGGGATTCGAAAATCCCGGGGACGGTGGTTCGTTCCAGCACGATCCCTGAGCAGCTGGGGCGGATCTCTTACCTGCTCACCGACAAGACAGGTGAGCTTCCTGTCCCCCCTTCCCCCACCCCACCCCAGGACCCAGTGGGAGAGAAGGTGCGTGGATCCTCTTTCTCAAGGTCACAGAGATGTCTGCTGCTGCTCTTTTGCTTCCCCAGATTTTGATAAAGAGCGATTGTTTGGTGATAATGATGATAATAGCAGCAAAGCTTTACATAATACCTTTGTGCAAAGCACGGTTCTGGGGTGTTTACCTGTAGTTATGTAGTTATTCCTCATCCCAGCCTGGTATTTTTAAAGGTGATGAAAAGGAGCAAAAGTTGACTGATTTATTTAGAAGCCGCCTTTGAACTCAGGCAGATTGGCTTCAAGTCCTGACCTCACACCCCAAATTACTGCTCCACAGTTTGGTGTCACAGGGGTTAAGAGCAAGGACTGGGGAGCTGGGGAGACCTGAGTTCCAGCTCCCTCTCTGCCATTTAGTGTCCACAGGATGAAAGGGGATCTGTTGCAAAGGTCTGGAGTGGCTCACCAGAGCAGAGAAAAACCGGGTGTCAAAAAGGAGAGAAGTCAGGAAAGTTCTGGATGTGGCAGCGTCAGGACCCCTGTGTGGTCTCTGTAGGGTGCAGGTGTCTGTCTGCTCAAGGTTCAGGCTCCTTCAAGATAGAACCTGATTGGACTAGTGTGTGTCACGTGCCACCCTCTTGGCCAGTGGAATGGTCAGGCACCCTGATTGACACTCCCTCTGGACCATCCCAGGAAATGAGGGGAGGGGTCATTTTCCTGAGGAAACCTCGGATGCCATGTTCAAAGGACAGGGAATCGGGTTCCGGGCCAGCAAAGCCCCACAGCAAAAGCAGGGGCAGGGCTAAAACCAGTGTGTGATGTATAGTACACACTCCAAAAAACCACAAAACAAAACCGATCTGTCATTGCCGCTAAGGCCAATAGCAGCTCCAGGATGCGGCACCATCACCCGTTTGCCTTGTGTTCCAGGAACCCTGACCCAGAACGAGATGGTGTTCAAGCGGCTGCACCTGGGCACGGTGGCCTACGGCCTGGACTCCATGGACGAGGTGCAGAGCCACATCTTCAGCGTGTACACCCAGGTACCTGCTGCCTTCGGTGCCGCTGCCCACACTAGTCCTCGACGTGTGCGCACACCTCCATCGAGACAGAGCTCAGTGTGCATGCCTTGTGACCCCCCTCCCATGCCCGGTGCCATCCTCACGGGGACTGAGACTTTCGTCCCCAGGGCTCCCTGTGTGGCTTGCTACGCTCACTGGCTCCGGGCTGAGCCCCCCTCCGCCCCCTTCTCAGCACCGCTGACCTGCCGATGACCGTACCAGACAATCTTGCCGTCGTGGTGTGTCCCCCCAGCAGGAGACACGCCCTTGCCTGGGTGATTGGTATTTTTAGGAGCTCGTGGGGTTTGCAGAAGCTGTGCCTTCTCGGGACGTTGGTGTAGGGCGGCTCTTGTGGTCCGTTTTGGGTCAGTGCAGGTCATACTCTTTGTAAAATGCTCAAAGTTGGAAACGCCATTGCTTACTGTGAACTTGAACTTCTAACCTTGCTTAGTGAAGCTCATACTTGATTTGCCCATCCTGGTCGTGGGTTTAAAAAAGCTAAGTGTCACAAGGTTAGGCCATCTCGAGGTTGGTGTGAGCCCAGAATTACAGCACCCCTCCCCACCACGTGTCCTCTCATGACGTCTAAAACCCTGCAGTGAACACATGAATATATTCACGATGAGAGGTGTGGAGGCTTTCCCGTGGGGTTTTGTTTTCCACCTTTCTTGAGGTATAATTTACATACTATAAAAATCAGCCGTGTTAAGTGTACATGCAGTTCAATGACTTTTTAGTAAATTAGAGAGTTACGGAGCTGTTGGCACAAGTCCATGTCAGAACATACCCACCACCCCAGAGAGGTTCCCTCCAGCTCATTCAGGCGTCATTCACCAGACCCGTAGAATGTATCACTGGGTCAGTAACAGTGTCACTTTTGTAACAGCGTTGTATGGAGCACGGCGCTCACCTCCCCGGAGTCAGATCTCCGGGGACAGTCAGAACCCCTAGACCCGGTTTCAACAGGTGAACCAGGCGGCCCTCAGGTACCACAGTCTGCTGGGAACCTGAGGCGCACCCTCTTTTTCCAGAACATCAGTGTCTGCATCTATGGACTCCAGAATTGACATTTTAGCTTCATCTTTAAAATTATAGCAGCGTTTAAATCTTACTCATGGTCCTGAGACTGACCCAGGGACCCCCCCGCACCCCTACTCCACGTATCAGACCAGCGTCTTGTCAGCTCCGGCCCTTGGGGTGCTCTGCGGAAGGAGTTGGAATTCTACAATGGGCTTTTTCCAGAACATTGAAATGTGGCTTGCAGTTTAGGGAGTGTCCAGGTGACTGGTTTGAGGGAAGTTATTTAACGGAAGTAACCTCAGGAAGAAGGCAGGTGGTTTTAAAAGATTCCGGCAGGAAAAGTTCAGATTATTACTACAAGCCCGAGTAAACCTCGGGAAAACGGCCAACACCTTATGAGATCAAACCAGGACAGGCTTTCGATGTGGCGAGTTTTTCCCTTTGGCTTGTTTACTTATTGCTACCTATAAGCCACAATTGAGTTGTAATCCCCCAACCATAAAATTTACCCCTTCAAAGTGTACAATTCTGAGTGTTTTTCAGTATATTCTCAACACTGTACTTCCACCACTACTGTGTGATTTCCAAACATTTCCCTCACCCCCCAAAATACCCCCACCCCTACTCCTCCTTGTTCCCCTAGCCTCTGGCAACCCCCCGGCCACTTGCTATCTCCGTAGACTTGCCAGTGCCGGGCATTTCCTGTGGATGAGACCACACAGGGTCTCTGGCAGCTGGCTCCCTTCACTTGGCATGACGTCTTCAGGACCCCTCCAGGTGGTGCCGTGCGTCGGAACTTCATTCCCCTTCGTAATTAAATAACAGGTGTGACAACTGGAATTATAATTCTCAATCGATTATAATTCCCAGTGTCCCTTTCCCTGACTATATGTTGGTTTCTTTGATATTAGCTAATACTGTGAGAAGTGCTGTTTTTTATCTTTATCATATCTTTTCAGAATTTTACCTTTTAATTGTTTTGTAATACAATATACAACATTATGCGAAGTTAAACATACATCTGTGGAGGCACTCAAACATTTTTCCCCCACTGTGTTACATGATGGAAATGTTTTGAGACAGCTGGTCTGTATCACCCAGAATGTGGAGTCATCTATTTTATTTTATTCACCCCAGCAAGTGGAAGTGTCTTTAACTGTTGTTAATATATGTGCCTCCACGGAAGACCCAGACCAGGACTTCTGTGAATGCCTCGAAGCTGTTTTGTGCTCGTAAATTCATTATTTTTCAGAAATCACACTTGATACGATTCCACACATTGTGATCTGAGAACTGTCAGTTTTCACTTAATATCTTGTTTCGATATTGTTTCAGGATTCTTGTTAGAATTGGGACTCACTGAGCTCTTTTTCCCTGTTCCTTTTTAACGAGTGTGTTGGTGGCGAACTTGTGAGTTTCTGGTTTCTTTTCTGCATTCGAAGGCGTCGGGTTGCCGGGACTACTTCCTGTGTCACAGACTGCGTTCCTTCCGCTTTCTGCCTCCATCAGAGACATAGGTTTTCTTAACCTGTGTGTTTTTCTCTGGGACACAGCTTGCTTTGTTTTTCACTCATTTAAAAAATTTCTGTTGTTTCTTTATGATGCATTTATTTTTGGCTGGAGACAAAAGACATGTGATAGATAAGTACAAAGAAAAAAAAAACATTGAAATCACCCATATTAACATCATGCAGAAATACCAACATTAACACCTGGGTGTTTAAAACGCCAAACTTTCTCTCTGCCTTTATGTGTCTGGGGAGATGATGGTTTACTTTGTTTCTTTGAGCGCACGTGTGTGTTTCTTTTTCTCTTTAATCCTTGCTTGTGGATATGTGTATTGATTTTAGTGAGAGAGGAAGAGAAAGAGAAACATCAATGTGAGAGAGAAACACTGATTGGTTGCCCCAGTAAGCGTCCGGACCGGGGATTGAACCCATAGCCTGTTGGTGCCCAAGATGACACTCCAACCAGCTGCCAACCTGACCAGGGCTGTGTTTCTTTGCAATAAGAAGGCATATTTCCGCAATCCTTTTTAGCTAGAGTTGAACTGGACCCTCTTGCATACCTTAAGTGCAGGGGAACCAAATGCCTGTATTTCTTCTTTTTATTAAAGATTTTATTTATTTTTAGGAAGGAAGGGAGGGAGAAAGAGAGTGAGAGAAACATCAGTGTGTGGTTGCTCCACGTGTCCCCCGCTGGAGACCTGGCCTGCAACCCAGGCGTGTGCCCTGACTGGGAATTGAACCAATGACCCTTTGCTTTGCAGACCAGTGCTCAGTCCACTGAGCCACACCAGCCAGGATGAATGCCTGTATTTCTTAAAGTTCTTAACATATTTATTGTTCATTTTGAGGATCATTTCTGGTTTAAGAACCACTGTTAGAATAATACCATCCAACTTCCTTTTTTCACTCATGTCAGTGATTCTGATCATTTTTAATGGTTTTATAACAGGGCCCGGACTAACTAGGGTAAGAAAAGTGGGGGTGTCCACCTTGAGAGCAAAATTTTTTGGGAATGACCCCTCAAAAAATCATAGTAATCAAAATAAATCATAATCGTAATGCAACATTTTCAAAACTCAAAATTCATATGAAAACCCACAATGAACACAATGCTGAAATTTTAAGTTGACAGCATCCAGCCCGTGCAGTTGGGCCTCCCCCCTCTTCCTGGCCTCGGTTTTGTGGTGTCTGTGGCTTTGTATCTCGGTTCTTTTTTCCCCTCGGCACATGACGTATCAGGATGGACAGTTCTTTGTTGTGAGGGCCGTCCTGTGCGTTCTCGGGAAAGAGAAGGAGAGAGACTGATGTTCCAGAGAATCGGTCACCTCTGGCCCGCCCCCAACTGGGACCTGGCCCACAACCCAGGCACATGCCCTGACCGGGAATTGAACCCATGACTTTCTGGTTTGTGGGAGGACACCCAACCCACTGAGCTTTAGCAGTCGGGGCCATTTTAGGTTTTTGGCGTCGTCCTTGCCCTCTACCGTCTAGATGTTTGTAGCAACCTCACCCATCAGTGGTGGGGCAGAATCATCCAAAGGGAGAACCCCTGTGTTATCTAGGGTTCAATTTCTTTTTTTTTTTAAGTCTTTTTAAAATTCTTTATTCTTTAAAGATTTTACTTATTTATTTTTAGAGGGAAAGGGAGGGAGAAAGAGAGGCAGAGAAACATCAATGTGTGGTTGCCTCTCAGGCGCCCCCTATTGGGGAACTTGGTCGGCAACCCCACGCATGTGCCCTGACTGGGAATCGAACCTGTGACCCTCGGGGCTCAATTTCAAGGCATTGAAATGTGCTGCCTCGGTCATGCCCTGAGATGTCTACTGTTCAATAGCAAGCATTGTATTTATTCAGTCACTCCAACGGCCTGTAACTCAGTTGACTCATTTGGAACCAGCAGCTGTGAGCCTGCCTCTGTGGAGGTGCCCCTTGGAGGTTAATGAGGTACCAGCGTGGAGCGTTCTTTGGGGAGTGAAGTGGGGCTATTGAAACAGGAATTCCTTCTTGTCAGCGGTGTGTGCCTACCAATCGCCGCCCATCTGTAATATCCATTAATACCGTGGGCGGTGGTGGCGCAGTTTTAATTGCGTTTAGAAAGAAAATTGATCTTCGTGGTGACTCTGTGTTTAATTTTTGTATTGATCTTTCCTGTTCTGCAGGATGGAGCCCTTGGGGGGAATTGCTCCTGCCCTGGGTCACTAATGAGAAGCCGGGGACTATTTTTCATTGATTCCCTGCGTCTCTTTGGGTGGCCGGGATGCCGTAGAACGACTCGGAAGCATTAGATGATATGAGGTACCCACCCAAGGGCCCGCGTCAGGGGCCTCTGTGCATGGAGGTCTTGGCTCCTCTCCCTGCTCCTGACCTCATGTGGGGCTCTGCCACCCTCTTCCCTCCCTAAGAGGGCCAGCGGTTGCTTCCCCCAGGGCAGAAAGGCTCGTAACCTGCCTCTGTGGACGCCACATCTGTTTTGATTTTCCCCTGGTATTTTTTAAGTAAGAAGCAATGTGTGCGGGTTAAAGGGCCTATGGGGAGGAGGCTGCAGATAAACACTGTACAACGTGAAACTCTTCCATATGGGGAATGTGAGGAGGTTTGGGGATGGGGCCCTGCGGCCAACACTGGCAGCGCCCCTGGTAATTACCAGGGCCTTAATGATACATGTGGATGGCCACTTGGTGTGCGAATGAGCCTTTTACCCGGCAATTAAAAGAGAATTTCAGAATCAATGGTTGTGACCCCTCCTCCCTGAAGCAACTTAGTGGGAAAGGGGATACGTGTTCATTTAAGAGAGAAATAAATGAATCCGGGACATTAAACCAGTGGCCTGTGGGTCGGGGCTCATCACCCCCATCTTCTGATTGGTTGTCACATGGTCCCCTGATCTGAAAGAGAGGTCCTTGCACAAATCGGGGCTCTCTGTGCGACCCCACATTTGAGGCATCAGTGGGAGCGTTTGTCTTCCACAGACAGGAAGTCAGATTGCTTGTAAAACCCAAAGGTTTGCGAAGGGCGCCCGGAACGTGGCCTTGCCTTCAGACCCACGGTTAACTAAAACTTGCCAGCCAGAGCAATTACTTCTCAAAGGCCTCGTTACCGCCCCTTGTGTTAAGTCATAATTTGGTCCAGGTGCCGAGGAACGTGGGGGAGAACGAAGGCACCCATGGGCTCCCAGGATGGAACTCAGGGAAAAGCATTCTGGGTTTGGCCTCCCCGATCGAGAGAAACTTCCCGGCGTCGTCGGTCCCCTTCATGACGTGGGAGTGAAATTCTTCGTAATCAGAAGCACTTGGCCAATAATGATTCATTTAAACTGTAGTTCTGATTCATTACTCTAATTATGGTTGCCATGCAGTGCCCTTTGGCCTGGAAGTGAAACCCGTGTCCTCTTGACACCAGAGGTTAACGGAGCAGGAAGCTGGAGCGGTGTGGGTGCCTGCATGACAAGAATAATTTAGTAATTGTCTAATTACCCGAGGAGCCGAATGCCACTGCTAAAAATAGTATTAAAAAATTAAACGCAAGCCATTTTCTTGTTTCCCGTAACCCATCTGTTCTCCATTTTGGGCGACCAGTGCGTTCACGGGTATAAAACGCGATTCATTCTCAAAGATCGGATCGCTTCTCCCCCATCGGATGCAATGTGTTTTTAATGGAATGGAGCACTCAGTGTGTCCATAACCTTCCCGAGCTCCTGGGACTCAGCTGTGGAGGAAGATGCCTGCGGGTCCTTTGTCCAAAACCGGGTTTAAAGTCTGGACCCGATGCCGTTCCATTTGATGTGCATTTCTTCTTGGAGATGGAAACGTCAGGGCCATCACCGTCTCCTTAGGAGACAGGAAATTGTCTATTTACCAGGGATGCAGCAAACAAGCTGTGTGTTCTCATTGTCTAAGAGGACAGTCCTCAGGTAAACAAGTCACTTTTAGACAGAGAGGACAGTAACCCACAGGAATTTTGACTTCTGTTGGGGAGGGCAAGCGGGGTAATGTGCATTAGGGGGCTCAGAGAAGCTCTCTTTCAGGAGCGGACATTTGAATTTAGACCTCCTTGATGAGACAGAGCGAGCCAGCCCCACGGAGGTCTGGGAAATGGTGTTCTAGGCAGCGGGCACAGCGAGTGCAAAGGCCCTGTGGCAGGAAGCGGCGTGGCAATGTTCACGGAACAGAGGAGGTCAGCATGGCCGGAGCAGTGAATAAGGAGGATGGTGTCTTGAAAGGAGGTTGTAGAGATGGGTGGGGGCTCATCAGAATGGTCCTATGGGCCATGGGAAGGCCTCTCAGTTTGATTGAATACTGCGCCAGAAGCTCAGTGGTCCTTTTACATGGTCTTAATTTTTTATTGTATTTCAAGGCAACAGAAACCATTTGTTTTCTTTTATGATTTTATTTATTTATTTTTAGAGAGTGGGGAAGGTAGGGAGAGAAACATCAATCGGCTGCCTCTTGCACGCCCCCAACTGGGGACCTGGCCTGCAACCCAGGCATGTGACCTGACCGGGAATCAAACAAGTGACCTTTTGGTTTGCAGGATGATGCCCAACCCACTGGGCCACCCCAGTCAGATCAGAAACCCTTTTTCAAAGGAAGGCCTTCAGGGTACCTGATGTGTAACATAGAGAGGACTGGGCTGCTTGCCTTCCACGCCGGGGATGCTGAGCGGGGGTGCCTGGGAATTCCTGTTCCTCGAGCATGGAGCCTGGGTTGAACCCCACCCCGGAGCCCACTCCTCTCATTGGCAGGAAACTGAGAGGCCCAGTGAGCTGGTATGACTTTTCACCACTCATCCAGGAATAAAGCTCAGAGTTGTGAACCTGCAGTACTTTTTCCCGTGTTGCTTGAAGCCATTTTCCCCAAGCCTTACCCCGTGAGAGAGGCTCAGCCACATGTTGAGAGGTTTGAACAAGGGGACGGCGAAGGCTGTGTTAGCGACGAAACAGCTGCTTCGGCGGGTTAAGTAAGGGTCTGACGTCTGCATGGAAAGCACATATTGAGCGTGTGCAGCAGGACTCTTTTTTTAAAAGTTACTCTTAAAAAACCTGCCTGAAGTGCAGGGTTAGGTACCGTTCTGCGGTGCGTTCACCTGGGCAGGTGTCATTCCTGTTGTCACTGTCCCCAGCCCTGCCCCGAGTTGCTTGTGACCGCCCTGCTGGCCGGTACCCTGTGGAACACCAGCCAACGCTGTTGTCTTTTCATTTGAGACCAAAGAGCATACCTTTAAAACGGTGATTCTAAACCAGGGGTGGTCTGAGTCCCCCTGGGACGTTGGGCAACATCTGCTGGTACATCCAGGGAAGAGAGGTGCTTCTGGCATCTAGGAGGCGAGGCCGGGGATGTGGGTAGGCAGCCTCCAGTGCACAGGGCTGGGCCACCACGGGGAAAGTCTGTCCCGAGTGCCACAGCTGAAGACCCTGGTCCGAAACAGCGGGCTCACTCTCGACGTGGCGGGACCCTCCCTGTGGGGGGTCCCTCAGCCCCACCCAAAGGTGGACAGTCACCTGTTCACGGGTAAAACTGCCCACACTCACTACATTGTAATCATTTTTCTCTTAACTTTGCACCTTTTCTTTTCCCCAAGCATAAATGATTGCATCCTTGACAGTTCACACCCTTTATCGCAGTGTGTCTGTGGATGTGCCTGAGCTCCCTGTTAGACCTGCAGTGGGGAGAGCAGGCCCCCCGCCTGGCTGTTCTTCCACACCCTCGAGACGCTTCGGTGCCTCTGGTCACCTCCCTTGTTCATCTCCCCTCCCCGCAGCAGCCCCAGGACCCGCCGGCTCAGAAGGGCCCCACGATCACCACCAAGGTGCGGCGGACCATGAGCAGCCGCGTGCACGAAGCCGTGAAGGCCATTGCGCTCTGCCACAACGTGACCCCCGTGTACGAGTCCAACGGTGTGACCGACCAGGCCGAGGCCGAGAAGCAGTACGAGGACTCGTGCCGTGTGTACCAGGCGTCCAGCCCGGACGAGGTAAGCTCGGGGCAGGTATGGTTTGACGGGGACGCCCTGCCTGTCTGTCCTCCACGGGACGCAGGCATGGCCCCCTAGGGGCTCCCTGGGCAGGACGGACCAGAGCCAGGGAGCTGCAGTGCTGCTGGGCAAATATATGTTCAAGTGCATGCGGGACGTGGTCTTTCCTAGAAGCAGCAGTCACGGACCTGAGAGCTCTCCTCAGCTCTGAGCCAGGGGTGGTTTGGGTCTCCCTGGGACATTGGCAATGCCTGCTGATACATCCGGGCAAGGGAGGTGCTTCTGGCATCTAGGAGGCGAGGCCAGAGGAGAGCACACGGGTTCTTGTTTGTTATTCTGCTGGGCAGCCCCTACAGGGGACACAAGGTCCCATTGAAACCACATCCCCTTTAAAAACAAATAGTATTATTGAGATAAAACTCACACAGCCTCCCATCGAACCCGCATAGGTGAGTGGTTTTTTAAGTACGGTCACAGAGTTAGGCAACCACGACCACGCTCAACTTGGGGACATTTTCTTCACCCCAACAGGAAGTGCCCCGTGCCCTTTCTGTCCAGCCCCTTCCATCCCCCGGCCCCCACACCCACGTCCTGTCTGTGTGGAATTGCCTTCTCTGGACGTTTCGTACAAATGGAAACGTGTAGGGGACCCTTGGTGTCTGGCTGCTTCGTGTTGTCCCGTGTGTCAGAACTTTGTGACTCTATATGGGTGAGAGGTATTCCGTTGTGTGGGCAACACTGCGTTCCCTTTACCCATCCACTGGGTGCTGGCCATTTGGACTGTATGGGTGTTGGTTTGCTATAATGGGTGATGCTGCTCTGAACATTGGGGTACACGTGTGTGAGGGGACACATGTTTTTTCTCTCTGAGTGTGTATCTAGGAATGGGATTGCTGGGTCACCTGGTAACTCTATGTTTAACCTTTTTTTTAAGGTTTTATTTATTTATTTTTAGACAGAGGGTAAGGGAAGGAGAAAGAGAGGGAGAGAAACATCAATGTGTGGTTGCCTGTCTCGCTCGCCCCCCACTGGGGACTTGGCCTGCAATCCAGGCACATGCCCTGACTGGGAATCAAACCAGCGACCTTTTGGTTTGCAAGCCGGTGCTCAATTCACTGAGCTGTACCAGTCAGGGAGCATTTTTTTTAAGCATAGAAAATTTGGAAATTTCAGAAGACAATAAAGAAGAAAACGGGTTGATCGCAATCTCACCCATAAAGGACAACAACAGGCCACTTTCCCAGAGCGTTTGGTCCCATCTGACCTGTGTTGGCTGTATTGTGTAATCCCCCAGCGCCTAAGTGACACTGTTACTGTTGCCATTTATTTCTGTGTGTTATGTAATCCCCCAGCACCTAAGTGACACTGTTACTGTTGCTATTTTCAGAAAAGAAAATTCAGAGGTAGCAAGATAGGTTTTAGCTTGCAGTCACCAGGATATTTTTTAAAGTTTCTTTTTTCAAAATAATTTCGGACTTACAGAAAAGTTGTGGAATTTGGACAAAGAATTCCCATTCACCGAAACTTCACTTGGATTCTTCCCATGTTAACATTTTTGCACCTTTTCTTTATCATCCTCCCTTTTTGTCTTTGAAGAGTCGGTTGCAGACATGATCCTCATGTACTTGTGAAAATGTTTCCTTTTTTACCTAAAAACCGAGGAGATTTATCCAGATCGGGAAATGAACATTGATGCAGTCCTGTTATCTAACCCACAGCTCTTACTCAGATTTCAACAACTGTGCTAACTTACATTTTTACCCTCCTCCCTGCTGCCCCCCCGCCCCCAACCCTGGCAAAGCATTTCCCCAGATCAGGGTTCTGTGCAGGAGCTCACACTGCATTCAGTTGCCACGCCCCTGGAGTCTCTTCCAGCCGGGAACCAGTTCCTCTGCCTGCCTGGATTTTCACCACCTTGACACGTCTCCAGATCGCGGGCCAGTGACTTTGTGCAGTACCACGTCTCCTGGTTTGGGTCCGCCTGACGTTGTCTGGTGCCTGCGGGGGTTGTGCATTTGTGGCCCCGGCCTCACTGTGCGTTGTTAGCAGGAGACACACGAGGTTGGCGTGCCCCGCTCTTGGAGACGCCAGCTTTGGTCACGTGGCCAGGATGGGGTCCCTGGAGTTTCTTCCTGGTAAAGTTACCATTGCCTTTCGTAGCTCATCTGACGACTTCCTTCCCCTCAGAGGTCGGGCCAGGGTTCTGACCCAGGGAGTTTGATTTCAGAGCCCAAGTTCAATCCTTTTACTAAACCATTTTCTTTTTCAGAAGCCCCTGAGAACATTTTGGTAGATAGCCTTCCAGTTTCTTATATTTTTTTCATAAAAAGTGGGAATTTTAATACAGGTATGATTTTGTAGCATCCTTTTCCAGTGAACACTTTATCAAGGCTGTTTCCCGATTATCTTGAATATTGTGATTTTTAAAAACATTTCATTTATTTGTATTTAGAGAGAGAGGAAGGGAGGGAGAAAGAAAGGGAGAGAATCATCATTCAGTTGCTTCTCATGTGTACCCAGACCAGACACCAAATCAGCAACCCAGGCATGTGCCCCGATGGGGGATCGAACGGGAGACCTTTTCTTTGTGAGATGATACCCAACCAACTGAGCCACATCGGTCAGGGCTCTTGAATATTATTTCAAAAAGCCCAGTTTTTTCAGAATTACTGCACATGTACGTATCCTGATACCTTGAACTGTTCTCACGTGACTAGAACTCAGGGTGTTTCTCACTTTCAGCCATGATACTTACAAACGTCGCAGTGAGCATCCTTAAACTTAGTGTCTCTAGCCGTGGTGTACTTGGGTTCACGAACTCAGCAGGTGTATTTGGGTGCCTACGACGGGCAGTGTGATGTCAGCATTGGATAGACCTGCAGCCCAGGTCCCCGAAGGGGTGGCAGGAGGGAGACAGCCGAGCTCCCGAGCCTTGAGTTTCAGCCCTGCACCTGGGCCAGCCGCTGTCCTTGTCTTTGTGCCTCCCTGTGGCTGGGACGTGGGGCCCTGCCTATGGGCAGGATAGGGGGCCCATGGCGGGGTGCCTCGAAGCCTTGCTAGGCAGTCAGTAAAGCCCATGGGTCAAATTGAATGGGTGTTTTTCAGGTCTGTGATCTAAACGGCCAGAGTGCTTCCCAGAAAAAAAAAACCCACTGTACTCTCCCACCAGTATTGCAGGACTCCCAGATATGTTCTGGCTCACTGTAAGAAGGAAGGGGCTTCTCTGGCACACGAAGCATTTCAAAGCTCTGGACTCCTCTGAGAGGTCAGCGAGCCCCGGTTAGTGGTAGCTGGGGGAATGGCACAGAGCCTTCCCAAAGCTCAGAAAATGAAAGGCCTCTGGAATGTGTCTTAGCTTCTTGTCACTTCTTTCTCTTTTTCGGGGGGTGGGGGGGTGGGCACTAGAACGTGTCCCCCAGGAGACTCCTCCATCCAGCCTGTTTGGTGTTTGTGGAACAGTTCAAGCTGGGACGCCCATTTTCACCCGTGACCACGGACATTTGAACCAGGCTTTTTAGGGGTGAAGAATGTGGTGACCCTGGGCCGAATGCCGGGGTGGGAACTGCGTGCAGAAGGAGGGAAGATGGAGGGACAGTAGGTACGGGTGGTCCCACCGATCTCCTCGGGCTGGACTCGAGTAACCGCAACTGGAGGTTGGTCGCTGCTTCTTCGCTGGGTGTAGCCGGTTCGATCTTGATACTCCATTTGGGAGTGGGAGGACGATACCACTGAGTAGAAGATGTGAGAAAGGGCCGGATTCTTGGTGCTGACCGGCTGGGAACCAGCAGCGTCTGGGGACTGGTGGCATTTGGACAAGTCCCTGATGTTGGGGATCTGATTGGTCCTCCTCCCGCCCGAGTGGAGCTCCCCCTGGCCCGTCCCACGCCCTCGGCCCGAGCCGAGCTGCGAGAGGCTGGTCGTAGGGCCGTGCGTGGAGTTTTCCACCAGGGCGAGCCTTTCACGGGATGAGTGCTCCTCGCTTCTTAGCCCCTCCAGTTGCAGCGGGCGGTCCTTCGCCTCTTCTGTCCATCCGTTGTGCTGGAGTTCAGACTGGTCTTGCTTTTCTAAGCTTCTCAGTGATGTCTGGGGAAGAAAAAAGAGGTACGTATTTTCTCTTGGCCTTTGGTGTCTTCACAGTGCTCATTGTTATTTCATTGGTACTCCCCACCCCCCACCGCCAGCCCACCACAACTTGGTTATTTCGTGGTGCGCAGTTATTTTGTGTTTAGGGCAGAATGTAGTGAAAATCGTAGGCGAGGAAAAAAGTCAGCCGCAATCCTACTAACGAAAGGCGTAGCCGCTGTTGCTAAGTTACTGCCCAGCCTTCTAGATGATTTCAGAAGTGCCGTGTCACTAAAGGCGAACCACTATGGACAGACCACATGACCGAGCGCAGGCGAAACCTCTGCCACTACAGTCCGGTCTGTCTGAAGGCTGTGCTGTTTCCAGATCCCCGTGGGACGCCCCGCAGACGTGGCTGCGTCTAGAATCCTAACTTTGAAATTCTATATCAATAAAGCATCACTGGTCCAGGCAAGGTCAGTTTATGAAATAATACATAGAGGGGCCAGGGTTCGTCTTACCTCGGAGCGGCCGGAGTAATCTGCCAGTCGGGGCAGTGCTCATTTCCTGTAACAGAAAGCAGGGTTTCCTAAATTTGTTTCCTGTGCACATTCCACTTGGGAAGCCATGAAGGGTCTTCATTCAGCTATCAATTACAGCCCGAGGGGCCCTCTGTACAGTAGCTCCCGGGGGAGGGAGGGGTCTCCTCGGGCAGGCCGGCTTCAGCCCTGGGGACATTCTGTCACTGGCGGGACATGGGGGAGCCCCGGGGCGGGGGATGGTAGGGACGGGAGAGATCGTGGCAGCGCTGCAGCTTTTAATGTATCCGTTTCTTGGCGTGAGCGGCCGAGGAGGTGCAGGTAGAGCAACCCCATGACTCACTGATTGTTTTCCATGAATCCTTTCATATGGAAAAGAAAATTCTCCCAACTTTAAAAATCACAAGCACTAATGTTCTCCCTCGACAAAGTAGATATCGTGGATCCAAAAAGAAGTTGATAAACATAACCTATAGTCTTAGCGATGACAACTATTTGTGTTCTGGTATAGGTTTTCCCGGAGTTTTCCTAAACGTATGCGTATGTGTAGAAACATAATTTTATGTTTCTGTACCTCAGAATTGTACCGTCGAAGGTAGGCAAAGTAACATCCTTTAGAAGGTCATGTTGTTTTCATACTCCTGTGGGACTTATACGAGTGTGCGTACGTGCCTGTGCCATGCATGCGTTCACACACCGCACACATGTGTTTGAATGCACATGTGTGCACACGTGGGAGTGATGTGCGTGCACATGTGTGCCATGTGAGCGTGTGCGTGGGTGGAGCATGCGTGGGTGTTTGCACATGGGTCTTGTGCATGAGAGGATCAATGAAAGTTTCTCGATGTAATTGGCTACGCCTCGCCTCGCTCAGTAATTTCAGAGACACCAGTTACACAGTAAAGTCTAGAGGGTCCTGAGTGGCTACCCTGTGCTCATGGCGAACAGGGAGACTTCTGTCTCTCTCCCACCCTGAGAGCTCTGTCCCCCAAGTCACCCTGTAGGTTCTCCTCTCCCAGCCTCTTCCCCCGAGCCCCCACTGTGAGCAGTGCCTGAGCGTCCTGGCAGAGAGAATTCTTTGAGTCTGTGGCAGTCTTCCTCGCCCTTTGATTATCAATAATTTAAAAAGCTTAAAAGCCCAATTATACACGATAGATACAGTTTGGCCCCTTGCTCTTAGTAACTCACCTTTCTAAAGCGTCTCAGCAGTGGAACACTGTGGCGTCATGCCGGCAGCAGAGGGCCGAGTTTCAGCAAACCCCGAGCTGCCTCAGGTTCCTGTCCTCGGCCAAGGGCGTGAGTGAGAGTCTGCCTTTCGGGACCCTCCCTCCCGTAACTCTCACAAATGACAAGGGCGTGGAGTTGCCCCTCCTCACCTTCCTTGTGCAGTGCTGGCCTTGGTGGACTTCCCAGGTCCAGCTCGATGAGCAGCCTGACTTGAGGTAAATCTTCGCTGCACTTGGCCTCCTGAAGAGGGAGAGGGGCTGACACCCTCAAGCTCACAGGCCCTTAGAGAAGAGACGGCGAGGACAGCGGGAGTCCCGGCGGCAGTGAGGAATTGGCACCTGCTGCGTACCTGCTCTGTGCCAGGCCCCGGGGCTTCAGCACCCCTTACCCTCTCCCAGTTTCCTGGCTGTGCCGTTTTTCCAATGATGTTGTTGGCCAAAGCCACATGGCCGGCAAGATGAAACCCAGGCAGCTCCCAGCCCTGCAATACTGCCTTTTCACCCACAGAGAGTGGCTTGAAAGTGCATCTTAAACACCCGAGTGCAGCAAAGAGCTAAGAACCTGCGTTTGGGGGACTCAGGCGGATACTGGGTGAGGTTCCAGAGTGTCTGGGGACTCCTACCTGTCTGGGCCCCTTGCGTGCCCTGTTCTGGGCCTGAGTTCAGAGTCTGGGTTCTCCCAAGGTCAGTGGAACTTCCCTCTTTCCTCATTGTGGAAAGCTTCCGGGCTTGTTGATAATAAACCTTCATCTACTGGACCCCGGAAGCCCACCTGTGTGGACTCAGAAAGGTTTAGGTGGCCAGCGGGGCTTTCCCACCATGCCCACCACACCCTCGGACCCGAGGGTGAGGTCAGAGCCCAGAGAGGGAGGAAGGAAAAATGGCTCCATCAGTGTTTCTGATTAACCTCGGGGGTAGGGTCTGAGAGCGGGGATTTGGCTGCTCCGAAGATGGGGGGAGGGGCTGCGGGAGGTGGGACAGAGTGGTTTAGGGACACTGTAGAGCACTGTTGGATGAGCCCAGGACAGAGCCCGTCCCTGGGCCGCAGAGTTCTGCCCCGAGTATCATTCTTCCTTCTCAGATACTAATTTTTGTCAGAGTTCAGTGACAGGGGCCTGAAGTTCAAATGTGGGATCAAGGACATCGGGAACACTAGTGGCCTTTATTCCACCATCTGATCCTCTGGTTCTTAAACACAGAATGCTGATTCATTTGCTCCATGCTGTGTTTCAAAAAAATTTAAAAAATCTGTGAGCTGGGTGGCTGCTGCCTCAATTTACCCTTGGCCCCTGCAGGGCCTGCCCAGCCCCTGTCGGGATTTGAACCTGTAAGCACCCTGTGGTGCATCATGGCATCTCCTGCTCAGGTGAGGAGTGTCTCAGGTCTGGGTGGACTTACAGTCTCAGAAGGCTGGGTCAGGGCAGACTGGCCACTCTTTGTGAGCAGGAGTGTTGATATTGTCGAGTGTGTTCTCTTTGCCCCCAGAGAACCCCCTCAGTCAGAGGTCAGATACATGCGTGTTCTCATGATAGTACGTCCTTGCTTTCGACAGGAATTCAAGGCTCTTTCCCCAGCCTGGCCTGGTGCATTTCCCAAGTGTACACTCCCAGGTACAAAAGGAAAACCATTGAAACTTGTCACAGGTGGTTTACGGCTGGCCCATCAGTGTTGGAAGGGGCCGGTCAGGGACAGTTCGCCCGGCAGGGATCCTTCACACGGGCATTTTAGGGAGAGATTTCCTGATGAGTGCAGAACACGTAGCCGACACGTGAGCTGGGACCAGCCCCCTCTCCCCTTCCTGATTTCTAGCATTTGATCAAGTTTGGATCTTCATCGTTCGTTTGTTCATTCGTTCATTCATTTACCCGAACGAGGTTTCTTTTCCTGCTGCTGCTCTGACCTCCTGCTGATCTGACCCAAGGTCCCCTGAGACCTCAGCTCTGGCTGTTAAGGACAGCGAGACTCATGACCCTGAAACCCTTTATGCTTTGACAGTGGGGAGTGATTCTTCTGAGGGGAAGCTCAGACCTGTCAGATTGAGAAGCAGCCTGATTTGATGCCCCCTTGTTGTGAAGGAGGGGGGTCTTCTCGCCTTGCCCCGAGGTGTTTGTTCCTGCTGCAGCCCAGAAAGGGTAGTGCGCACCCGACCCTAAGCCCTCCTCAGACGGTCTCTTCTCAGTGGGACCTGGGGGGGTTTCCTGTGCCCCCTTAGAAAGCAGCTTGAAATGAACGCTGACCGAGTCGCAGTAGCGGAGGGGAAGGTGAAAATGAACAGCCCCCCACAAGGCTCATATCCTGTTGGAATCAGCCCCCAGGAGATGATGAGGTTTTGATTAGGACGCGGGACCCAAGGCTGTGGGGGGAAGGGCAGCAAATATAATCTTTATCATGTTTTATTGAGACAAGCATGATCTCATGTAGGTCCCTTAACTCTACTGAGAGACTCTCTGTAGAATAAAACTTGGTTAAAAGATGTTTACTCACAGACCTTTGATTCTTCCTCCGTGGGGAACATTTGCCGTTGCTCATTCCAGAGTGACAGTTCAGCTCTTCCTCCAACACAGTCCTGGGGGGCCGTGGCGTGGGGGCTGCGCGGAAAGCCGCTGCCCATTCTGGAGTTGCAGATCGCTTCTCCAGTGAGGTCAAGGACGGGCTTCGGGGACTTAGTAGGTCCCCTCGAAGCCCACATTCACAGACTGACTGCATCTTTCCCGAACAGTGAAGTCAGGTTTCTAGGGGTGAAGAAACATCTGCTTGAAGACAAGAATGAACAAATCCCACAACAGTCATGTTTGAAAACGGGCAAAGAAGGATTTTTCCTTTTCTTTTTACATCGAATTGGTTTGCAGAGAATGTAAATTTAGCTAAGCTTTTTTGGGCTTTTGTATACCTAGGCATTTGTACGGTGTTGGGATATTTCTTTCCTTAATTAAAAGTAAAAGAAATGCATAGACATGCTGAAAATACTTCAGCAGCATCGAAAAATAAAAGTAAAAGCTGGAAGTATTCTCTTCACGTGTATCATTCTGGAAACATTTTATGTACAGATGGGACTGTTTTGTGTGTATGGATCTTCACTGGCTTGTTAATTTCAAACTTCGAAAGAAGATTGTCAGGAGGTAAGAGGGGATATTGAATTAAACAGACAAATGGGTTTACAAAGACTTGCCCAGGCTAACAGCAAAAAAAAAAAAAAAAAAAAAAAGGAAAGGAGGAAAGAAAACCCATCATTACTTGATTAGCCCTTTCTTCAGGGGAGGTCACTGTGACAGCTTCTGCCATTGGTGGGATTGGAAAGCTGGTTCCTGTTCACCTGGTGGACTGGCTGTGACATAATTAAGACAGGGTCGAGTTTCCCATTCTTGAAGAAGAACTCCTTTCTAGTGTAAATTCAGTTAATATCAGCAACAGAAACCTAATTAGATCTGTGAGCACAGCGCCAACTCAGGATGTATAAACAAAATGTTTAGACCTGAGACAGAAAGGAGAAAGGATCCACTTCGGGTCCCCCCGAATTTCAGGGGCCCGGGAAGGGGTGGGGTGGGTGGTGGAACAGGGTGGGAGCCCCAGGTTTGGGCTCCGGTTCGATCCCCCTCCACCCCCGCAGGGCATGGCATCTCAGCCGAGGTGATGCCTAGGGGTGCCAGGCTGCGGGCGGCTCCAGTGGACTTTGCAGTCTCTTGGCAGAAGGAATGGGGACTCAGGGTGAACCCTGATAAAATAGAGGTGTCGAAGGCAGCAGCTGCTATCCGATTTCCTGGAAAAGTGACCTTGACCTACCAGCCCCTCAATGAAACAGTAACCATTAGGAAACGTCTCAGAAAAGCAGACCGAGCGAGTAACAAGGCACACCATATCCCCACTTCCAGGCGTAAAGATACTAAAGACGTTTCAGGTAGAGTGGACACCGCCTGTGTACCCTGCCTGCATACCCCTGTGCCAGCTCCTCTCACTCCAGGCACTCTCCTAAAACCCGCCCCCTTTTCTTTCCCAAAAGATTGTTCTCTAAGAAGTAAGGGGGAGGGGGTAGACTCCATGCCCCTGAACTTGGATTAGAATTAAATGGCAGCTTGTTTGGCATTGAACCTGGACGCCTCCTCTGTTTGCTTCCTGCCACTGCGGCAGCACATTGCTGTGAATCGGGAGTTCCCCACAACACGGACTGGTCAGAGGTCCCACGGGTCTCCCCCGGGCGTGATCAGGGTGCGGGCAGGGCTGAGTCCCTCCCTGAGGCCCCAGGGACAGTCTGCCCTTGCCGTGCCCAGCTCCCAGGGGCTGCCCACATTCCCGGGTCCGTGGTCCCTTCCTCCCTCCTCCGAGGCAGCAGTGTCACACGTCTCTGACCCTGCTCCTGTCCTGACCTTTCTTTCTGGCCACAGCCAGGGAAGTTCTCCCGTTTCGAGGCCCTGCATCTTGATTCTATCTGCAAAGTCCATTCTGCCATGGAAGGTAGTGCAGTCACAGGTGCCAGGGCCTGGGACAGGGGCACCTTTGGGGGTTGTTGTTGCTCTGCCTACCGTACCTCCCCTCAACTTTCTGATGGTGACAGTGTGTCTGGGCGGACCCTGACACGCCACGCCTCCAGGAGTACAGTGGTGGCTAGGGTCCCCGCCCAGCCTGGCCTTTGTCACTTCCCACCAGTATCGCTGGGGCAGCTCCCCTTCCCAGAGCCTGGGCTTCCTCCTCTGTGTGGCAGGTGTGCTCGGCCTCAGCAGGACTGACGTTTGGGGTGGGCCAGTTTTCTGTTGTGCTGAGCAGCATCCCTGGCCTGTGCCCCCTCCATGCCAGGAGCACGCACCCCCCTGCCCCCCGCTAGTGGTGACAACCACAAATGTCCGCATACGTTGCCAAATGTCCCTTGGGGGGTGGGTACAGAATGGCCCAGGTGAGAACTGCTGCGCATGCTGCCGGGTGGGGTGTCTGTGAGATGGAGGCTAGAGGCTGAGGGTCAGACGGCCCCATCCAGGTACAGAAGGAACATGTGGGCGTCCTAACCACCTTCAGTCCCATGCAGTTCTCTCCACCTGGGCCCTGGCATGTGGCCTGCCTTGGGCCCCGGAAGAGAAGGTGAGTTGTGCATTACAGAGGGCGGCCGTGAGGGCAGAGCCCCCAGCACCTGGAGGGGCAGATGCCAGCACTGGGTGGCAGTCTTCTTCCCCAGGGACACAGCAACTGCTTGCCTTCCACCTGTTTGCTCCCCACCCCCCACCATGGTGTTCATTCGCTTGACCTGTGAACCAGGACCCTCCGCCCTGTGTCTGACCTTTGACCCCGTGTTACATGCAGGTGGCCCTGGTTCAGTGGACCGAAAGTGTGGGCCTAACCCTGGTGGGCCGAGACCAGTCTTCCATGCAGCTGAGGACCCCTGGCGACCAGATCCTGAACTTCACCATCTTGCAGATCTTCCCTTTCACCTACGAAAGCAAGCGCATGGGCGTCATCGTGCGGGTGAGTCCCCTGCTGCTTGCGACTCGGCAGGTTCAGAGCCCCGGGTGTGCTCGGGTGTCCCTGTGGCTTGCCACGCTTTCTCTCCCCTTTCTGAGCTCCTTTATCACGTCGTCTGTTGCCCAGCTCACAGAGGAATGTAGTTCCCTAAGCAGAAAGGAAATTAGTTCCTCCATCGGACAGAACCTCCGAGAGGGGACCAGCTTCTGGTTGACCCAGTTCTGGAGGGAAAGTCTCAGGAGTGTGGATGGGGCCCTTGTTGGTATGAATACATTTCTCATTGTATGCGCTTTTGTTTACTTGTGTATTTTTAAAAGAAGATATTATTTATTTTTAGAGAGGGAAAAGGAGGGAGAAAGAGTGACAGAAACATCAATGTGTGGTTGCCTCTCACACACCCCCAACTGGGGACCTGGCCCACAACCCAGGCTTGTACCTTGACTGGGAATCAAACCGGCGACCCTTTGGTTCTCAGGCTGGCACTCAATCCACTGAGCCACAGCAGCCAGGGCTAATTGTGTATTTCTTGTGGAGGTAAAGTTCCTCCACAAGAGGAACATAATATAATATAAATTAATACACATAATATAAATTAACCATTTTAAATGTATATTTCAGTGGCGTTTAGTATATTCACAATGATGTGCACCCTTCTGTTAAGTTTCAAAACATTTTTGTCACCCCAAACGGAAACCTGGTGCCCATTAAGCAGTCTGTTACCCAGCTCTCTTGCCCCCCTTCCCCCTGGCAATCACCAGTCTGCTTTCTGTCTCGACGACTTTACCTCTCGTATAAAGGACCTTTCGTGTCTGGTTCCTTTCACTTAGTGTGACGTTTTCGGGGTCTGTCCCTCTTGTAACAAGTATCAGCACTTCGTTCCTTTTCATGGCCACGGAACATTCCGTGCTGCTGATCTGTTCCTCCAATGACGGGCATTCGGGGTGTCCCCACCTTTTGGTCATCGTGAACATGTGTGCACGAGAACTTGAATACCCATTTCCAGTTCCGTTGGGGGCGCACCCAGGAGTGGGCCGTGCCCACCAGTTCCTCAGGTGCTGGGTGATTCTGTCTTTTAAACTCCTGAGGCACACCCACGCTCTTTCTGCTCTGCTGCCTGATCTTCCATTCCAGCCAGCAGCACACGAAGGTCCTGGTTTCTGCACGTGCTCCTCGACACATGTGATTTTCCACGTTTTAAGTGGCCGCCATCCCGGTGGTGGCGAAACGGCGTTGCACTGTGGTTTCGGTGTGTCTCCCTGACGACTCGTGCCTTGGACATTGTCAAAGGCTGAGTGGCCGCCCATGTGTCCCCCACGGAGAAATGTCTGTTCAAGTCCTGTGCCCACTTTCTCCTGGGGATGACGTCTTCGTTGTTGTCGTTGTTGAGTTGTGAGAGTTTTTTATGTAGCCTGGTCACTGGAGCTTTATCAGAGGTATTATAATGAAAAGTTTTTTCTCATTCTGTAGGTGGTCTTTTTGGTTTATTGATAAAATTTCTTTGGTGCACAGAAGTTACTGATTTCGACTCAGTCCAGTTTGTCTATGTTTTTTCCTTTTGTTGATCTTGACCAGGTATCACGTGTAAGAGTTTGTTGCGAAATCCAAGGTCATGAATTTACCCCTGTATTTCCTTCTCAGAGTTGGGTAGTTTTGGGGTTCGGGGTCACCGACCCCTTTTGAGTGAATGTGTGTATACGGTGTAGGTAGGAGTTCATCTTTTGCACGTGGACACCCAGTTGTCTCAGTGCCTTCGTTGAAGACACTGTTGTTTCCCCGCTGAACGGTCTTCACACCCTCCTTGTAAGTATTTTCCATGAGTTTCCATTCGCACAACCACGGCATTACTTTTAAAATCAGACCGTTCACTCCGCATCATCGTTGTGCCATATTTATTTCAGAATTTCCTTTTGTACTTTTGAAACTTGTGTTGAACTACAACATGCCCAGAGAGAAGCGCTGACATTTTACATGCACACACCTCAAGTGTTTGCGTTAACGCACCCGCGTAACCAGCCGGCAGCCAGAGCAAGGAGCCGAAGTCCACCCACCAGCACCCTTCCGCCCCCTGGCGCCCACTTCTGGGCACCACATCCCCCCCAACCAGGATGTAACCTCTGACCCCTTTCTACCACTGATTCATTTGGTTTCTTACTGAATTTTGTGTAGAAGAAATTGTACAGTAGATACCCCTTTTGTATTTGAATCCATTTGCTAAAATGTACATTTCTAAGATTCCTCTGTATTTTTGCATGGATTGTAGCTTGAGACATTTCTTAAAGAAATACAGCGTGCATTCCGTCAGAGTCCCCCCTTTGCCCCTCCTTGATGTCCTTCCTACACCAGCTCCTAGCTCTCAGGAATTTTAAAATGCTGTCATCAGACATGTTTGAAGATAGTGTGTATTGTGGTGTTACATATTTTCATTCTGTACCTCAGTGGCATTGTAGTGTATGTACCTTTTTTTACTTCCTGGGTTTTTTTTTGTTTAACAACAAATACACTTGACGTCACACACGTACACCTACCCTCAGCCTTGGCTGAGTTTTGATGCTGCGCTGGGTGTAGATGCTCTTCCTTCGGTCTGTAGCTGCACTCTCTCTATAGATAGGGGTAGCGCAGTCTGCTGCCCCTGGCAAGAGCCCTCCGTGCGAGGCCCCGGCATCGGGACGTCAGCATTTGCCCGGCAGTCTTCGCAGCGGGAGGGTGGCTGGGCTGTAGAACATACCCGTCTTGACCTCTGCCGTGCGCCGCCCACTCCCTCTCCACAGGGCCGTACTAGTCTCGGTCTCCCGCCACGCACACCCTCACTGGATAGCGTCAGACTTGAAACATTTTGCCTTCCTGAAGAGTGTGAATTAACATCTCCTTTTCCTAGTTGCTCTTTTTTTCAGAGAGACCACACTTTCCATCCCGGGAGGCCTGGTCACCTGGGGCTGCTTTGTTCTTAAACCTGGCTGGTGGTCAGAATTGGCCGAGGAGCTTTGCAGTGCGGGCAGAAACAGCTCCCTGACGACCGGGTGGCAACAGGGTGAACACACTCTGATCACGACACAGGTTAGGGGACTGGCCCGGCCCTGATGCCTGTGGGTACCTGCGGCCTCCGTAGGGCGTGTACCCCTGGCCCCTCTGGGGCTCGAAGGGAGCCTTTCTCCCACGCACCTGCCGCCTTCACCCGGGGCCCCCTCTGGCCCGACTGGGGGCTTCCATGTCTTTGGTTTCCACCTGACACTGGGAACGCCCATGGCGTGGGAGCAGCAGCAGCAGATGTCCTTCGGGTTGGTGTATCCTGGGGAGTCAGCGTCATCACCTCCCATGGAGTTACTTTAATTTTGTTCCAGCCTTTATTTTGTCAAGGTCAGGGTTGAGTCATCAGCGAGGAGTCCCCAGTATCAGCCCTCCTCAGGTGAGTGGGCAGTAGTGCACCCCGCCCTTCCTCTGGGGTAAAGGTCTCCCATTCCCAGGCACACGTCCTGTTTTGTCAGAGGTGACCCGTGTCTTCCCCCAGTAAGAACAGGACCCGTGTCCAGAAGTGTGGGTGCTATTGGGTGGGCAAATATACTATCTTAAAATAGCCTTCCACCCTTCCCGGATTACACAAATGATCAGCGTTTGGTTAAGACATTTGGAGCAAATCTGTAAAGAAGATCAGAACTGTTTATCTCCATCTTTCCCACCGAAGACAGCCACTGTTAGGTTTTTGGAGAATCTCCCTTCAGTTTTTTCCTGAGCATATGTGAGTGTAGACAGCCAGAAACATGTTTATGAAGTTGGCATTGAGCGCCACACCCGGCTTTCTCTCTCTCTAATGAATTATATGTGGTGAAAATTCTCTTATAGTATTAAACATGATTTTTTAGTGATTTTAATGTGTGCATGGTGTTTTGTTGGGGAAAAAAACAAGGACTGTTATTTAATTAAATGTATATATTTTGGGGTGCTCACGTTTCTCATTTTTCACTGCTAGAGATCCATCATCACCGGGGAGCCAGGTGCCAGGCCGTCTTTGATGAAATGCTTATTGTTTTGCTAACATCTCTGGGTGGCTGACCTGCCTTCCTCTTTGTCTTTGCTTCTGATGGGTGGGAGTCAGCATCCAGGGCGTTGGGATTTTGCATTTTGCAAAATTTTGCATTTTGCACAGATCTCAGTCTGCTTCTCGGCCGAAGTGGCTGTCATCTTGGGGCCATCTTCCCTGTAGGGGACACCTGAAGATACCTAGAGACGTTTTCAGTTGTCACAGCTCAGGGGGCAGAGGCCAGGACGGCCTCCTGACGTAGGAGAACCCCTGCCAGGGTTCACTGTGCCGAGGCTGAGAACTCTCAGTTCTGACTTGTCTGTAGAGCCTGTGTATTTTGACATTTTTTTTTTTTTTTTTTTTTGACAATAACTGCCAGCTACCTGATGTGAGGAAGTGGTAGCTCAGTGATGAAGGCTCTTGTCTTGTCCAGTGACTGGAGACAGTCAGGGTTTTGCTGTCACCTGGCTCATCAACCCTCTTAAACACGCTCGGGCTCCCAGGCAGGATGCGGCCGCGCCTTCTCGGGCTCACACGGCGAGGCGTGGCCTGTGCCTCGCCGTCTGGCTTCTCGGCAGCTCGGTGGGGCTCCCGTGCTTGCCCTTCGGAAGGGAGGCAGGGTCGCCTGTTCTGTTTATTCTGTGCGCACGTTGCTCCACGGCCCTCCCCGAGTGGAGCAGTGATGTCAGGTCCCTGGTGCAGAGGATGATGGCCTTGTCCTCGTTTGAACAGAGGAGGCCTTTGAACAGGTGCCAGCGCCAGGCCGCAGCGGGAAAAGACCAGGCCCCCCAGACAGTGCCGCCCAGGCAGTGGATCTCTGAATTTACAGCATCCTCTTGCCGTGATGTGGGAACGGAGTAGCCTTGTGATGAACTCGGCAGGAGGAAATGACTAAGGGGAGGAGGCGGCCGACACAGTGTTTGCCTTGGACGAGCTGTCCCAGTCCCAGCTCTCCTGGGTCCCTCTGGGGCGGAGGAAGCTGGGGAGGGGACCTTATTTCCTACAGTGAAGTTGGGAAGCACCTTTTGGGTGAAGGGGAAAGGAAAAAAAAACACCTCGGATGCTTTCATGTTCGAAAGCTCCCCTTGGCCCAAGGCGCAAGCAAGCACAGGCGCCAGCTCCCCCGAGGTGCAGTGTGCTTTCTGCAGCTCTCAATACGCAGGTGGCTGGCGGGGGCTTTTCATGAGTAAGCATATTGTTCCAAAGGGTCGTCAGTCATCAGAGGGCATTTGAAAGTTATTTTAAAAGAGGAAACTGGACCACTGCCTTGGCTTTGTGTCCTTATTTTGCAGGAAGAGTTTATAGGCATGTGCAGTCTGGGCGCCCCGGGGTAGTGAAATTCAGGCACGCCGTGGTGACAGCCATGCTTAGTTTCCTCGTCCAGCTCGCCGCTTCCAGACTCCCCATGGTGGCATCCTTGAGAAGAGAGTCCTGCACGGGGCAAGAACCAGCCGTTTCCCTATCATCCCCCAAAGCCAGGGTTTCTCAGCCCTGTGGACATCGGAGGCTGGATGATTCTTGGATGTGGGGCTGTCAGGTGGTGGGAGGCTGTTTAGCAGCATCCCTGGCCTCTGCCCACTAGATGCCAGCACCCCCACCACCCCTGTCGTGACAACTAAAAGCGTCTCCAGACATTGCCACATGCCCCCCAGGGGGGAGGAATTGCCCCTGTTGAGAACCTTCCAGGCTAATAAGGCTTGTTCTCCACATGCAGTGTGACCAAGGGACTTGGGGGATTAGTGTCACTCAGACAGAGGGGGCATCTGATCTGCGGTGTGCCTGGCCCTTTGCTGCGTGCTCTGTGTGGATAATGTCTAAGCCACAAAAACCTGTGCAGTGGGAGTTGGTTGCATCCCCATTTTACAGGCAAGGAAACTGAGGGCTAGAGAAAAGGAGTAGCTTGTTCAAGGGGGTGTGGGTGGGATCAGCTGGGAGCTGGCACCAGGTCTGACTGAGCCTGTGATGCCTATACAGGGGGTTCCCTGCTCCCCAGAAAAGCTGGTCAGACTGCAAGATCTCTAGCTAAGTGCTCAGGGACACACAGGGGCTGGGGGTTGTCTAGGTCAGTGGTTCTCAGCAGAGGCGTCTTGCCTCTCAGGGGACATGTGCTAATGTCAGGAGGCATTTTCTCTGTCACCTTGGGGCGGGGGTGATGCTGGCATCAAGTGGGTAGAGGGCCAGGGACGCTGCCATAATCCCGCCACCCACGGGCAGCCTGCCCATCTCCTCCCCGGTCAAGAATTCTCCAGCCCCAGTGTTCATGGTGCCCAGGCTGCGCAACCCTGAGCTGGGTAATCAGTCACCTTCCCCAGCCCTGTGGGTGGGCCACGGATTGGTGGCACTTGGTGGTCCAGAGTGCGAATTTAACATTATTTTACAGCATGGGTGTTGTTCCTGGTGGGATGGTAGTAATTTAAATACACAACACACACACACACACACACACAAACACAGAGTTCTTACATCCTTTTGATCTTGCTTTCATCAGACAATAATTTTTCAAATGCTTTGAGTTTTCTTCTCTGTTCTGTGGCCTTTGCCCCAGAGCGAGGCCCCCCTCTGGCGTTTTATCTCCGGCCAAGTGAAAAAACAGCCGCGTCCGCTGGGACCCTCTTACACCCTCTGTCGTGGGAAGCGGGCACTGCAGCCCGGAGCGGGTGTTCCTCTCCATCATTCTCCCCTTCCGGCCCCCCTAGGATGAATCGACGGGGGAAATCACGTTCTACATCAAGGGCGCCGACGTGGTCATGGCCGGCATCGTGCAGTACAACGACTGGCTGGAGGAGGAGGTGAGCGTGGCGGGGGGCTGGGCAGCGGCCTGGGCAGCATGTCCTGGAGGTCGCCCTTGTGAGGTGCAGGGAGGTGGGTCTCTGGAGTCCTTACCTGTGGCTGGTCACATGTCACCCCAAAATATTGCCGCTTCAGATAACCCATCTCTTTCCCATAGTTTCTGTGGGTTGGGGGTCTGGGCACAGTGTGGCCGGGGGTCTCTGCCCAGGGTCTCTCACAGGCTGCTATCGAGTGTTCAGCTGGAGTTGGGGTCTCATCAGAAGCCTCAACTGGGGCAGGACCCACTTCCAAACCCACTGTGGTTGTGGGCAGGGTCTAGCTCCTTGGTGGCTGGTGGTTGGAGGCTGCCACGTCCCTTGCCACGAGGACCCTCCCATAGAACAGCATCCGGTGGGGCAGCTGGCTTTGTCAGAGAGGCCAAGTGTGGGAGCAAGACAGCGTGAAGACACAATGTCACTTGTTCTCCCCTCACTTGCACCACATTATTTGATGGGAACAAGTCCCTGGGTCCGGCGCACACTCGAGGAAGGCAGTTGCACAAGGTGTGGGTACCAGGAGGCGGGATCCTGGGGGCCGCGTCACAGGCTCCTGTCCCAGGTTGGGATGCGGAATAGGCAGCCGCAGAGAGGGAAGGGGCTCTTAGGTTCCTGGGTCCGCCTTTGTCTCCCCCTCTCCGCCCCAGGCCGGGGGTTCATGGGCTGCATTCAGTGACATTATACCTTCAGTTGGGGAGGCGGGTTGCAAGCCCAGATGCCGGCAGGGGCCAGGCAGGTGACGTGGATGGATGGAGCGGGCTGGGATGTGTTTTTCTGGCAGGGCCACACTCTGCATGTCGAATGTATTGGCAGAGCCTGCCCGCCCCCCCGACACCTGTTTTCTGGGCGTACACAGAAGCAGTCGTATCTCACTGGCCTCGATTGTAGTTTTTCGGGAAAGTACATTGGTGTTGTCAGAGGTTCAGATTTGTCTGTGGAATTTTACAGCATTGACTTAAATTTTGGAACACGTGTGGTGCCAAAGGAAACCGTGTGTGGCCCTCGGGCTGTCACAGCAAAGGTGACCTCCCCTTTAGAAGGATTACCCAGGGAACACTGCTTTGGGGAAGGCAGTGTTCTGATTTGCTGTCTACCTGTCCCCTCGGGAAGGGCCTGGTCCCGTTCAGTGTCCAGCCCCCCCTCAGCAAGAGTCGGGGACTTGGTGCAGAGCCCTCGGCATGACTCTCCGCTGACCACCATCTGCTTTTCAGTGTGGAAACATGGCCCGAGAGGGACTACGGGTGCTCGTGGTGGCCAAGAAGTCTCTAGCTGAGGAGCAGTACCAAGACTTTGAAGTAAGTGGTTCTCCGACCTTTTTGTTCGTTTTCCAGCCCTGCCCACTTCCCAGTCATACCTCCTCCCAGCTCCCCCTCGCTCACACTGTTCTGGCCATCCTCCTATCATTTCTGAGCACAGACAGGCTCACTTCTGCCCCAGGGCCTTTGCACTCACTTTTCTCTCTGCCTGGAACTCTCCTTCTTGTATTGCTTGCCCATGGCCCACACTCTTGTTTCCTTCAGCTCTCAGCTCAGACACTACCTCCTCCAAGAAGTCTTCCTGGGCTCCCCACCCAAGGCAGCCTGGTTTCATCCCTTTCCACCCATCACCCCACTTAACTTTGTTCATTGCACTTATCACAATCCTTGCTTATATATATTAACATTCCTAATACCTCCTTTCTGGAATAAAGTCTTTTTGAGCGCAGACACTTGGCTAGTCTGCTTGGCTCTCATATCCCTAACATTTAGGATAGTCATTGGCACATAGTATACCTCCTGGAAAATTTAGAAGGAATTACCCTCTTATGGCCCTATTTTTTTTTGAGCTGTAGAAAATGTTAGGGTTGAACCAGATCATTGACTTTTATGGCCCAAGAGTCCCAGCATAAATACGTCTTGTTTACCGTCTTGTCCCGTAGACTGTGTGTCCCTTGAAGGGAAGGGCCCTCCTTCTATCCCCGGTCCCGGCATAAAGCCAAATGCACACGCACACGATGAGAAGGGACAGGTTGGGGGATGGGCTCTGGGACCCTTGTCCTGTTCCACCCCGGGGAGCTGTGCTTGGCCCCATCTCTTTCATGTTTGAGTTCTTCCTGAAGTTTTAATTAACAAGCGTTCTAGCCCTGGTCCATTCTGCCTTCCTTCCCGTTTTACCGGCCTCAGCCTTAGGTCGGCCCATTGGGGTTGGGGGGCTTGATTTCCTTCCAGATCTTGGCCAACACTGTGAAGACGGGAAGAAGAGAAAGGTTGGGTCGATGGTCTTTGGAAGTGGGACTTTGCCAAGGACCTTGGTTATGAAGCGAATGTTTTGTGTGGGAGAACCTATTTTTTTTTTTTTTTTTTTCGAGATCTTGAGATGTGAGGTTGAGGCTGCTGTTGCTGCTGCATGGATAAAAACAGTAGGGGCTCAGAGAGGTTAAGCAACTTGCTGGAAGTTGCACAGCAGGTGAATGCAGAGCCAAGGGCGCAAACTCAGGTCAGTCCAGCTGCAGCGCCTGGACTGATGAACTTGGAAGGGGACCGGGAAGCCTCAGGTTTATCCCTCTGAGGTCTACACCACGTGCCGCGGTGGCACCGGGCACGGCCATCCCACTCTCTGTGTCAGACCGCCTTGCTGAGTGTTGACTGTGTCATCCCCCCCCCCCCCCGCTGTGTCCCAGGCCCGCTACGTCCAGGCCAAGCTGAGCGTGCACGACCGCTCCCTCAAAGTGGCCACGGTGATCGAGAGCCTGGAGATGGAGATGGAGCTGCTGTGCCTGACGGGGGTGGAGGACCAGCTGCAGGCCGACGTGCGGCCCACGCTGGAGACGCTGCGGAACGCCGGCATCAAGGTGGGGCTGCCTGTGCGCCGGCGGGGGCCTGCGCGATGACCGCCCCCGGGGGAGAGGACCTCCGGGATTATACCTGTCAGCCCCTGAGCAGAGTGCAAAAGGACAGACAAATGGGAGAGAGGTGGACATGGTAACGGAGGGAGCCAGACATGTGGCGACCTCTAGGCTGTCGCAGATGGGCCACTGTCAGCCCTTCCCTCCCAACGGCCCTGGTTTGGAAGGTGGCTCGTGTGTTTGCTTTTCGGGCTGTCTCCACAACCCCGCTGGGTTCCGGGAAGTCAGGGCCTCCTGTATCTCTTCGTCCCTCAGTGTCCAGTGTGTTCATTATGTTTTTGTCAAGTGACCGGCTCGATAGCCATCTCTCTTTCGGTCTGGGCAAGTGGGTGACCACCCAGCAGAGTGACCGCCTGCCTGCCCCAGCAAACTGCTGTATTTATAGTTTGTACTCTGCTGTTTGGGGCCAAAACAAAACAAAACAAAACGAACAAACAAAAAAAACCCTGATCCAGTAGTTCCATCGGGAGAGGCCAGTAGAGGGCGTCTGAGGAGCAGGTGACACCCCAGTGGACCCTAGCAAAGGAGTGGCCAGCTCACTGACTCCAAGCTCCTGAAAACCTGTGAGGATTGCCGCCCGCCTCCACCCCAGAGCAGCTCCCACCAAATCCCTGGGCCTGCATTTGCAAAAGTGCGTGTGAGCGGGGCCGTGGGAGCTTGTGGGTTAGGCCCTCAGTGAAGGGCCTCCGGGCACGTCCATGCCCATGGAGCTCACCCCCATGCTGTCGTACCCTTGGCACCCAGGAAATTGCCCTCGAGAGCCCCCTTTTGGGAAACTGGTCTGGTGTCAGAAAGGCCTGTTTCTACTGCATTGGGGTGTTTAAAATTTGTCACTGGGCCATTTCCCTCTTGGAGTTTTAAAGATTCTAGTTTCTGCTGCTGGCTTCATCCTGAGGTTTGTTTGTTTCCTGTTCAAAACCATTCTGTCCAAAACATGTTTTACTCCCATTTTTCTTTACTCCAAAAGAAAGATTCCCAGAAGGGGGGCCATGAGGTCAGAGGCCGAGGTTCATGATGTCTGCTGAAGCATGTGGCCCCGCGGTTCTCTGAACGTGTCATACCGGTGCTGGCTGCCGCCAGATGCGGTCGCTCAGCATCTGGAAGCCCTTGGTCCAGGCGTTTCCCGTGGCATGGGGGGGACACCACGAGCCTTGAGGAGTAAAAGGGACATGTAGCAAGTTCAGCCCAATGTTCTCGGAAACTCGGCCCACGCAGGTGACAGGCTGGCCTCAGACCCCGAGGTCCACAATGAGGACCACTCTCCCGCTGTCATTCCAGGTCTGGATGCTGACGGGGGACAAGCTGGAGACAGCCACGTGCACGGCGAAGAACGCACATCTGGTGACCAGAAACCAGGACATCCATGTGTTTCGGCTGGTAAAGCGCTCTCTGCCTTGGGGCCTCGTGGGAGTGTGGCAGGCGTTTGCCCCATGACCTCATGACCTCCAGTGGGCCCCTCTGGGGAGAGGGGGGCCACAGTAACCACCTGGGCAGGCCTAACGTCGTCGGTGTGGGAGGAGTGACTGAGAGAGCCAGGTGAGGCCGAAGGGCTCCTTCTGTGGTTCAGGAGCACCTCACTCCAGCCCGGTGTGCTAATGTGTGTTCTTGACCTGGCTGGGGTCGAGGCCCCTTCGAGAAGCTGATGGCACTCCGGCCCGATCAGCGTGAAGCATGCAGATGAGCTCATACACATGAAATTAATTGTATGTGTGAGTCCAGGATTTCACCGAGCCCTGGAAGGCCCCTCCTGGGATAAGAAGTGAATTCCAGTTCTCAGATCCTGGCCCGTCTGCCCCCCTGAAGGAATATCTTTAGGAGCCTTTATTTTATTTTACTTATTTTTTTCTAAGATTTTATTTATTTACTTTTAGAGAAGGGGAAAGGGAGGGAAGAAAGAGAGGGAGATAAGTATCAACATGTAAGATGGGCATCAGACCCATTTTCATTTGGGGCCACATCAGCCTCATGGTTGCCTTCAAGGGGCTGAATGTAATTTTAGGACTGTATAAATGTAAGTACTCTTTAATAGTTAAGTGAGAACTTGGTGCTACCGCCAGGTAGAAACAAGGTGCTGGGCCAGATTAAACAAAGTGGAGGGCTGGATTCAGCCCATGGATTCAGCCCATTCAGCCCTTGTGTTTGCCACCTGTGGTGTAAGAGATACTTTGATTAGTTGCCTCTTGAGCGCCCCCAGCTGGGGACCTGGCCTCAAACCCAGGTAAGTGCCCTGACTGGGAATTGAACCTGCAGCGTTTTGGTTCATGGGCTGGAGTACTCAGTTCACTGAGCCACACCAGCCAGAGCTTTAGGAGCCTATAGAAGGAGGTGCGTTGGGTGAGCTCAGGAGAAATGTCCTGAGCTCAGGAGGTGTCCCGTTGTGGCAGGCACTTGACCCAAGCAGTTCAGGCATCAGTGGTTGGTCCAAGGCTGGAAGCCATGCACTGGGGTTGGCTTTGTGGAGTTGGGAAGTGAGGAGCACTGGGTCCCCTCTGGGGCAGGATGTCCCACTTATCTGAAATCAGAGCCACCATGCCAAACAACTGCGGGGACTGGAGGTGTTTTGGGGGTCTCCCCCTACCCCTGTCTTTGGTCCATAGCACATAGACAGTTCTAGAAATCCAGCTGTTGGGGGAACAGCCGTTTAGAGGCAGATAGGGTTGATCCTCATGGTCATGGCATCCGTATCTGCAGATTCGCCTACTCACTAAAATATATCTGTCCCCCGAAATCCATACTCCAGGTGCTTTCAGTCACCTGTGCACAGGTGGCAGGGGTGCAAAGTGGGAGTCGCCCGGCGTTCACGTTCCCAGCTGAGGTCCGACAGGGTGACGCTCTGCCGTCCGGTCTCAGTTCTCACACTGTGCACAAGTGACCTTTCTCACGGTTGATTCAGTGCCACCGTTTTGCACTTTTGTGCTGCTTATTAGCGATTTCACTGTGTAAATCAGTGCCCCCCAGCGCAGAGGCGAGGGGCTGGCTGCTGTCCCTGAGCACAGGAAGGCTGGGATGGGCCTCACAGAGAAAGCACGTGGGTCAGATCAGCTGCTTCTGGGCGTGAGTTCTGGCCATGTGTTGGGTGCTAATGCATCACGTGTTTTGAAAGACGTCTTTAAGCAGAAACACACATAAAATGAGGTCAGGTGCTGGTCGCTTGACAAAAAACACGGTGAGCAGAGGCTCGTGGGCACCTAGCCCGCGTGTCCCCAGGAGCAGAGGTTTTGTGTTTGCTGACTCAGTGTTCATGGTAACAGGGTGTCTGGCCTTTGGGCGTCTCTGCTCACACCAGGAGAGTTGTCCCGGGCCACACATCAAATCCACTGCGACACAGAATCACACACACAAAAAAACCCACTTGTAATGTTCTAAGTAAATTTATGATTTTGTATCGGGGCACAGGCGGCCCTCGGGCCACAGGTTAGACATCCCTGGAGAGAAAGAGCATTTAAGATCATGAACATCGCCCTGTATGTTCTAGAACTCAGGTTGCTGGTTCTTGTGCTGGCCCCCCGTTCTGGCAAATGACGTTCTCCTTGAAGCAGGTACGCCTGCGTGCTCACACGGTTGGCTGAGGCTGCCGAGGCGGTGCAGCGGCAGGGCTGAGCGCGGGTGCCACAGGCCCTTGGAGCCCGCAGTGGTTGACAGTTGATGTCTGGTCTGTGGCTGGGACACTGGCCCCCTACTGCTAGGCGCCCACCCCCGGGGTCACAGCTGTGTTTCTTCAGGCAGGCCAGCCATCTCGCCCTGCTTCGGTCTCCTTACTGCAAAGGAGAGCTGTCATCTTTGGCACCCCCAGGCGTCCCTGTGAGACACGCACAGGGAAAGTCCGTGGAGAGTGCTGAGCAAGGGCCTGGCACAGGATGAAAGTGCTGTTACTTTTTGCTCTTAATTTACAATGTGGGTCACAGCCACGGTGGGGAAATAAGAGGGGACGGTCAGTGCACGGCCTCTCCCGATTCCCACGGAATCACCACAAACAGGATTTCATTTGGCTCTGGGTCCAGAGGCAGGGGAGGGGCAGGAGCCTTTGGCCGGGTGGCCATTGTCTTTGCTCCAGGCTCCAGGAAACTGCTGTTTGTTGTGCTGTGGTCCCCAGAGAGCGAGGCCTCCTCCGCACCCCTCTGTCCCCCCTTAGGTGACCAACCGTGGTGAGGCACACCTCGAGCTGAACGCCTTCCGCAGGAAACACGACTGCGCCCTGGTCATCTCTGGGGATTCCCTGGAGGTAGGCTGCCTCCCGCCCCTGCCTGCCGCAGGCCCTGGGGGAGGCAACCTTGGCTGACCCAGCGCCTCCCTCCCCCAACAGGTCTGCCTCAAGTACTATGAGTACGAGTTCATGGAGCTGGCCTGCCAGTGCCCAGCTGTGGTCTGCTGCCGCTGTGCCCCCACCCAGAAGGCCCAGATCGTGCGGCTGCTGCAGGAACGCACTGGCAAGCTCACCTGTGCAGTGGGTAGGTGGGCGGCGGCCCGGGCCTGTCCCGCTGGGATGTGGGATCCATTTTCGGGCAGGATAATCGGATCCTGCTGCCATGTTCTTTAGACTGCCCCGAGCCACTTAGCGTATTAGGTCATTGTATGTTCCCCCTGGACTCGGCACTATTTTTGTCATAATTATTATTTTTACTGTTTCCCTTGGAGAAAGAGCAGATAAGCTTGCCTGAGGGCTTCTCTCCCGAGCCTGAGCTTGCACTTCCTTTGCCAGCGACGTGGGGTGCAACCAAAGGGGGAAGACCACACACCCAGGAGTTGGACGTGGGTCCCACTTGCTGCTGGTTTTTACTGGCTGGGCGCCCAGGGAGCTCCCCTCACCCGTCTGAGCCTCAGTCTGCTCATTGGAGGAATGGGATCATTCCAGGGCTTTTTCTCTGGGTCCTCAAGAGATGAAATGGAGGAGTACCTTTTAAAAAGTACTCTTCACAGTGCCCCATCAGTGTCCAATCATTGCCCGTCACCCGGTCCCTCTGGCTCCTCCTCACGTACAGTAAGGACCCGACACCACAGGCTGTTGGTGTGGTTCAGTGGAGCCGTGCAGAAACGGCAGTGTGGAGTAAGCACTCTGTAAAAAGGAAAAGGCTAATAACCAGGTGTGATTATTGCAAGTAACCAAGTTTCTTGCCTCTCCCCAATTCCCCGGCTTCTCTCCCCGGTCTGTACGACCCGCAGGGGATGGTGGCAATGACGTCAGCATGATTCAGGAATCAGACTGTGGCGTGGGCGTCGAGGGGAAGGTGAGCCGGGACGGGGTGCTGAGGGCGCGGCATGGAAGGGTCTGGTGGCGTGGCCTTGGCTGGGGGCTGCTCTGCCTCACAAGCTGGAGTCCCTTTTTCCCTCAAAGGCACAGCTTTGGTGCTTCTGGAAATTGCACATTAGAAATTGTACCTTGTAAGGAACTGCATATCCTGATGACCTGGTCTCATTACCCAGGAGCCAGAACCCATATCACTGTGTCTTACAGACAAATGCTGGGTTTTGGGGGGGGTTTTTGCTTGCCAAAACCTCAATTTAAAAAAGAAAGGTTTTTGCCATACTCTTAGGGTGCTGTCCTTCAGACTTTTCCTCAGTGGTGGCCTCATTGAGAGAAGGCACAAGTCAACACCCAGTGAGTGGCTCTCTCGGGGACCGTGGAGCACGGCGGCAGGGCTGGCCCGTCGCTGGGAGACCTTGGCGGCTGCAGCGGTCTCAAGTGTGCACGCAGTTGCGACAGTTTTTCTGTTTCCTTCCCTGTCGACCACGTGCTCGCTGCCCATGGTTCACCCCGCCCTCCCTCATTAGTGCCCTTCGCTGCCGGCAAAGATATCAGCCACCAACTTCATCAGAACCGGGTGCAGAATAAGAGGGCAGAGGCCTTGCGTGAGGGCCCTCGAGGCCCCCTGGGCCTTTTGGTCCGGGTGTTTGTGGGTTTGGCCGGCCCATAGCCCTTTCTTTCCTTCTTCACCCTTCCCAGTTTTTGTGTCCTCCTCCACGGTGTCAGTGGTTGGAAGGTGCAGAGTTAAGTGGCCCTTGAAGGGGAGGTTCTGTCCGAACGCCGTGCAGATGCCTTTTGTGCAGGTTGGAGGAAGCGTGTGTGAGTTTAATCAGTAGATGGAATTCTTTGCACGTGTCTATGTAGATCTAAAGCATTTCCCTTTAAGATTAAACTCTGATGCCTCTGTTTTTTTTTTTTTTTTTGGAGGGGGGGAGTATAAAAGGGAGAAGTGGTCCCTGTAAAAAATTAAAACAATCGAGACGTGGATTTAGTGTCTTTTTCTAGATCGCTGCATGTAACTAGTGACACTGGTTATTCTTCAGAATCTGTGTCTGTGTGCGGGTTATCGGATGTGAGTGTGTGTGTGCCGGGGTGAGCAGAAGCGGGCTTAGCATAGTGAGCACATGAGATAGCCGGTTCTTGCATTACTGCTCATTGATTATTGCGGTGTTTTCCATAAGAACAACCGTAAACCTACAAAAGCGGGTTTACTCCTCGTTAAACCTTCAGAGTAGGTGTGTCCGCCTCTGTGTATAGTCTGTATGCACGTTTGCATATGTACACACAGATATCTTATAAGTGTTATTTTTATGTACCATTTTACATGGGAAACATCATGCATTTTTAATGCAACTTACTGAAAACTGTTACACCTTGGATTTCTTTCTGCACCAGCACGTGTAGATGCATTGGCTTTCACCTTCTCTTAAAACTTTTTATTTTGAAAATGTCAGTCCTTCGGGGAAGTTGAAATGGAACAGGGAGCACCTCTCCACCCTTCACCTCAGTTTACCAATTGTTTCCGATGGCCACGGTCTCTGTCTCCCCCGACCCCGTGCCCCGAACCCACTGAAAGTCAGGTGCAGGGGTAGTGTGTGACCCCAGATGCTTCAGCATTGACCTCGTAAGAGCACAGGCACCCTCCGTGTGCAAGACAACATTCTCTCCCCCCAGCAAATGCCACGGTCATAGAACGTTACATAATTTTCACCGTTCGGTTTCTCCCGTTGTCCTCAAAACGTCCGATAAAAACATCTACAGGAATCAACTGCAGTATCTACAGGTCACACATTGTAGTTACCAGCGCACGCTCATGTCTCCCTAATCTTATTTTAGTGTTTTGTGTGCTTTCTCTGTCTTGTTTGGGGGGGTTGGTTTTCGTGACATTGATTTCTTGGAAGCATTCGGGCCAGCTGTAGTCAGCCCCACGATTCGTGAGGCCAGCCCCCCGGTTGCTGCGGGTCAGGCTGGTTCGATTCACAGTCTGTGCTCTGAGCGTGGGTAGCTCCTAAGGGGAATTTGTGTGTTCCTGTGGCCTCTCGTGAGGAGGCTTTGATGTCCGTCCGTCCCAGGAGTGGCATCTGTCATGTACTTTTTAAAGTTACAAGATTCAAAAATTCCTTTATATGGTTGCACTGTGCATGACTTCAGCTTCTATGAATTTGCAACACTGTTTGTTCATGAATACGCCATTAAATGTTCCATTTAACATTGTTGGCAGCATCCGATTGCCCCGTGTGTGTAGCCCCGAAGGGAACCGAGTGCTCCGAAACGCCGGGCCCTGAACGAGCCTTTGCTTCCCATGCACGTTATGGAGTGGGCCGTACCCCCAAGGTTTCAGACTAGATCCGTTTGACCTCCAAATTACAGCTCCCTGTGATTCGGAATGTTTTCCGTTTAAATGCATTCCTCTTTTCTAAATCAAATTTAGACGTGGACCACCAGCTGTGTGTAGCTGGAAACCAAAGAGGCCCCTTTCGTGAAGTTCTTCCAAGATCGCCTTACCAGGCCTTGCTTTTTCAATTAAAATGAGTGTGTTTGCCTTGACCCCTGGTGCCTCTGACGGCGCCCGATCTCGTCGGATTTCAGGAAGGGAAGCAGGCCTCGCTGGCGGCGGACTTCTCCATCACGCAGTTCAAGCACCTCGGCCGGCTGCTCATGGTGCACGGGCGCAACAGCTACAAGCGGTCCGCTGCCCTCAGCCAGTTCGTCATCCACCGGAGCCTGTGCATCAGCACCATGCAGGTGGGTGGGCGCCGGCACCTCTGCCCGGGGGCGCGCGGCTCTCCTGGGAAAAGCCCGGGGGCGAGGCGGTGTCTGGGAGCTGTTGCCTGCTCCGGGCAGCTGGTCGACTTTGGATTGCTCCGGGTTCTTCACTTCCTGGGGTGTCGTGTCAATGACTGGAGTTGTTAGAATTGGAAGTGAGTTATAATTGGTTTGCCGTGGGGCGTGGGGAAGGCAGTTAAATGTTGAGTGGATGCTGAGTTTTTCTCAGGCAGAAATAAGGGCCGACAGCGAATAACCACAAAAGAAGAAAACCTTGCTGTTCTCAACAGCTTCCTGTACTCGGGGCATTGGACTAAGTGTTCACAGTAGCCTGCATCCGTCCACTCCACAGATGGGGAGTCTGAGGCTCAGGGGTGCAGTCTACTCAGACAGGGGGACCCCAAGCCTGCACCCTTACCCAGGGTCTCCTCCTCGGTGCCCTCGGTGCAGAGCGGCCGTGGCAGTTAGCTGTGTCCTAGGCAGAGGGCCAAAGCAGAGGAAAGAAGACATTTCGGGCGTTGAGAAACTTATCGACTGATTTCCCTCCACGGGCGTTTAGGTGAAAATACTCCCGGGTGAGTGGTGAGAACGTAGAGGTGATGTATCTGGGAACTCACATCGTCTTCTGACCAAATCCCTAAGTCCAGCAGGTCCTTGGATAATGTCAATTTGTTCAACATAGTTTCGTTATAACATTGAGAACTTAATGTCATGAGAACGTAACTCCTTTTTAACTCAGCCTATGGTAAAAACTTGTTCCATTGTGTATCGTTTCAATTAAAGGCCCAGAACCTATCGCGGAAGTTAAGCGAGGACTTCCTGTGTCTGTGACACCGTGAGCAAACCGCTCTGCCACTCTGGGTCTCGGTCTCTCCACCTGTGAAACGGGGATAAGACCAGCCTCGCCCCTCGGACGGGGTTCCTTTGAAAAGCAGAGAATTTTATCGGATCAAGTGCTGAAGGCATTTTTACTATTACTAATAAAAATAAAATGGGGTCATGTATAAAATAAAGCGGCATCTTCGTTTGTAGGAAAGGTATTGGGTCAGACACACAAGGCGTGAGGCCCCGGCCTTTCGGAGTGAGTCAGGCGGTGCTGCTCCATTGCGAGAATTCGCTCTTCGCCAGCCTTGTCCGTGCCTGCCCTTTGGGGTGACTGTGTGTGTTTAATGTCTGCTGCGACTGTGAGTGTGGGGGCCTTGAAGTGATTTCATCGGCGTGCCCTGAACCCAAACGCTGGTGTGGTTCGTCCGACCACATCTGTACTTCTAATTTATGTGGGCTCTTCATTCGAACTGGATAGTACCGTGGTTCAATCACTGGGAGATTAACCAGCTCGTCCCTGGGCTGGCACACAGACACTGGCCTGGGTGAGCTGACTTCTGTGAGGCTCGAATGTTACCAGGAACACCGATTCATAAGAAAAGACTGCACGAGGAGAGAGTGCTCTCTGTGCTAGAAAAAGGCCCTTCACCCCTGTCCACTGTGCTGAAAGTGGCCGGCCAAGAGTAAGTGCCTGTTAGAAGTGGACCTTGACCTTGGTCTCTTCGATAGATACAGACATAGCGTATTGGTTTTCCCCACCCAGTCCCCAAAGTGCTCTTTTCGAGATGGCGTCTTTATGGCCAGCCCCGTGCTTTTGGAGAAGGGCTCTCGGTGATTTGCAAAAACAAACACCAGGTTTTTGACCTTCTTACAGCCACTCTTTGTCTGCAGTGGCCCAGCCTGGGTGAGGAGTTATTTGAAAAGTGGCTTTCACCTTTCAGGTCTGAAGTCACGACCAGGGTGCGGCCAGGGCTGCCAGTGACCGTGGCCCTAGGGTCTGGGTTCCGTGCCAAGCGGGTGCCTGTAGCAGATGATAAAGAGGGAGACGTCTCGGGTTAGACACTCTTTCTGATTACTAGGCTGGCTCAGCCTTTCTCTCCATGTTCCGTTTTCGGAGAGTTTTCAGGCAATAGTTCCCCTTGCCCCTCCCGGCCCCCCCCCCCACCCTTTGGGTTTTGTTGATGGAAATGAGCTCCGAGGCCGCCGTCCCTCTGCGAGCTTGGAGATGTGCGGAGGAGGCGGTAGCAGAGCATCGGGCCTGCTTTGCTCTCCGCTCCAGTTTCTCACCGCCAGTAGTCATAGTTCCCAGATCAGGAAGCAGAGGTTTCAGGACGGGTTTGTAAATATCTTTGTTGCTTTTGTCTCGTGGCAGTTGGTAACGTTTTCAAAAATATTAAAACATGTAGGGAAAAAAGTGAAGAGTGCTGGCCTCCAGGGTAACTGGGGGATACCCTCAGGTGGAGGGCAGTTTTCCGTGTCAGTTTCCACGCCAGCTCATGTATCGGTTACAGGTCCAGAGAGGCGGGTTTCTGAGCTGTTGGGGGTGTGGGCTCTGGAGACGGAGGTGGGGAGGAGGGCAGAGTCCCACAGTGCCATTTACCTGCTCCGTTTGCCCTTCTGCCCAGTTCAGGTGATACTAGGACTTGACCCCACATGTGGTTCTGGAGACTCCCTGAGCTCACGGAACTTAATTATGTGTTCACAGCGGGGCTGAGCGTGGACTCTGGAGCTGAGCTCACTGGTGCGAGTCCTGGCTGTCACTCGTGAGCTGTGTGATCTTGGGCAAGTCACGTAACCGCTCTGTGCCTTTTCTCATTGGTCACATGGGGATGATGACAGCGGTACCTACGTTATAAGGTTGTCATGAGCATTAAGTGAGCTGATGTACTCAGGTGTGAAATAAGCGTTCAGTAGGAGTTGGGCGTTGACTTTAGAAACATGGGCCCGGGCTTCCGTCACGATGTCCGCTGACGCCCTCCTCTCTCCTCCGCACAGGCCGTCTTTTCCTCGGTGTTTTACTTCGCCTCCGTCCCTCTGTACCAGGGATTCCTCATCATCGGGTAAGGAAGTCCAGGCAAGGGAGTAACTTTTTCATGAAACCACCCGGAAGGGCCACAACAGAGAGGAGAAACGTGTAATCAGTCCCCATGTGGCCAGGTGGGCTGGGCCCAGCAGTGCTGTTTAGAAATTCACTGGAGTCGCTGTGCTTTGGCACTGCTGAGCCCGTAACCAGACTGAGGAGGCCGAGTCTGGCAGGCTTGGGGTCCGAGTGCTGGGCTGTGTGGGGCTGGCAAGGGACAGACACTGTCGATGGCTGAGTGGGAGGTGGGCTCCAGAGGCTGGGCGAGCACAGGGCTCCTGTTCCAGGGGCCGCGTCTCACCTGTGGTGACTTTCTCTCCTAGGTACTCCACCATCTACACCATGTTCCCCGTCTTCTCGCTGGTCTTGGACAAAGACGTCAAGTCGGAAGTCGCCATGCTGTATCCCGAGCTCTACAAGGATCTCCTCAAGGTCTGCTGAGCCCCTTCCTCCTCCTCCCTCCCTCCCCTTGCCCCTTCCTTTCTTCCATTCCTCCTGCTGTATTTCCTGTATAAGGTTTCTGATTCAGACACACTTGAACCGATGGCTTTGGGGAGGACGGTGTGGGAGGGTGTGGGACTCTTAAGAAAGTTGCGTGGGCACGTGTGAAGAATATTAAATGACACAGTGATATGTGAACTGGACACAGACCTGCCAACACCATTTGCAGAGCCCCTGACAGTTCCATTTTGCACCTGCAACTTGTGTCTGCCGCTAGAAGTGTTGGTACACACTGCTAAAAAGTGTGTGTGTGTGTGTGTGTGTGTGTGTGTGAGAGAGAGAGAGAGAGAGAGAGAGACTTCATTTCTTTGTTCTCAGGGGGTTTTTACTGAAGGGCAGGTTTATTTCTGTGTAATATCAGTTCTCTTTAAAAAAAACTCCGTTCGGTGGAGGCAGGCAGGTGGCCTGGTCCGGGCACCCCAGGTGTACCTCACACTGTAACCTGTTCTGTCTTCTCCCATCCAGGGGCGGCCATTGTCCTACAAGACGTTCTTGATATGGGTTTTGATCAGCATCTATCAAGGTAAGGAAGGGCGAGACCACTTCCTGTCTTCTGCTCTGGGCTTGACCCCAGGGCCAGCCTCGCTGCTCTGCTGTCTGTAGGACGCAGAGCAGCCGGGCCCCTAAAACAGCAGAGTGGAGTGTGACAGCGTGCGCCCAGGGGAAGCCCCCTCAGCATGTCCTACAGACTTGAACATGCGGCCCCGGGAGAGTCCCCTGTGTGAGATGGTGCTGTCAGCTTAATGAGACGAAGTCAGGGTAAAATATAATCAGTCCTTATCAAAACCTGATGAGGTGTGTGAGCCTCGGAAACAAAAAGCGATCCCTTTTTCTGAGGTCAGGTTGTCGTTTTTGGAAAATATTTATTTCAGTGGCCTCCAGGGAGCGGTCCGTCCCTCAGACTGTAAGACCATTTATTGAAGTTGGAGAAGAAAATATCAAAGCTTCTCTTGGTTTTGTTTTTATTTTTCCTCCCTCTTTTTAGAATTTCTGTTTTTCTGTGTGTTTTACAGTGTGCATTATATACTGTGGTCCTAATGCCGCTGTATACCCACACACGTGTACTGCACAAATACACACGTTTGGGTTCACTGTTAGTGTTTTCTGCTGATGGGTGCACAGAGTGCAGAGACCGTTGAATTTGCTGGCAGGTGGTTAAGTTGTCATTAAACAGTGAAAGGGGGAGCCCTGACCAGTATTGCTCAGTTGGTTGGGCATCGTCCTGCAAAGCTAAAGGTTGCCGGTTTGATTCCCAGTCCAGCCACATGCCTGGGTTATGGGTTCGGTCCCTGGGTGGGGATTGTACTAGAGGCAGCCAATGTTTCTCTCCTTCTCTCCCTCCCTCCCTTCCCCTGTCTTTAAAAATAAATAAAAATAAAAGTGAAAGGGAGTGCTTTTAAAGAGTGTATCAAGGCACAATATACGCATCTCGTTAAAGAAAGCAAACCCTGGATGGAAGCTCATGATAGTAGACAGTGGTGCTGCATCCCACCCCGTGCACCTCCAGCCGGTCGTGACAGGTCATGACAGGCTTTGACAGGAAGGTGTGCGGGGTGTCTTGGGGTTTCCTGCCGGGCCCTGCCTCTGAGTGCCGCTCTCATGCTGGAGTGAGTTTGCTCAGCGTGAGGCACACTCTGTCCGCTCATTGCCATGCACAGTCCCTGGAGTGTCCCTCTGTGTCACCTCTGTCATTTTGTATAAAATTTGCCATCTGAACTCCTGGGGTGTCCAGTTCAGCAGTGTCCAGTACGTCGATACTTCCATGAGACAGGTCTCCAGAACTTGGTCATCTGGCAAAACTGAAACTGCACCCACTCGACCCCAAACCCTTCGTCTCCCCTCCTGGCGGCCCCTGGACACCGCGGCAACTGGCTCTCTGTGTCTGCCCTTGGCTGCCGCAGAACCCGGTCTAACGGATCATACGTGTTGGTCTTTTCATGACTTCCTACCTCTGTCATTTCAAATAATATTTCTTCTTCCGTCCACTTCAGATAGCTACCCTCCCCTCCTCTCTCTCCCTCCTCCCTCTCCCCTAAACACCCTGCAGTTGTAGACTCTTGCACAAGATCAAAAGGGGCAATCAGAAAACTAGAATGGGATGCCTCTTCAAAACTTCCATAAAGCACCATTCATTTAACAAGTGGTATCTTTCATATCTAAATGGGGGAAAAAATCAAAAAGGGGTCTAGCATGCATGAGCAGGGTGAGCCTCGGGAGGGGACGCGTGGAGGGTCGGCATCGGCGGAGAGGGCTGCGGGGGGGAGCCACGGCCCCTCGCCCACCGAACTTCCCTCTGCGTTTTCAGGGAGCACCATCATGTACGGCGCGCTGCTGCTGTTCGAGTCGGAGTTTGTCCACATCGTGGCCATCTCCTTCACGTCGCTGATCCTCACCGAGCTGCTGATGGTGGCCCTGACCATCCAGACCTGGCACTGGCTCATGACCGTGGCCGAGCTGCTCAGCCTGGCCTGCTACATCGCCTCCCTGGTGTTCCTACACGAATTCATCGGTAAGACCCCACTGTGGGGAAAGCCTGTCCTGAGGGGGCAGAGGTCTCGCCGGCTTGTGAAGGACGGTGGCTTCCCCAGCTCTCGGGTCCTGGGCTCTTTAAGAGTCCAGCAGGACTTTGCTGCCCCCATTTTCTTACTGGTGTCCCCTTGGGACAAATGGCAGTTGTGACTCAGCCACCCGGAACTGAGGCTGTCAGGCATGGATTCTGTGTAGAGCGTTTTCTTTTAGAATCATGCTGTGCTGAGTGGCTTGGAAGAGGATACTTTTTAAGCAAACAGGAACCTGGTGGGTTTCTCCAGGGAGCTGACTGCTATGCTGGGCTCTACGGAGGTATGGCAACATGAGCGTCTAGTTGTTACTCGTGAGTGGACGGCAGTCTGGCAGGACTTAACTCTTACTCAGTTGAGAAGCTGCTTTACCATGAAGCGTCTTTGATGACGACTCTTGTGTATCAGTGAACACTCCTTAAGAAGGTTTTGGTCAAGATAAAGGAGCATTCTTGTGAACAGTGAAGTCTTAGAACAGTTTGACCATTGTCCTCCAAAGAATCTCAGAATGGGAGACTCTCAGGTGCTTTTGTGAGCACCTACTATGTGCTTAATGGCTTGAGGCTGGGGGTCCCACAGGCTTAGAAGACATGAGTTCTGCCGTCCGGAAACCGCGGTTGGTCGCTTTAGACGTGGCCCTGCCATAGGAGTGGGTGAGCAGCACAGTGTGGGCCTCAGGCCTGGCACTTAGTAGGTACTCAGTCAAAGCCAGCTGTGTTTTCCCCACCCTGTACTCAGGTATGGGCAGTGGGTAGGATGTTTACTGGGGCCTCCACTCCATGTACTGTTGAAAGCCACAAGCTGTCCCTTCTCTCTCTCTCTCTCTCTCTCTCTCACTCTCTCGCCAAGACCGCATAACTGCAGGGTTTACGTCCTAAGTCACAGAAGGGGGCGTGCCTGTCTGGGGTGGGGGTGCTCAGCCCCCCTTGTGCTGCCCTCAGACCTGCCTGGCGGCTCGCTCTGACCAGCACTCAGGCGGAGGGGAAGTTGTTGGGAAGCAGAAACGTGCGTGGAGGGTCATTTTCTGCTCTCTGGCGGCCGTGTTTAAGAAGAGTCTCCACCTGTCAGATCCCAAATCAGAAACACCTGTGAGGATTGTCCTTTGCCTGCAGTTTTCTTTTGCTGGTTGTTGAAAGGAGCGGTTTGTCGAGTAGCAGGAGTCCAGAAGCAGGACAGAGGGCAGGGAAACCGAGGACGTTCAGCCTGACCACCTTGACGGGCTTTCAGCCGGTGGCACGGGCGTCCCCTTAGAGACGGAGCAGAGGATGGGAGCCGAGGCCCAGAGGCCGCGTGCCTGGGACGGGAGACAGCTGCGACGGCTGTGTCGGGACCACCGTGCCTTGTGGTGCGCCCTTGCCCGCTCACCGCTGTCTTCCCGTTTGCTTGCAGATGTGTACTTCATCGCCTCTCTGTCCTTCTTGTGGAAAGTCTCTGTCATCACCCTGGTCAGCTGCCTCCCCCTCTACATCCTCAAGTATCTGCGAAGACGGTTCTCACCCCCCAGCTACTCGAAGCTCACATCATAGGCGGCGCGCTCGCTGGAGGGGGCGCTGGCCCCTGCTCTCCTGACCTGACGGACAGAGCACGAGTTCCGTTTCTCGGAACCGCCGCCCGAGGACTTGGCCGGAGCTGCGGACGCGTGCCCTGTGGACGTGGCGAGGCTCCACCGGAGCCCTGCACGGACCGGACCGGAGGGCAGCTCCGGAGGGCAGCTCCGGAGGGGCCGGCACAGGCCTGGTGGACTCCCTGGTGGTGCCCGCTGGAGTGAATGGGAACTCGTCCTTCCGGGCAGCCCGGCCAAGAGGTTTCTCTGTGGGTTGCTGTGCCAGCTCCCTTATGACTTGAATTCTGTTGTCCTGTGATAAAAGTTTCTGTCTAGTGGAAGATTGTAGAGGATTTTTGGGTTTGCTTTCCCCCGCCCCACAACTGTCCTAGTGTCTATTGTACTCTTGACGTCTTTCTCGCTCCTGAAAAGTGGTTGTAGAGAAACGGAAAGCTCTCGGTGGAGGTCTCGGGGACAAGACAGTGGCACCCGGTACAAAGTTGTCCAGATGCTAATCTCGATTTGGAAATGGCAGACATGCTGTGTCAGGGGGCCCGAGTCCTGGAGCTGCACGGGCGTCCTAGGGTTCCAACAAGCCCAGGAGAGGCCCGGGAGCCCGAAGACTGTAAACCCTACGCCATCCTGCATCCGATGCAACACCCGCAGCCCTGGAGTGAAAGTCACCTGCCACCTCGTGAAAGAATTTCAAGGTGTTCTTCTGCTTTGTTTGGACCTGGTAACCATTATCAAGCCCGTGGCTGTCTGAGGGACCCCCTCAGACACCTTCTGAACTGTTTTCACAGGAACTGTGCCACCAGACAGCCCCGAAATGTGTTGACAGGGTGATTAGAGAGGCAACTAATTCTTTAGACAACGTAGCTCATGCAGCTCGGACCCCGGGTCCAAAGGGGAAAGGTCAGGGATGGGGGCTCTTTACTCCCACACAGAGCTGTTTCCCATTAGGAGGAATGTTTGAGGATGAATGAACAGAGGCAGGGGCCTCTTCCACGCGGCCGTGCACAGTGGCAGCTTCAAGCAAGGAGCCCCCGTGGGAGGAGGCCCCAGCTGCAGCACTGGGACCTGGGCTCTGTCCACAGCCTATGGATTTCAAGGGGAACTTCTGAAAGGAAGGCAGCCAGCGATAGAGACTCCGCCCCCATGGGATGGGGTCTCTGTGTGTGTGTGTGTGTGTGTGTGTGTGAGAGAGAGAGAGAGAGAGAGAGACAGAGAGAGTTTCTTAGGAAGCTGTGGCTTCTCGGTTCAGGGCAAGAAGGGAGTTTTCAAGCACCGGATGTGACAGGGTTGGGCGTCCATGGCTTTTCCAGTCACTGCTTGCAGCGGCCACATACGCATGCCATGAGGAAGGGTTCAGAGTCTCGGTTGACTTTCAAGTGCCGACTGCGTTCAAGATCTTAGATCCCCGATTCATTCCTTATGAGTGCATCCCCTTCCCCCGGCAGCATGGTGCCTCCTGTGTGTGCTTGCACAATGGAAGCGCCGCCTGGTTGTTGACACCCACTGGCAGAGATGGGGACACGAGGAGCCAACCGTTCCCCGCCTTCGTGGCACCCGTGGTGTGCTCCGGGGTTTCTGTCGTCCTTTTACGTCTGTAAAATAACAGCAGGGTGCAGGCTCTGGGAAATGGGCGATTGGCATCACTTCTGTTCTGTCTTAGGACGCTGCACTTTTGCAGTCCTGGCCCCTCTCTGTTGCAGCCATCTCTGCCCCCCGCCCCAAAGATCTACAGAGCACGCTTGCAGGGTGGAGCAAGAGCAGGGTTACGGGGGTCTGTACGGAAGTTCACAGGATAGTTCATCGGTAATAAAGGAACAAACTCCATTTCACGTACTCACAACCGTGACCCTACCTTTACCCCACCCTGTCTGGCAATGAAGGGATGGTGATTTCGGAAGAGGATCTTGGTCCAGAACTTTCGGAAAGGGTGAGCCGGTCTGGCTGCATCACGGCGTTATGTTGCACCATTGGGAAGGCAGAGGAGGAGAATGCTGGGCTCCGAGGGTTTGCACCTCGGCCTGTCGTTGGCAGTCGGGCGGAAAAACTGGAAGTTCAACTTCAGTCATCCCACTCTGCGCTGGCAAACCCCGGGCCTGGCCTGGCCACAGCCAGGTGATGGCCCCTGCAGGCAGGTCTCCTGCATTCCTTGTTAGGAGGTTTTAGATGTTCCCAGCAAATACAGTGAGTGCAGGTGGTCTCTTCGGCCTTTTCCGTAATTCCCAATGTTGACCATGGTGAGTGAGCTGACTCAGAAGATGCTGCTGTAACGTCTCGAAGGAAGAAGCTTCTAAGAGGGACTCAAGAAGCCATCCTGGGAGGCGAAGGTTGCTTGTCAGTGCCACCAAAAATGTCCTTGTCCGTCCTGTCTTCTGAGCTGCCCTCTGGTGGAGGCAGTCGGGCGAGAGGGCCTGAAACCCAAGTGGAGACCACCACGGTGAAAGCCACCCCGGCAGCGGGTGGCCTGCTCACGCACCCCCGCTGGGGTCCACGGGTGTCTAGGCACGCACGCATGCCTGCATATGCTTTTCTGGCTGTGTCCGAGCGTGAGTCCCCGCGGAGAACCAGTCCGTGTGCGGGCGTGCCAGGGGCTGGCTGAGTTGTCTGGGGTGGGGGAGGGGGACCAAGAAACAAACAGAACACCCGGGCCGTTTTGAAGGAAACTCCCAAGTTCATAAACCTCAACTGGAAGGCTTCTATTGACTGTTCTCTTGGTTCTCGAGTCCGGAAAGGTCTTCCCTTCACCTTGGAACTCAGCGGGACCTCGGTCTCCACCAGCCCATTGCATCTGGGGCCAGAGGCCCCGAGGCCACAGTCAGCTGTTTAAACACTTCCTGGATGTAAAGACCACAACCCCCTCTGCCCTCGGACCACATTAGGTATTTGTGTCGGAGCAGGCGCTTTTGTTATTTATGACTGTTTTTGTTGTATCTCTTGGTGATCAGTGCACGTGCAGGGGAAGAAAGGGTTCTGTTTGGTTTCTCTTTTTTCCCTCCTCCCTTTCTCCCCTTTTCTCTAAGAAAACGGCCAGACGACCTTCTCGAGTGGTTTCTCATGCCTGAGAGGTGCGTAACGTCGAGAGTGTGTGTGTGCATGTGTGCACGTGTGTTGCCTGTGCTGCTGGCTGAGGCTCGTTGCACTGACTCAGGCTGCTTGGGGCTGAGGACGCGGCTACAAAGCAGCAAAGGGCGTCTCGGGAACAGCCTGACGTTGGAGTGGACACACCTGTTCACAGACACACCTGTTCACATCTGCTGGGCGCTGGGCAGCTGGGGCCAGGATTCCACCTGCTGTCACATTGATCAGACCCCAGACTCCCTCCCTCAACTGGACCCCTTCTTTGTACCGGCAATCTCAAATACCAACATCTGCGTGCCCTTTCCCCAGTTTCTCTGCAGAACTTGGGTTCTTTTCACAACTTTGGGATGTATTTTGAGTGTTGTGCTCAGTGGAAGTTGACGTGATAATACCTGTTTTTCTTTCCCAGACTTTTGCTTTTGTACCTTGTTCTGTTTTTACCGGGGTGGGGATGACCACGCCCTCCCACCTTTTGGGGGCTGCATTTTAACCCTTTGCCAAAATCGCAGATGGGCCCTATCAGTTCTTCCACTCCGTCCCGCTTAAGGCAAACCCGTATCAGCTGTTCTTAATCTTTTTTGTGTGTTTGAAGTGTGTGTGTGTGTATGATGTCATCTTAAGGCTTCAAAAGATATTTGTTTTGGGTTAAAATCCCATCATGCCCAGCTTTGTATTCATTAAAAAAAAAGAACAACAGTATGAGCTTTGTAAATACAAGAGATTTTATTTCTCCCTGCTGCTTTTATTTTTTTACCCTCACCCAAGGATACGCATATTGATTTGAGAGAGGGGGCAAGGGAGAGGGAGAGAAACATTGATGTAAGAGAGAAACATCAATCGGTTGTCTCTTGTACGCACCCCGACCGGGGACTGAACCTGCAACCTTTCCATACAGGATGCTGCTCCAACCACCTGACCCACACCAGTCAGGGCTCCCCCCTTCTTTCAATGTAAAGCCTTTTGTCATTTGTATATACTTCTTATAAAATATTTCCATTAATTATGTCCGTTGCATCTTGGAAAGAAGACACACGATGCTTTTGGACGAGACTGGAAAGCACAGCCCTGGGGTGAGCAGCGTTCCTAAGACCCCGAGTTCTGTCGCATCTTCTGACGCCAAAGCAGCGTTCCCTGTGAAGCTGTCCTCTCTGTCCCGGTGTGGTTGGAGGTGCAGCCTGCTGATGTCACTGGACAATGTTGCTGAATATTGTGTTCATGGGGGCAGGTGGGGAGGTGCAGTGTTTGCAAAAAAAAAAAAAAATCGTGGCTAATCTATGATTTTCTTGCGATGGGGCCCATGGTAAACTCTAGGATTCCACGAGCTCCTCGTTAGAAGGTCTCTGTGGGTAATCCCCGTTGCCAGCGCTCAGCAGGACAGCGTGTTTTGATTAGGGGGGGTTCTGGAGCAGGGTGCTTCAGTTTCACAGGAACTCCCAGATGATTTAAATTCTCGACCCACTGATGGCACACATGTGATCCTGCGTGCTTCTGAGCGATTCTGCTTTCATTGTCTGCCAGCGCAGCCTGTTGCTGTTGCCCAATAAAGCTTGTGTACTTCATGCTTGTGGGGGTCGTTTCAATTTGTGTGGAAACATGAATTCTGGTGTCAAAAGGAAGGCTTTGGGGGGGAATGCTCCTATTTTGTGCGGACCTCATGGTACATCAACAGTAAATTGCTGTTTCTCCATTAAAAAAATTATTTTGATTTTGGCATAGACATCCCCGCCCCAAACCCATGCATTATTTACCCAGGTCTGTATTCCAGACATGCCAGAGTTTCAAAAACTGATCGATATACATAGGAAAAAAAAATGCATTCTACAAGATTCATATTTTATTTAATACATGGTCCTTTGTACCATGATTGCTTTGGATAGCTTTTTGTGTTTGATTTTTAAATCAAGTGATAGAAGATTTAGGAGCACGGTGGTCACTTAAGTGTCAGGCAAACGAGGTTTCTAAGCTGTTGTGCACGAAGCAGAGGACATGTTTTATCAATTTCATCTAATGATTCGCAACTAGCAGTGATTTTTTGACCCCCAGGGGATGTGTGCCCCTGTCAGGAGTCAGTTTTGCTTGTCACAACTTGGGAGGGGATTGCTCCATGTCCAGTGAAGAGAACCCCGGGACGCTGCAGACCCTATGACACACGCAAAACAGCCCCCACAACAAAGCATTATTAGACCCCCAAATGTCAAAAGTGCCGAGGTTGCAAAACCCTAATAGAACCAGCATGTCCGTTTTACCATTCACAGACGTCCTTCCTGATTTCCAAGGGAGCCCAGCAGTACACACTCCTGTCTCAGCCGTCTATGCATGCAACTGGCCAGACGGTTTCATTAGCAGCTCCGGTTCGCTCTCATTGGCTTTCCATCGGAAGGCCATCCTCAGTTTACCAATTAGAGAATCGTCCATGAACTGTCTTCATCGGCATTGGCTCCCCTGGGCAGATCGGAGAAGCCCGCCCTCAGCTTTTGTGACGTGAGTTCCAGAGGTGAGGCTGGACGGCGCTTTTCCTGAACCACGTGCTCTCGGTGTGAGGTCTTGGACTCTGCCTCCTTGAAATTCCGTGAACGGGTGGGCGCTGCTCCAGCTCAGCCGCTGGGGGGCGCTCAAGATCAAAAGACGTTTCTGTTCTCTGATGTTAACAACCAGGCAGGCCCCACAGACCCGAGACACTGTTTTCGTGGTTTCAGGATTTATTTCGTGGCCAAGAGCTCCGTTAAAAACAGACATTTCTTTTTGTGTTGTTGACCAGACCATTTTGCTGGACTCAAAAAACAACCAACCAACCAAACAAGCAACTGGGGGGACGAATATATAGTTGATCTTGGATATTTGTATTATACCCTTTTTTGGTTGTTATTTTTCTCAATTGCAGTTTACATGCAATATTATTATGTATCCATTTCAGGTGTACAGCATAGAGGTTAGAAAATTATGTACTTTAGAAAGTGTTCCCCCCAGTATTTCCAGGACCCACCTGGCGCCATGCACAGTTATTACAATATTATTGATTACATCTCCTGTGCTGTGTCCCCGTGTCTGTTTTGTAACTGCCAATCTGTACTTCTCAACCCTGTGAGCTTTTTCATGCCCCCCCCCCAATCTGGCAGCCACCCTTCTGTTATGTGCATTTGTGAGTCTGTTTCTGTTTTGTTCGCTCGATTATATTGTCCGTCAGATTCCACATGTACATGAAATCATATAGTATTTGTCTTTCTCTAACTGAGTTATTTCACTTAGTATAATACCTGTTAGGTCAGTCCATGCCATTGCAAATGGCATGTTTTTGTTCTTTTTTTTAATGGCCGAGTAGTATTCCATCGTATATATGTACCACCAGTTTTTATCAGCTTGTCTGAATTGATGGGCGCTTGGGCTACGCCCATACCTTGGCTATTGTAAAGAACGCTGCAATGAACATTGGGGCTTCTTCACATGTACCCAGAAGTAGAACCACTGTGTCGTAAGGCAGATCCATTTTTAATTTTTTTGAGGAAACTCCACGCTATTTTCCACAGTGGCTGCACCTGTCTGAGCTCCCACCAACGGTGCACAAGGGTTCCCTTTTCTCTATACCTTGCCAAGACTTGTTTGTTGATTTATTGATGATAGCTATTCTGACAGGTGTGAGGTGGTTTTAATTTGCATTTCACTGATGATTCCTGACATTGAGCATCTTTTCAGATGTCTGTTGGCCATCTGTATGTCCTCTATTTAGGTCCGTTGCCCATTTTTTAAGTTGGATTGTTTGGGTTTTTGGTGTTGAATAGTGTGAGTGCTGTATAAATTGTGGATATTAGCCCTTTATCAGATGTAACATTGGTGAATATTTTCTCCCATTTGGTGGGCTGCCTTTTCATTTTTGTTGATGTTTCCTCTGCTGTGTAAAAACTTTTTAGTTGGATGTAGTCCCACTTGTTTATTTTTCCTTTTGTTTCTCTTGCCTAAGGAGATATATTAGAAAAAAATACTGCTAAGAGAAATGTCTGAGATTTTACTGCCTTTGTTTTCTAATACGAGCTGTATGGTTTCAAGTCTTACATTGAAGTCTTTAGTCCACTTTGAGTTTATTCTTGTATATGGCGTAAGAAGGTAGTCTAGTTTCTTTCTTTTTTTTTTGTATGTATCTGTTCAGTTTTCCCAACAACATTTATTGAACAGACTGTCTTTACCTCATTGTATGTTCTTGCCTCCTTTGTTAAATATTAACTAACTCTATAGGATGGGTTTATTTCTGGGCTGTCTGCTCTGTTTCATTGACTTTTATGTCTGGTTTTATGCCAGCACCATGCTGTTTTGATTACTGTAGCCTTGTAGTATGGTTTGACGTCAGGTGGTGTGATACCTCCAACTTTGTTCTTCTTTCTCAAGATTGTTGGGGTTATTTGGGGTCTTTTGTGGTTCCATATAATTTTTTGAATTATTTGTTCTAGTTCCGCATGAAATGCCATTGGTATTTTGATAGGAATTGTGTACACAGCATATGCTTCCATGTATTTGAGTCAACTTAGATATTTTTCTTTTGTGTCTTATGATTTTCCAAGTACAGATCTTTTATCTCCTTGGTTAAATGTATTCCTAGGTATTTTCTTTCTTTTGATACAGTTGTAAGTGGGATTATTTTCTTAGTTTCCCTTTCTGATAGTTCATTATTGATGTATAAAAACAACTAATTTCTGAATGTTTATTTTGTACTCTACTGCTCTATTGAATTTATCAGTTTTTTTGTGGAATCTGGAGGGTTCTCTATATACAGTATCATGTCACCTGCAAATAAAGATAGTTTGATTCTTTCTTTCCAATTTGGATGCCTTTTATTAGTTCTTCTTGTCTGATTGCTGTGGCGAGAGCTTCCAGCACTATGTTGAATAAGAGAGGTGAAGGTGGACATGCCTGTCTCGTTCCCAATCTTAAGGGAAACACTCAGTTTATGATGTTGGTGTGGGTCTGTCGTTAATGGCCTTTCTTACATCGAGGTATGGTCCCTCTATTCCCACTTTGCTGAGAGTTCTTATCATAAATAGGTGCTGGATTTTATCAAATGCTTTTTCTGCATCTATTGATGTAACCACATAATTTTTATCTTTCATTTTGTCTATGTGGTGAATCACATTTATTGATTTGTGGACATTGTACCAACCTTGCATCCCCAGAATAAATCCCACTTGATCATGGTGTGTGATCTTTGTATTGGATCTGGTTTGCAAATATTTTGTTGAGGATTTTAGCATCTATGATCGTCAGGGATATTGACGTATAATTTTCTTTCTTTGTAGTGTCTTTTTATCTGGTTTTGGAATTAGAATAATGTTGACCTCATAAAATGAGTTTGGGAGTCTTCCCCCTTGAATTTTTTGGAGTGGTTTGAGAAGGATAGGTGTTACTTTTTCTTTGGATGTGTGGTAAACTTCACCTTGAAGCCATCCAGTCTAGGACTTTGGTGTCTTGGGAGTTTTTGATTACTGCTTCAATTTCACTGGCTCTAATCTGTCTATTTGGATCCTCTGAGTCCTCCTCATTCAGTTTTGGGAGATTGTATGTGTCTAGGGATTTATCGATTTCTTCCAGATTGTCTAATCTGTCAGAATGTAGTTGTTGGTAATGTTTTCTTACAGTCCTTTGTATTTCTTTGGTGTCAGTTGTTCTCCTTTTTCATATCTCGTTGTGTCTATTTGGGTCCTCACTTTTTTCTTGATGAGTCTCCTTAATGGTTGTGAGTCTCATTTATCCTTTCAAAGGACCAGCCCTTGGTTTCATTGGTCTTTTGTATCGTTTTTGTAGACTCTGTTCCATTTGTTTCTTCTCTGATCTTTATTAGAGTTTCCTTCCTTCTCTTCACTTTGGGCCTTGTCTGTTCTTTTCCAAGTTCCCTTAAGTGTAAAGTTAGATTCTTGAGATTTTTCTTGTTTCTTGAGAGAGGCCTGTATTGCTATGAATTTGCCCCTTAAGACTGTTTGCCCTGTGTCCTCTAGATTTTGGGTGGTTGTGCTTTCATTTTCATTTGTTTTAAGGTATATTTTGATTTCTTCCTTCTTATTGTTAATCCATTCAATGTTTAGTAACGTGTTGATTAACCTCCACATGTTTGTGTGTTTTTCATTTTTTTTTCTTATAATTTCTAGTTTCAGACCATTGTGGTCAGAGAAGGTACTTGATATGGCTTCAGTGTTCTGTACTGACTTGTTTTGTGTCCTACCGTGTAGTCTGTCCTAGAAAATGTTCCATGTGCACTTGAAAAGAAGGTATATGGTGCTGCTTTGGTGTGAAATGCTCTGAAGATGATCAGTTCAATCTATCTGGTCTAGTGTGGCAGGTAAAACCACTGTTTTCTTGCTGATTTTCTGCCTAAAAGATATTTATTGACGTCAGTGGGTGTCGAATGCCCTAGTATGACTGTGTTTCTGCCAGCCTCTCCTTGTATGTCCATCAGGATTTGCTTTGCGTATTGTATTTAGCTGCTCCTGTGCTAGGTCTATGTATGTTTATAATGGGGTTCACTGGCTCTGTCTCCCTGACCACCTGAGCTAGAGTCCAGACATGTCCTTGTGTGTGTGATGTGAGCCCTCCTGGTATAGCTGAGTCTTGATTGCTGTTGGCTTGTTTGTGGGTGGAGTGACCCTCAGTCTGGCCAACTGGGAGGACTGACCCAACCCACAGTGTACATGCTGCTGTGCAGGGGCGAACCCCGGGAAGCAGAAGTTGCCCCTGCAGGGTACGGTGCCTGCTTAGATTGCCCTTTGGGTCTGCCACTTGTGGAGCCAACTGGGTCATGTTCCGCTGTGGTCTGAAGCCCAACACCAGGTGTGTTGGTTCTGGGGTCTCTTGGGAGGGACCCCAGTGCAGGTCAGTGTTGGAGCTACAAAGCAATCCACGTTTGGTGGCTGCTTCTCTGAGACTGGGTGCATGTGGGCAGGGCTTAGGCGTCTACTGAGGCTGGCTTCCACCAGTACCCAGCCTGGGGAAGGAGAGCAAAGGGCCCAAGTCATACCAAGATCCACTGGTGTTTGCAGGTGGCTTTTCAGACTTGGTCACTGAAAGAGCCTTTGGCGGTACGGGAGTTGCATGAGGTTTCTCAGTGTGAGACCAGGAGAGGTGAGTGGTGGTCACCAGGTTGGTAGAAGTTCGTAGAGCAGCTGTGGGAGGTCCTACTGGTGGTGTCCGAAACTTTGAGACCAGGCCCAGGTCTCCCAGGGTCTCCCTGGGAGAGCCCACTCTGTGCTGCTCTGCTGGGTTTTATAGTAAAGAGCTGACATATTTTAAGAAGAGAAAAAGCTGGCCAGAAAGTGTCCTGGCCAGAAGGAAGTCCGCGGAAAAGCCCAGGAGGAGACTGGACAGACCATACCAACCTGAGAAGAAGCCCTCCAGAGCTCTGAAGTGGCGGCCAGTGCTCCCCGGTCGCACACACTGTGCTGAGCGGGGGGGCGGCCCTGAATAGAAGCCTGAACACGCGGTCACTTGACACGGGAGACCTCCTGGAGAAAGGACCGGAGGGCCAGCCCCCTCGACCTTCATTTAATGAGCAGACGATGGCTCGCCTCCAACCAGGGATACGGGCACTCGGCAGAGACATCTGAATCCCATCAGTCCCAAAGGTCCAATGCAGAACACGTCTCGCAAACATCTGAGAACAGTGTTCACCACCTTCAGAAGACAATCATGGGTGGTTGGAATGAATGAAAGCCTTCGTCTGCAGGAGGGTCTAAAGCTGTTGTCCTGAGAGCGTGAGCAGTGGAAGGGAAGGACACGGGGGCTGACGGGGCCGAGCACCCAGCGTACGGATGTGACAGTGCCCGACCCAGAAGGAGCCGCTTTGGCTCTCCGACTGACCCCATGCTGTAAGCCATCCAGAGACCCCAGCTCCCAGCAGGAGGTCCCCTGGAGGTCTGCACCCTGGGAACAGAGGGAAAGAGAGGCATCACCCAGCCTCTCCTTCAGAAGCCAATCTGGAGAGTCTCATTTGGCTGCTGACTTAAATGTGTCTGAAAGAAAAAGAGAAAGCATCCAGAAAACCGTGTGAAGAGAATGAAATGAATGGCGTGCTGATGCGACAGAGACGGTCTCCAAACAGACCGAGCATCCTTATGGTCTGAACATTTGCAGCCCAACAGTGAGACTCAGAAGCTCCGGCTGCGATGTCAGAAGCTGCGGAGTCCCATCAAGAGCGCCTGAAAGCAGCTTCTGAGACAGTCAGTCGGTCAGGGAGCAAAGGCACCATGGAGAAATCGAGAAGGGGTGTCACCAGGTGTCCAGTGACATGAACTACGCTCGTCAGAAATGCAGGAAGGGAGGACGGGTGGTTGGATGAATGGGTGGAAGGATGGATGGATGCAAGGATGGATGGATGGAAAGATGGGTGGATGGAAGACAGGCAGGAAGGAAGAAGGATAAATGGATGGATTCGTGTATGGAAGGAAGGTGAGTAGGAAGGGAGGAAAAGAAGGAGGGAATATTGCGTTCTCTTTGCAAAAAGCTAAAACATTACAGACAAGGCTAACGTCCCCCTCGGTGACCTGCTTCCCGGCATCATTTCCTCCCCTTCCTGGTGGAAACCTCCGTCCGTGGGAAGCAGGTCTCCAGGACGTGTTCAGTGCGCGCCCCTACGTGCACGCGCATCTGTAAGGAATACGCAGCATTGTTTGGGTTTTCTGTGTTGTTCTTGCAACTCGCGCTCGTCACTCAGTGACAGGTGTGGACTCTCCGCAGTCAGTTCATACGGGACTCTTTCTCGTTCACTGAGGTGGGATAGTTCCAGAGTTTGGGTCTATCCCGTAGCTTAATCGCTCAGTTTCCTCTTGACTGACATGCAGTCGGTTCCCAGGTTTCCTTTCTCACCGTTAATGCTGCAGCCCTCGTCCCTCTCCGTGTGCCCAGGGGCCCTTCATTTGGCGGTTGTTCGAAAGCCGTGCGTGTGGTGCAGAGTGGCGACTCAGTGAGAGCCCCGTGCCCATGGGACTGTGCATTTAGGAGTCTTTAGGATCGGCTGTGTTTCTTCTCCATTGGTTTAGATGTGACCTGGTGGGAAGAGGGAGGCTGCGGAATGGCATGGGACTCATATCAATGCCAGGCTTTTGCCACCAGCTCTGGAACCTCGGGCACAGTGACCTCTCTTTCAGGGTTTGGGCACCCTCCGCCGCACCCCTCAGGGGACTGTCGTGAAGAGTGGCTTAAATACTGTGTGTGGGGGGGGGGCACCTGCCCCTAGGGAGCCCTCGGTAGCTACGGATGGTCACTGTCAAATACAGTCTCTCTCAACCCGTAGGATCTGAGGTGTCCAGCTTAGACTTTCCTGCTGTCAACTTTTAAAAAGTTAATTCTGGCAACTTCTCTTTAAAGTGACACCAAAATCCCAAGCCAAGGCTTAAGAAAAATCTGAATATTTAGATTTCCTGCCAGTTCAGAATGATGTGGTTAGTGTGGCACTCAGCATGTCGTCCTAGGGTTTCTCCAAGCCTCCAGTAAGAGCAAGTGTGAAATGCTTGGTGTGATGACTTGTCCGTGTTGGAGAAAGGTTGATAATTATTATTTATCATTAGTAATAATTATGTTAATAGTTATCATTATTATTCAGTTCCTACCAGTGCTGTCAAGGTTAGATGGATTAGAAGGTCTTGGACAGGAAGTCTGTGTTATTTTCCCGAAGGGAAGTCACTGGCTTTCTTGGAGCATTTGATAGTAAGTGCAAAGTACAAGGTCAGAGAGGAAGAACAAGTGAGACTTGGGCACTTTGGGAAGCATTTGTTCTCAGCCTCACCTGTGCTTCCCCGCTCTCTGTGATGCAGATGGACATGACATCTATCCTCACCGGTGACCAGGCTTGGCCAAGCCTGGACCCTCGGGGTCTCCTGTTGCCAGCTCGGCCACTGTCTTGGCATGCTCCAGAGAGCGTGTTTGGGAAGTAGTGTGAACGGTCAAACTCTCAGAAACGAACATAGGAAAACAACTTCAGGACCTATGGCCAGACAGAGTTCTTAGACTTGACACCCAAGGCATGACCCACAAAGGGAGAAGTGACAAAGCGGACATCGTTGAAAGTGGAGGCACTTGCTCTGTGTAAGATGCTATCAAGAGAATGAAAAGACGAGCGTGTAGAAACTGTTTGCAAATCACACGCCCAACAAAGGAGTAGTGCCCACCAGGAAGGATCCTCGTGGTGCCGGGATAAAGAACTCCTGAAACTCAACAGCAAAGTAAACACCCCCGTCGGACAGTGGGCCAGAGACACAGAGGTTTCACCAAAGACGATACACAGAGGGCAAATAAGCTCATGAAAAGTTGTACAGCGTGATTGGCTGTCGGGGAAATGCAAACTAACAAAACAAGGAAACATCACACACCTATTAGACTAGTCAAAAAAGGGAAAAAAGAAAGAACAGAAAAAAACACAGTGACACCAAATGCCAGAGAGGAGATGGAAAAACTAGTTTATCCACACAAATGTTACAGACAGTCCAAAAGCCAAGTTTGGCACTTTCTGAAAACACGACACATGCACCAACCACACAACCCAGCAAGAGCATCCCTGAATATTTATCCCAGAGAAAAGGGATTCACATTCACATGGACACCTGTGCGCGGACCTTTATAGCCGCCCTGTTCACTCTCGGCCCAAACTGGAAACCACACAGATGCTCCCGAGCAGGGGAATGGTTACACCGGGGACACGCACACCATGAGTGGGACTCAGCAATACAAAGGAACAAGCTGTTGATACACTGAACAACCTGGAGGGCCCTCCAGAGAGCGATATGCGTGAAAAAACGGTCACGTACTATGTGGTTCCATTAATTTTACGTCCTTGAAATGAACAAACTATACAAATGGGGAACAGGTTGGGTGTTGCCAGGGGTCAGGGGCAGAGTTGGAGGTGAGAAAGGGGCTTGGCTAGGAAAGGGCAACAGGAGGGATCCTGGCAGCGATGGGAACGGTCTGTGTCTGGGCTGGATCAGTATCAACGTCCTGACTGACACTGTACTCAAGTTTTGTAACATGTTACCATTGTGGGAACTTGGTAAAGAGTACATGGGCTCTCTCTGTTATTTCTTACAACTGCATGTGAATCTACAGGTATTTCAAAGTTAAAAGTTTGAGTGAATATATATAAAATATTAAATTATATCAAATTGTTGTGTTTATATATCAAATATGGTCTGCTGTTGATTGGAACTTTCACATGGTTCAACCTAGTGTTTTTTTTTCCACTCAGCTGAATGGACAGCATTCAGAACACAGTTGGGCAGCTTGCTTTTCATTTCGCTCTACCACCCATAGAATATTCCAGACCAGTTCAAACACAGCTGCCTCCAGCTGCAGAGCTACAGTGCCGTATTCTAGGTGGCTATCACTTATTTTGACAGCTTCCTCTCTAGTGGACATTTTTTCCTCATTATTTAGCTTTTACATACAGTGTTGCAATGTATTTCCTTCTCATACATCATTTGTCCTGTGTTCAGTCAGGTCTTTTTGATGAGTTTCCAGCAGCATAATTGTTAGGTCAAAGGATATGTACATCTTTTACTTTAGTAAACATTGCCAAATACCCCCCAAGGAGGTAGAACCAATGTTTACTCCCAGCCAGGAGGCCAGGAATGAGAGGTCCTGCTGTCCCACACCTTGGGAAGACAGTTATCACACTTTGGTATCTCCTACTATGATAAATGGAAAAAAGTGTATCTCATAGCAACTGACTTTTGCATTTTTTTCATAATGCCCAGGGGTCAGACTTTTCTTATCCAGTTTGCAAACCTAATCTACATTCATTTGCAATCTCCTCAAGGGATTTTGCTGTATATTTCTTTTTATCACATAGAGTATTTGCATTCAGTGTGTTTGCATGCAGGGGAAGATTAAGAAATATTTGAAGATTAATTGCCACACCTGCACACCAGCACCCACCCCTCTGAGCCTGACCCTCCCCTCCTCGGGCTACAGTGCACGGAATGACAGTGATGAATCAGAAACGTGTGGATGGAGTTGGATGGCAGGCGGGGTCAAAGGAAGCCGGGGCTGCTTTGCCTAAACTTCCAGGGCTGTTTTCATAGGCGGCTGGGGCACCGGCCTCAAGGACTTAGGAGCTTTGCACAATTCAAAGGAAAATGCAGAATTTATAAATGGCTACAGAATGTATCGTGCTAACTGACACCTGCCAGTGAAATGAACTTAGTTTTTAGGAGTCTTTCAGTCCCAAGAGCAAAATATTCTCTTCTTAACAAGTCAATAATTACATATTTAATTTATGAATATTTAAAAATATACATATATATTACATATTTCATATATATGATATGTAGTATAAATTACACATACAATAATAACATGTCAACCAATTGTTGGTGCCAATTTAATGCCAACAGGCATCCCCAATTTGGCGTGCGGTGAAGAAGGAAACTTTATCCAGAGTAAAACAGTGAAACTGGGATAGAATAGGGCTGTGAGGTGGCCCTGGGGCCAGGCCCCTCTCTGGCTAGATACCTCTCCTCAGCTCCTGGCTGGTCTGCTTTGCCCGCAACATCTGTGTTGCAGCTCAGCCAGGGAGACACAATTTTCAACCTTCAATGGAAAGTGTGGGCTCCCCTCCAGCCAGAGGCCTCAATTGGTCTCTCCTCATGTAAATTAGGACTCCAAATCCATGCAGTCTGATTGGTTCAAAACGTGTTCTGATTGGTCAGAGTAGAATTGCTTAGGGTGGTAGGAGCTGTGCAGCTCTGATTGGATAGGAAAAGCCTTAGTCCTATTGGTTGAAATAGGATTCCTGGACCTCCTTTATAAGGGCTGACTCAGCTGCTGGCTCAGATGGCAAGAACACAGTGCAGGCAGACAGCTCAATACAGGCTTCTACCTGAACTGCAGTTTGTGTGAGAGGCCCCTGTGCAGAAATGGTTGCTAGGCTCTCTGTTTTTAAAAATGTGAGCCCAGCGAGCCACCCAGATCTCTTCTTAGTAGTTATCTTCTTTCTTTGGGTTCATACTTACATATAGCAAAATTTAAAGGGCTGTTTGTTGTACTTGGTCATTGACGTAAATAATGAAACATCAGTTAAAGCACTCAGTGAAGTATTTACATGACTTTACAGATCTCCTGGACCAAAGGCAATGACCTCAGAACAGATACACTGCAAATGACAGGCGCTTATCTTGAACAATGGGTGGGACTCTGGCTGATAAGAAGCCTTTCATGCTTTCACAGGGAAGATAGTTAGGAACATTCCAGATATTTTTCCTCTTCCACCCCTTGCCTTGGGTGCTCCTGGGTAACCATCCAGGCCCTTGGAAACCTCTCTTGTGGAGCTGTCCCACTGTGTGCCAAGTGACGGTGGGCTCGGGACGGATCCCTGCACAGCAGTCCTGTCTGAGGTTCCCTCTACAAACTGGGACTCAGTGAATTGAGCCCTTCTGGAGAGCCTTTCTCCTTGGCTGACAGTACTCACCTAAGCAAGCATTATTTCCTGTCTTGTTTTCCTTTCTTCTCTTTCGCAAGCGTCATTCAGATCTCAGGAAAGCGTGGGGAAGATAAGGAAATTGCTAAAGGACCAGGAATTTCTGGCTTCTATATTCTGTACATGATTGAGGTTTTTTGTAATAAGCTTGTGACACCTCTTTAAAAATTCTATTTCCCAGGTATTGGGACCGTGGCCTACAGCCCTTGGAGACACATGAAATGTTCTGATTTTGACCTATTTCCCTTATCTACCGTTCCTGTTCACTTTACTATTTATTTAGTTTTATTTCAGTACTGGGCGGTGGGAGTGGGAAAAGGAAGGGTGAAACCAACTATTTCCTATTTGTCATTTTTATCCTAGGAGATATATATATATATATATATGATTTTAATTTATTTTAATTTATTTTATTTATTTTTAGAGAGAGGGGAAGGTAGAGAGAAAGAGGGAGCGAAACATCGATGTGTGGTTGCCTCTCACACGCGCCCCAGCTGGGGACTGGGCCACAAACCCAGGTGTGAGCCCTGACCGGGATTCGAACTGGCCCTTTGCTCTGCAGGATGACACCCAACCAACTGAGCCACTCCAGTCAGGACTTCATCTATTTTTTTACTGTGACAGTTGCGGGATAGTTTAAAAGCAAAATTACAAAAATTTTAATTTTTATATTGGGTATTCTCTTTAAAGAAAATTGGTGGGGTCTTGAAGCAAAAAGACGGAGCCACATTAAAGGAAAACAGCAAAGAATGAAATGGCACTGGCCTGCCGTGAAATTCCATGAACAGGAGGTCGCTTCTCCAGCCCAGCCACGAGGGGGCGCCTGAGGATCGAAAGACATTTCTGTTTCCTGTTTTCAACAACCAGGCAGGCCCGGCATACCCAAGAAGCTGCTTTCATAGCTTCAGAATTTATTTCGTGGCCAAAGCTCCGTAAAAAACAGACATTTCTTTTTATGTTGTTGACCACACTATTTTTCTGGGGGGGGCGGGTAGGGAACCAACAAAAACGGGTGGGTGGGGGCTGGGAGATGAATATTTATTTGATTTTGAATATTTGTATTTTTGAATAATTGGCAGCTGGGCAGGCTTGCCCTTTGCACTGTCCAGGCTAATAAGGTTCTGAGACGAAATGTTCCAACAGCCCCAAGTACTTTAACTGTTTTTGTTATGAAACTTTTCAGGGTGACATGAAACCCTGCGGTATTTGTGAGGAGATCTATAAATGATGGATTTGCTCACCTCAAAATAGAACTGCAGTCGCTCCGAACTTTCCAGAAGTCAGAGCACAGTAACAGAATTCATTCAGGACTTGCTAATTTCCTACTTGAAATGGGTTACATAACAGAGGCGCCCGCCTTTGCACCTCTCAAAACTACCCATGAAGCGATGGTGAGAGGTATCATTAAACGCCAGAAATAGCTTTGCTAACCTCTGGGAAAAAGATGAGTTTTTTTTCCTGATATCTCCCCCCTTTTTTTTCACCCAAACATTGCATAATGTCAAAAAAGTCAACTCTTTCCACGGGATTTAATTTCATCCTCCATGTGGCTGTGGTCAGAGGGTAACTTAAGCACTTTGGGGGTTGGTGGATTTTTGGAGGATCACGCATTCCCAGATCAGTTTTCATCCGAAGCCTTAGCAGACAGATCCTCCCCATCTTGGGGCTTCTCCCTTTCCCTCTTGCTCCCCCCCCCCATTTTGTGGATGAGCTATCTACAACGTAGCGTCTTTTCTGAAAGCCTGACTTCTTGTAGGAATGCCAGAACGAAGCAGCTCCCTGAACTCTCCATATTGAGGTTTTGATTTTGAAATGGATTCCCCCTAAAACTTGGGCTAACTGAATCATACGTGAAGTCACCAGCCCCACAGCCTATGCTTGAAGATCGGCCAAGTCTCATTTCTTAGAACTCAGTCTGCAGGTTCTTCCTGTTCACCCCAAGAACTTGGTGTTCCCAGCCTCCGCTGTCCATTTTCAAGAGACTTAAGAGAAAATATTTTTTTTCTTTTATTGGGTCCAGATAAGCCCAGGAATATATATTTTTTATTTTCTTCAAGAAAGATTGCAGAATCCAGAAGGAGAAAGGGGAACAGGGGTCGTCTAGACTATGTTGACATTTTCACTCATTCATTCATGAAATATTTATTGAGCATCTTACTCTGTGTTGGGTATTGTTCTCTGGGCTGGGGGCACAGTGCAGAACAAGACAGACAGTCCCTGCCTTCCTAGTGATCTTATTCTTGGATGTCTATGAGAGCTCACATCCTGTCCTAAGACAGGGCAGAGTGAGGGGAGGGCACACAGTGACATCAGGTACGAGTAGGAGTGAGGGGATGGGCCAGTGGAGCAGGTGCCTGCAGGATGAGGAGGGGGCCATAGAGGAAGTGGCATTCAGGCAGTGGAGTGTGCAAAGGTCCAGGGGTAGGAAAGGCTGGGCATGTTGAAGGACAGAAAGAGGGGCACATGGCTGACATGTGGGTGGGGACCATGTTGTTTGGACTAAAAAGCCCTATATGAGAGCCAAGCAAGAATTATTATTGTTATTATTATTATTTTATCCTCCCTCAAGGACATGCCCATTGACCTTAGAAAGAGGGGAAGGGAGGGAGGAAAGGGAGAAAGAAACATCGATAGGTTGCTTCTCATACACCCCAACCAGGGACCGAACCTGCATCCTAGACATGTGCCCTGAGAGGGAATTGAACCCTCGACATGCTGGTGTACGGGAGGATGCTCCAACCAACCGAGCCACACTGCCCAGGGCAGCGACCATTATTAAAGGTAGCCCACCGCACGTGTACTAGGTCCAAGGGCCCCGTTGCACCCCTCCCATTCTCAGCCTCACTGCCCCGCCCCTGCCGGCTCCCGCTTCCACCTGTGTTTCACGGGGGCTGACTTTATTTGGCTTAAGTGACACTAACTAGGAAATAAAGGTCCTTGGCCCTTGGATAGAGTTTCTTCTTGTTTTCCAGCAATTCCTGCGAAGGGTCTCTCTGTTCAGCCCTGCCGGGCTCAGCCGGCCTCCGTGCCTGTGTCATGAGTCCTGGAGGGCAGGCCCCCTGAGAATTAGGAGGTGAGTCTGGAGGGAGAACAGGTTGAGAAACACCCACTGGCTGCTGCTCTTCTGAAGAGGCCCCATTTCCAGAATGTGCCCCATTGGGTCGGATTTCGAAGAGGAAGCCTTTTGCAGCCCCGAGCTGCGTGCGGGAGCCCAGACTGTGTTCAAATTCCTCCCGAGAAAAATAATAACGAGAACAGGCTGTGGAAAAGAATGTAGTTAGTGTCTTAAAGATGGGCAAATATTCATTCTCATTTGTCCTTTTATGTGAAACAGATTTCTAAAAAGGCAATTGGAGCAGCTAATGACATCCAGAATCATGTCGTTTCAAGTGGGGCGAGGCGGGGCTGGGGAGGGGGGCGCTTAAATTGGCCCAAACAACTAATCAGACCCAAAGAAAGAGGTGAGTTGATTACCCTGGAAATTGCACAGGAATTCTTCAAAGATGTGGCCAATAATTAGAGTGTAAGATGCAATTCTCTATGCACATAACTTAGCATAATTTTATTAGGCCTCTCATCACCATGAGAATCAGAAAATCTGCTAGCCAGGACTTACGCGGACGTGGAGACTTTTGCTGTAAAATGGCCTCATGCTTGAGGAAGATACCAAGAGACCGCACTGTCTTTCTTCTGGGCCCTGATGTTGGGGGCGGGGGGGCAGGAGAGGGCGGTGGGAGAAGAAATGAATGCAGCGTCGTTTTAGGAGATGTGCTGGTATTTGGGGGTGGCAGCATGGGGCACGGTGCCATGAACCCAGCTGGAATCGAAAGACTTGGTTTGCATACTAATTCTCACACTTGCTGCGTGAGTGATATGGGGCCGATTCCGAAAATGCTCTGAGATTCAGTTCCTCGCCTGTTGTTAGGAGTGGGTGCGCCATGCAAGAGGGCCGGCAGCGAGGCTCAGAGGCATGAGCGGCCGGTATCGGCACATCCGTCGCTCGGGGCCGAAGGCTGGCAGCAGATGGAGGAAGCTTGGCTCTCCCAAGCTCAAAAGTCCTTCGTAAAAACGGGTTTGTGACCCCAACTCTGAGGTCGCCCACCTGGCTCGAGTTCTTCGAAGATCTTGAAGTTCGGGCTGAGAGGTACTATCCCACCCAGAATCTTCCCACGCTCCACTGGCCTGGCTCCCGTCCCCCAGCCTGTGCTCTGAGTGGGAAGTGAACCGCCTCCTGTCTGCGGGGCTGGCCTTGACCTCCCTGGGGAGCCCCGCCCCGCCCCTCGCCACTTCCGGGCCGGGGTGGGCGTGGCCAAAAGAGCGAGGGAGCCTCCTGAAACCTCCAGGGACAGGGGGGTGCGGGAGGGAGAAAGACAGTCGTTGAATTAGCAAAGCATTAAAATATTTTTTCTTTACATGAAAGCCAAGTTGTTAATGGAATGGAATGGGAGGCAAAATTGTCTTGAGTTAAAGAAAATAAACCCTGTGGCTTGAGAGACGTGGCCATGGGACTGGGCTTCCTCCTTGGGTTCTGCTCTTTGTGGATCCTCGGGGGCAGCTGGGGGGGCGGGGGGGGGGGCTGACTTCCGGTTTCACCCTCGGGCCGCGCAGGGCCTGGCTGGTGCTTGGGGCTCAGCAAACTTTGGTGACCCTGAAGTGTTTTCTTAAATTGTGGTAAAATATACATAACACAGAAGTTACCATTTTAATCGTTCCTGAGTATATAGTTCATTGTTGAGTTTTTTAGAGTGAATTCTGGAAAATGGAGGGAACTGACTGAGAAAAGGGGTCCTCACCTTGTCGTGGCATTTTTTTAAACACCCTTATCTGAGGGTATGTTTTTATCGATTAGAGAGCGGGTGGGAGGGGGGAGAGGAAGGGAGAGGGGGAGAAACATTGATGTGAGAGAGGCGCACGGATCGGTTGCCTCCTGTACAAACCCAGGTGGGGGTTGCACCCGCGACCTAGGTACATGCCCTGACTAGGAATCGAACCCACAACCTTTTGGTATACTGCACAGTGCTCCAACCAACTGATCCACATTGGCCAAGGCTGTCATGGCATTGTAAAGTTAAAAATGAGAAACACAGCACGGAGAGGGGCTGAGATGAAAGCAGGCCCGCAGAGGTGGTTCAGAGCAGCGTCATTCACAGGAGCCGACAGGTGGAAGCAACCCGCGTATCCCTCCGCTGATGAAGATAAACACCCTGGGTTGCGTCCACACAACGGAATACTATTCAGCCTTCACAAAGAATGAAGCACCGATACATGTTACCACGTGGGTGGGCCTTGAAAACACGAAGCTAAGTGAAACAAGCCAGATGCTCTAGGCCACCTGTCACATGATTTCACGTCTACGGAATGTCCGGAGTAGGACATCTAGAGAGATGGAAAGCAGGTGAGCAGTTACCACGGGCTGGGGAAGACGCGGGGGGCGGGGTGGCTGCTGGTGAGTACAGGGCTTCTTGCGTGGTGGTGAAACGTTCTCAAGTTAGATTGTGATGAGAGCTGCACAACGTGAAATGCAACGTGAAAACGCTTTAATCGTACGCCTTCAATGGGTGAATTTTACTGTATGTAACTTCTATCTCAGTGACAGTATTTAAGGAGAACCTACCAAACTGTCCTCCCAAGTGGCAGTGCCGTTTGGCACAGGGGCAGCAGTGCACGGGAGAGCCGATTGCTCTACTGTTGGTGCCTTCGGTTTAGCTGCTCCAGCATATGGCCGTGGGAGCTCTTCATGGTTTAAAAACATGTTTTTTAATTTATTTTTTTACACAGAGGGAAAGGGAGGGAGAGAGGGAAACATCAATGTGTGGTTGCCTCTCACGCACCCCCACCGGAGAACCTGGCCCACAGCCCAGGCATGTGCCCCGACGGGGACTCGAACCAGCGACCGTTTGGTTCTCAGGCTGGTGCTCAATCCACTGAGCCACACCGGCCAGGGCTAAAAAAATTTTTTTAAAGATTTTATTTCTTTACTTTTAGAGAGAGGGGAAGGGAGGGAGAAGGAAAGGGGAAAAAATCGATGTGAGAGAGAAACATTGATCAGTAGTCTTTTGTACCTGCCCTAACAAGGGGCTGAACCCGCAACCCAGGCCTATTCCCTGTCCAGAATCGAACCAGTGACCTTCTGGTTTGTGGGATGGTACCCAGCCAACTGGGCCACACTGGTCAGGGTTCTTCATGTTTTTAATTGTACTTTTTACAAAAAATATTTTTTTTATTTATTTTTAGAGAGAGGGGAAGGGAGGAAGAAAGAGAGGAAGAGAAACATCAATGTGTGGTTGCCTCTCACATGCCCCGAACTGAGGACCTGGCCTGCAACCCAGGTGTGTGCCCTGACCGGGGATCAAACCAGTGACCCTTTGGTTCTCAGGCCTGTGCTCCATCTACCGAGCCACACTAGCCAGGGCTAACCATACTTTGTTAATGCCTAGTAACATCGGACGTGTTTTCACATGCTTGGTTGCCACCCCCATGTCTTCTTTAGTGAGCTGTTCAAGTCTTTTGCCCATTCTTTTCTTATTAGACTGTTTTCTTATTGTCGAGTTCTAAGAGTTCTTCCTATATTCTGGATACAAGTATGTGTTGAGTGGGTCATTCATAATTCCCCCCCCCCCGCCCCCGCCCCGATAGCTTGTCATTTCATTCGCTTTATTGTCAATATTTCTAATTCTGGCCACTCTGGTAGGTGCATTGTGGTATCTCCTTGCGGTTTTAATTTGCATCAGATCGTTTCTTAGTCTGCTTTGTGGAGTCTTCGCCCTACAGCAGCTCAGGCCGTATGCTAAGTGCTTTGTCTACAGAACCCATCTGAAGAGGGTGAGACTATTGTCCTCTTTTTCCCAGGCAAGTTCAAGGTCACATAGCTCCTGGGTGAGAGGCAGGGCCAAGGTTGGGACCCAGGTATATTGTCTTCGAGGCAGCTACCTCTTTTGACTGTAATCTGTTTCAACTCTCAACTTCCCTGTGCCTGGTGAAAGCCCAGCCTGGTCTCTCTCCAGCGGGCTGCATTCCTTTACAGCATGTCAGGAGAGGTTGAGAAATGCCAGCAGAGATGACAAATGGATACCCGGTTATCTGCCTCCCATCATTCCCTGGGACCGTCTTCACCTCTATCCCTGACAGAGCAGTTCCTGGGGAATTGCAACATTCTCTGCTGCTGTCATTGTGGCTGTTCCTACCTTCTAATTACGAGCAGAGTCAGCCTCGGGAAGGGGTAGAAGCCTCAAGCCATGAGTCATCACAGGGATGTCGTCACTGGGGTAAAGAAAGGTCTCCCCTGCCCCCAACCCCAGGGCTGTCTGGAGGGACCATTCGATATGCGTGGCTTGTGTTTTTATCAAGCACCTACTGAGTGCCAAGCAGCTTCTAGGCACTGTGGCTATGACATTTATGGCCCTTGCTCTGTGATGGAGCTTTGGTTGCAGATGTGGTGGGGGAAAGGGGGGGGACAAACAAGCATTATTTAGGTCTTTGCTCAGACATCCCTTCTCGAGAGGCCTTCCCTGACCACCCCCTCTAAAGTCACAGCCCTGGCACTCCCTAGCCCTTACCTGATATATTTGTTCTCCGGCACTCGTACTGTCAGAGAATCATTTTCAGTCTAGTCCACCAAAATGCGAGGGCAGGGCTCACAGGAGGAAACTGAGCTTCACGGTGATAAAGGCCACGGAGAAACTGAAGTACAATGCCTTAGAGCAAGGATGTCAAATTTATTTTCACCAGGGGCCACATCAGCCTCGCGGTTGCCTTCAAAGGGCCGAAATAATTTTAGGACTGTATACACATAACTACTCCTTAACTGTGAAGGACTTGAAATTACGTTCAGTGGATTTTGAGCTCAAATCTGAAAGATAAGGGGAGTCAGCATTCATGGTGGTGAAGGGGGAGGAAATGGCGTGTGCAAATGCCCCGGGGCAGGGAGGGTTCAGTACATGAAGAACAGAAAGAAGAGGGGCTGTGGTGGCCAGGGCTGATGAGTGGCCGGAAGGGAGTGCTGTTGTCTGGTTGAAGGTCATCTGTTTCCCCCTGGGCCTGTCTCAGTCATGCCAGAGAGGGCTGCCTTCTGACCCACGGAGGTCAGCTTGGAGAGTCACTGTGCGTCACGCTGAGGGACTCCGGATCCCGGGCCGTGGGCTCTGGCAGCCGCGCTGTGTTGCCCCTGATAGGAGTGATTTCTCTCTCCAGGTCCAGGGCTGTGGCTTTTGGTAGCTAGATCAATCCATGAGAACCTCCTTTAAGATTTTACTCATTTCTTTTTAGAGGGATGAGGAGGGAGGGAAAAACAGAGAAAAACACCGATATGAGAGAGAAATATCAATCAGTTGCCTCCCATTTGCGCCCTGACTAGGGATGGAACGTGCTACCCAGGCACGTACCCTGACTGGTAATTGAACCTGTGACCTTTCAGTTTATGGGATGATGCCCGACCAACCAAACCACACCGGTCAGGGTGAGGGACTCTTTTAATTCTTGAGAGACTCCCCCCTGAGCCCAGGGAATATCTAGAAAGAGAGAGAGAGAGACTTCACGGTGCCATGTGGCTTCCCAACGGGGGTGTGCGTACTGCTCCCACCTGAATTATCAGGGTGAGTCCTCAGTGCGGCAGCGTGGGCTAAGTGGGATTAAACTCATCTGACAGATAAGGAGAGCAACATACACTCCACTTCCAGACCCGGCGACTTATAACCGTGAAAGACTGGGCAAGTCGTATATCCTGAGCCTGAGATTTCTCTTCTGTGAAGTGTGTGAGTGTGTGTATGTGTGTGTGTGCGTGTGTGTGCCCAGACCCAAACTGCTAATACTTGCTGGGGGACAGGTGCAGGGATGCACAGGAAGTGGCTGGCAGGGTGCTCGAACATGTGAAGCCCTTCTGTGTCAGTGGCAGCTCTTGGGTGCACACAACTTTTCTGGGCAAGGTGAAGCCAAGAAAGAGTGAGAGGGAATTTACTGCCAGAATGTGGAGTGGCTCAGAGACTGGAATTTGGGCTTGAACCAGACAAGAGCCAGACACACTGGGGATGCCCTTAGTGGGAGCCGGTCCACCTCCAGTGAGGTCCCTGCAGCTGTGTTATCACCTCCAGATGTGCCATTCTCCCTCTCCCCCCGCCAACCACCACCTGGCTTCACCGGAGAGTCAGTCCTGGGGGAAGACCCTCATGAGCCCAGTTTGGGTCCCACGTGAGGGTATATTGATTGACAGTTCCCCCAGATGGTCTGCAGTGGGGGAGAGGTAGGTCTCCAAAGGGATTGTTTGTGTCCCAGTGGCAAACACAAGGCCGGCGGGCCGAATCTGGCCCTCCACCTTTTTTCTACCTGGCAGCAGCACCAAGCTCTCGCTTAACTGTTAAGGAGTAGTTACATTTATACAGTCCTAACATTACCTTTGGCTCTTTGAAGGCAACCACAAGGCTGATGTGGCCCCCGGTGAAAATGAGTTTGACGCTCCCATGAAGAAAGGGCGAATGGAGGCTTCATGGTCCAAGAATAACTCTCATCCTCTATGGTAATAATGTTGGCCTTGTCACTGAACTCCATGCTCAAGACAGCACCTCTCCAGGCGTCAGTTCCCACTCTGTCACAGGAAAGCGCTGATGCCACACCAGGGCCACTCAGAGTCTCCAGTGGGACTTGAGAGAATGAAGACAGGCTCTTCTGGGCCATCTCATTCTATCTGCTGTGAAAGCTTCTCCAGGAAGTCTCTCTCATATCTCATTGGCCTGTATGGGGATACACACTCACTCCTAAACCAATCACTGAAGAGAGGGGAATAGATAATGACCAATCAGATTTGACCCCTGCTCTTCCTGCCACCAGGCAGAGGGGCTGAGTGCAGGCTGACCCCACAGTGGTCTGCCCTGCTTTGTCTAAAAAGTCATGGGTTCTGCCGGACAGACTTCTCTGAGTCAGGAAGCCTTCCAAATGGGGTCCAGGTTACCTTTTCAATTCAGGAGGCCTCCATGAGAGCTGGTGGTGTTGCCACCACTCCAAGGAGCATCTCAGAGGGAGGACACCTGTCCCCCTCTAGGGAGCTCAGCCTGCCCAGCTATAGACCCTACCTAAAACGTGCTGGAGCCAGCGGCGAACCTGGAGAGGAAAGAAACACCAGGTGCTAGCATCCAATGAATAAGAGCTGTGGCTGCATTGAAAAAAAAATTACCTTGCCAGGCACCGTGGCTGCACCGTTGTTGACTTAAGGCAGGTTTTCATTATAGCGCCAGGTACCCTGTTCTGCCTGCTGGGGGCTGTCCCCTGCTCAGCTGTCAGCCCTGCTTACCTTCCAGGGGGCTGACAGTTACATGGTGGCACTTACCCCTGGCGTGTGACCTAACACAGCCACTTTTCTCAAACGTTGGTAACTAAATTTGAGGTGCTGAAAGAAATATTGCAATTGAAATAATGCTTTAGGGAACGTTTATAAGCCTTGGAGTGAATTACCGTCTAAAAAAAAGAAAAAGAAGCGCCCCCCTCTTTAAGCCCAAATACATACTTTTCACATTCCTGTTTGGGCACCACGGGTTTTAACAGCAGTGTAAATCAGATTTTACAGGCCACATATTTCAAGTATGGAGTTCATTAAATGTGTGAAATTTGACGTGTGCGTCAGGGCGTGGCCACGGTCTCCGGGAATGAATCGCAAATTGTGTGGGGCTTTCTGATCCAGTTCTGATGCTAAGACCCCCGTGGACTTGCACAAACAAAGAGGTGATTTCTCCTCAAGCCTTCTTGAGCCTTGATTCTTCCTGGAACCCTGCTTCAAGGGAGCTGGTACTAATCAGAGATGTGGTGCTACCATCTTTTCTTCAGGTTGGGAAATAGGAGACACAGTCTTTTCATTGGTTCCTGAGTGGTGTTGATGCATTTATTAATCCAGTGGCCATTCATGGAGCCCGGACTGTGGGCCAGGCTCCGTGCTGAGCCCTGAGAATTCAGTGGCAAATGAGACACTGTCTGACCTGGTGGAATTTGAAGTTTGAGGGGCAGACAGACATAGAATAATTACTTTCACCAACAATTAAGCAATTGCCAACTGTGAGAAGTGCTATGAAGGAAAAGTCTGGGGCGTTATGAAGCCCAGAGGAGACCTAATTATTTTCTGGAGTATTAAGGAAAGTCTTTCTAGGAGCCATAGAGAAGCTGAAACTTCAAGGATGGGTGCATCTGAGTTAGAGTTAGAGTTGGAAATGTGGAATGAGGCGGAGAGCATGACCTGTACTCAGTTAATTAATGACTAAATATTTATGGACCACTTGTGCTCTGGATTAGGCCTAATGATAGAGAGAAAGACTTGGAAGTTCTATCAGCTGAGGCTCATGTTTGTAAGTGACAAAGCCCAATGAGTTGGGAATTTATTGGCTCATATACATAAAAAGTACAAACTATCTGGCTTCAGGCATGGCTGGATCAGGGAGCAAAATTCTATCAGGCATCTCCTGGCTCTGTTTTGCTTCTTTCTTAGGCAGAACCTTTCTACCTGATGGCCCCAACAGATCAGGATCACGTGCCACTAGTCTTCCAGTCCTAGCCCAAGGACTGTCTTCACCTCATTAGCTCCAGAAAACATTCTAGGTTTGAACCTCATTGGTTGGCCACACGTCCAGCCCTGGCTGGACGATCACTGTGGCTGGGAGCCTGGAATGTCCTGGCTGGTGGTGCTGGGTCGAGTGCCATTGAGAGGTAGGGTGAACTCTGCCAGAGCTACGAGATGAGAATGGGGATAGAGTGATTCCCCAAAAAGAAAACTGGGGGTGCTGATGTGAAAAGATGGAGTAATAGATGCTGTCAGGTACAGCTGTTATAGCATCAAGGCTTCAGGTGCATGAGTCTTGGGGTGCTCCACCAGGTGCCAAGCTGCTAGCTTGAACTTCTGTTCCATGTCATACACTGTGCTTAGAAAGAGCCAAACAAGGACGCCTCCTTGTCCTCCAAGTCCCTGTGTCTGAGAAGGGGCAGGAGATGTATAAATGACCGGAATTCAAGGATGGGCGATGAGTTCTTTGAGAGCACTCCAGGGACAGAAAGCCAGGAAATGACTCTCATGGCATTCGCATGGAAGAGAGACCTGCTTGAGAGACACCTTGAGGAAGAGCTGGCTTTTGGGTGGGCCATGGTGTGAGGGGGCCTTCCAGGTCAGGGAACAGCTAGACTCCAGGCTCAGAGGCTGGAACGTGGGGTCTGTCCTGCTAACTGTTCAAGCAGCCATTTCCTCAGAAGCACAGGCATGCAGGAGGACCTCGGAGTACAGCTAGAAAAAGAAGCTGGCTGGGGCCACGTCCTTGAGTGGCCGGTACAGGCACTCGTGTCAAACCAGCTCAGCCCCGAAAAATGGAGGCATGCCCAGGGACTGGGAGACACTGGAAAGGCTACTTCTATCTTGATCTCCCAGCTCTGCTTTCCCTTGTGGTGGCATGCTGGCCCTTAGCACCTCCTGGGTGCGTCTTCAGAGAGAGAGTGAGAGAGAGAGAGAGAGTCCCAGCCAGGGACTCGGCCAGGCTAACTTGACCTGGCTCACATGGCCAACCCTGAGACAGCTCCTGTGGCTCCTGTGTTCAGGGGGATGTCGCACACACGCCGGCCGCCCACCCTCCTGCTGGACCTGGGACTGAGGCAGCCCCCAGACCACGTGCATTCAAGGGGAGAGATGTATAGCTCCTTCCTGCTCCCTAAGCAAACCAAGAGTGGCATTATCAGGGGGAGAAAGGGTGTGCTGGAGAACCGCACCACAGACAGCCATCCCAGGGAGGTCTGACACCACAGCCAGGAAGCTGGTATTTGTCTCCGGAGGCCACAGGGAGCCATAGGAGGTTGTTGAGCAGGGCAGTGATATGATCACCTGCGCTGTCCTTTAGGAAGATACCTTTGACAGAGGTGGGGGCAGAGGGCTTGGCTGGTGTGGAAGGAGAAGAGGCAGGTGATGGGAGAAGAGGCATTTGTGGTGGGTCACAGGAAGGGGACAGAAGTCTGAGGTGGGGCAGTGGCTGCCAGAGTGGGGAAGAGAGACCCCGTGGGAGAGAGACCGGTGGGATGGGGTGGAGGATGTGCTGGGCACAAGGCAGGGAGCCCACGAGCCTGCTGGGTGCTCGGCTGGGGCTGAGAGTTGGGAGCCACCCCCCAGAGGTGGTAGTGATTGTGGAAGGACGCGACCCCGGGCGAAGACAGGGCTTTGGGAGGAGAACAGAGGGGCCGGCGTCTCTCCCCGGGGAGCATTTGGGGGCCAGTTGTGAATCCCACGGGCATCTGCGCTCTGACTCTGGGGAGGGTGGGTCCATTTTCCACAAAGCTTTCCAGATGTTTGCTTTGTTGGTTTGCTTTATTTATTTATTTGTTTTAAGTGGTAACAACAGGGGTGTGTGTGGGGGGCGGGGAAGAAACAGAACTGAAGTTGAAAGCGGGAGCCCTTGAGGAGAGCAGCCTGGGAGAGGGCCCTTGCCCCCTCCCCGCACCGTGCCCCACTGGCTTCCTCTGTTCCCCGACGGACTGAGGACAACTTGCCCAACGTCCTTCCGTTTCCCTCTGTCCAGGCCCTTGCAGTCCCTTGGGGACAGGGCCCGCAGGGTTTCCAGCTGATCCCAGCATTGGTGACTCAGATGTCCCCAGGCCTCCCGCCTCTATCCAGAGGTGGCCAGCCCCTCCCTTAGTCCCTCCTGCTTGGAAGTGGAATTCCTAGAACCCGGCCTTGGTCTTCACATGCTCCACCGCTGACTAGCCGCCTGACCTCGTGTGAGTGGCAAAGCCTCTGGGCCTCAGTTTACTCATTTGAGGACTGCAGTGGGCCTGCCCCCTAGAACAACGCCTTTGCTCTAGAGTGGGCGTGTCCAGACGGGAGGCGGCCGTGGGTACCTCTGCGCCCCAAGGGAGGGGGTGGGAGTGGGCATCAGTTAAGACACTCCCGGGTTCCAGTAATCTGAAGCCTGGTCCAGACTGGCAGGGCGGCCGCCTAGAATCCAGGACAACCACTTAAATTTGAATTTCAGTTTAACGACCATCATTTTTTCTTTTTTAGCTTAAGTGTGTTCTATGCACTGTTTGGGACATATGTACCCTAACAACATGCTCAGTGTCTCTGAGAGGCAAATTTTAACCCATGCCCTCTGCAACCTGACAAACTGATCAAAATAAAGAGATGGAGTTTATCATCGCAAGTCCAGGGGGTGGACTGCAGGCTCGTTTGGATTCAGGGGTTCAGAGATCATGGGTTCCCTCTTACCCTTCGGGCTCTGCTTTCGCCCCACCGACTCTACTCCGGCTTGCCCCTCCTGTTGCGGCCACATCCTCCCGCCTTCATTTCCAGCAGGGAAGAGTCAGTCTGCCCTGGGCCCAGCCGAAGGCTTCTGGGTTCACCCTGGCCCTGACTCCGCCCGGGCTCATCCAGGAGCCAGTCACGGTGCCAGTCACGGTGTTGGGGGGTGGGGGGGGAACTCCGTGTGCTGATTGGCTGAAGCCTCGATCACGTGACATCATCCCTCCTCTTTCTCTTGGTCCCTCTTCCTCTCCTGCTCCCATTCCCTCGCCCCTCTTTTATTTGTATATCAAGATGTTTTATTATGATCTCAATATGTAACATTTTCGTGACAAAACCCAGATGGCATTTTTAAAAATTTATTTTATTTTAAAAAATTTTATATTTCAATTGCAGTTTACATTCAATATTATTTTGTGTCAGTTTCAGGTACACAGCATAGTGATTAGATAGTCATAAACTTCATAAAGTGGTCCCCCCGATATTTCCAGTAGCCACCTGGCACCATCCATAGTTATTACTGATTACTGACTATACTTCCTATGCCTCACATCTGTGTGACTATTTTGTAAGAAAGGTGAAGGGATTATGAAGTGCAAATTGGATTTTTTCTTTTTTTAGTAATATGTTTATTTTATTTTATTTTTAAAGATTCTGTTTGTTTATTTTTAAAAAGGAGAATGGAGGAAGAGAAATATCAATGCGTGGTTGCCTCTCACGCACCCTCTACTGGGGACCTGGCCCACAACCCACGCATGTGCCCTGGCTGGGAGTTGAACTGGTAACCCTTTGGTTTGCAGGCCAGCACTCGATCCACTGAGCCACACCAGCCAGGGCCACGTTGTATTTTTTCAAATGGCCTATGAAGCACAGGGTCATATTTCTCTTTGGTTCCCGAGAACCTCAGTATCACTGGTCGTTTGGAGAATCTGCTTTCTGGTGACGTCTGTGGTCCTGTCCCTGACAATAACAATGACACTTAGTAGCAAAGGGCATTTCACTGAGTTTTCCCATCATGGGTCCTTGTTCAAGATGTTCACCTTTTTCCTGTTCTTCGGTTTTTCAGTGTGTGGTCACGTGTTTCTTCATTATTGCATACAGGATCTGGTGGAGGGATAGTCGTCACGCATTAGTGTGGAATCCCCATGCAAGGGTGGGTGGCGTCCGGCGTCCCACCGTCAGATGGCAAAGCAAGCTCTACTTCGCAGTGATGCTTGCCGGGAAGAGACGCGTACACAGATTGATGACACTCCCACAATAGAAAGCTCCACTCAGGCCTGGAAATGAATGTCTCCAGATTGTTCTCTTCCTTATCACCCGTTTTACTGCCACTACGGCCAAGGCGAATCAAGATGCTTATCGGGTGGCATGAAAAGAAAGTCCTGAGGAGAAGCTGCTTTTAAAGTCTACTTCCAGGGACATCAATTTCTAGCTGCTCACAGCAACTGACTGCAAGCCTGCCATCTTGTCTCCACATGACCCAACTTTAAGCTGGGGGTGCAGCCCCTCTAAGTGGATAGCCCGAGAATGAAGAGTGGGTGTCTTCAGTACCCTGGGTCCAGGTGAAGTCCCAGCTCTGGGTGTCCCCCGGCCCACCCTTATGATGCCACTCTTGATTTCATCTGAGGGACCAGTGACCCCTACACGTGGAGGGTTCCATCCTACCTGTTAGAACTCAGAAATGACATGGCCTCCTGGCCTCTGCTGCATGGGGCCGTCTGTGAGGGAGGAGGAGAAAAATGCAGAAAAGTAAAGTGCACCACGTGCAGAGCCCCTCCATGCTCTGCTGGCTCTGGGCTGGAGCCTTTGCATGGCTGGTCTCTCTTTCTCACAGCTGCTGCTTGAGTGTGGTCATCTCTGTGCCACACATAAGGAAACTGAGTGTGTCACTTAGGAAACTTGTGGCTGCAAGTCATGCAAAACCTGACTCAAACTGGCTTACACCTTAAGGAAGGGTATCATCTTACTATCAGGTGCTTCAGTGGTGTGGTGGCTTTCAGGAATCGTGTGATCAAGGCACTAGTTCTATTTCTCTGCATTTCCCTTGGTTTATCCTTATCTTTCTTCATGGTAGTGAGGTAGCTGCTCCCAGCAAATGGGACAGTGTTTCCAGATTTAGGGTGTTAATGGGTGGAATAGGAGATATTGCAAATGACAAAAAAAACCCCCACAATTCTAAGTGAAAAGGAAATGTTTTCAGGGGAGTGGGAAGGAAGGAGGGAGGAAGGGAGGACATAGATAAATGTAATTCATGGAACACAATCACTTTCCCAGGAGTGCCACCATCTCCTTCTTCGTGGGGCTGGGTTCCGTTTGCGGACTCTCTTCTGGATTCACCAGCCCAGGCTTCCAGACATAAAAGGGTGGCCTGCACGAGGGGCAAGTTCTTCTAAAGAAACGTCAAATGGTTCCCAAATGTGGCAAGCCGAGGAATCATCCACATCTGCCTGTTGCTGGGAGAGATCGTCATGTGTACATATGAGTTGGGGGCTGCAGCAGTTTGGGGGTAAAATATTGAGAAGTGGAGTCCATTTAGCCCTGAAAATGGATACATCTAAAGTAGTGTGAAGCTCTTAGTTTTTCTCTAGAGCTGGGATCCACAGACTTCATAAAGGGCCAGAGAGTTGATACTTTCAGCTTTGCAGACCGCATGGCCTCCGTCCCAGCTCCGTTGTGCCCCTGCCATTTTATCACGAAAACGGCTTCAGATGCTCCATAAGCAAATGTGTGTGGTGACATTCCAATAAAACTTTATTTATAAAAACAGGCAATGGGCCAGATTTGGTAATAGTTTGTCAACCCCTGACCTAGACCAAAGAGATCGTAGGAACAGTTAGTACCCTGAGTCAGGAAGCTGGTATTGTTTACAGTCAACTCCGCTAAGCTGTAATTTACATGTAATGAAATGCACATTTTAAGTGTACAGCTCAGTCAGCTTTGACCAGTAGTCCCATCGAAATGCAGAGCCTCTTCGCTGCCTTTTGCCCTTGACCTCCCGTCCTCCACCCAGCCCACTGTTGGTCTGGTTGCCGTCTTCCAGATGAGTTTGGGCTGTTCCAGCATTTCATGTAAATGGAATGCGGCCACGTTCTCTTTCAGTCTAGGGAACTAGTGTGAGGCCCTCCTGGTCCGCTTAGGGAACCTATTTAGTCACTGTCGGGATTTTAAACTGTGTGTGTGTGTGTGTGTGTGTGAGTTCTCTGACATGCTGTCTTCAAAAAGCAAAGGTGGTGCCCAATTCCTTTGCCTTCAAGTGTGGGGTGAACTTAGCGAGTCTTATCCAGGGAGGTGATGGAAGTGACAGAAGTGGCTTCCGTGATGGGTCACAGCCTTGGGTTCCGCTCAGTTCTTTCTCTTCACTCGCTCATTCCGAGGGAAGCCAGCGGCCATGGCGTGAGGATGCCCAAGCAGCCCCGAGGAGAGGCCCACGTGGGGAGGAGCACGTATCGACTGCTTTAACAACTATTTAATAGTCTACACTCTGCACTCCGTAGTGTTCTCTCCTAAGCACAGTCCTTATGTCGACTTCCACGGTGTCCCCATTTTGCAGGTGAGGAGCTGAGTCCCTGAAAGGTTGAGCCACTGCCCAAGGCGCTGAATTGGGACCCAGAGCCCACAGCCTTCACCACTGTGCCATAGGCACACCTCTCCTCTCCGCCCTCACCTGTCCCCATGGCGCCGGTGGGTCTCCCTGCTTCCACTCTGTCACCCTGCAAAGCCTGTGCCCCTCAAGGCCAGAGACCGTCTTTTTGGCCTGTGTGGAGCTGGGTCCAGAGCAGGACCTCAGCGAGTGTGTGCTGGCCAACTGACTGACCGACTGGAGGCAGGATGGATGTGCTTGTCTCGAACCAGGAGAGCCCAGGGGTCCCAAACAGCAGTGACACTGCCCTCTGTCTGTCCTGCTTGCAGAGGTGGACGGCCCAGAGCCTGCCCCTCTGCCCCCGATCAGGGCCCAGGGCACATGGAGCCCCAGAAGAAGAGCAATGGCTCCCCGCTTCGTGGCCCGGGGCCGGGAGGAGCTGTGTTTACCTTGGAAGGCAGGCCTCTTTTGTAACACTCACTTATTGTTGCCAGGAGCCCAAAAATACTTTTATTCATGGAAAAACAGGGATGGCTCCATGAAGAAATATTTTGACAAGCCCAGAGGAGCCAGCGGGAGGGTTCAGAGCACATCCTCAGGAAGCTTGGGTTTCTTATCTTTTAGGGAGCCCACTGGAGGGAAAGGGCCGCACACTTCTCCCGGCAGTGTGCCTGCCCAGGTCCCGTGTGGGGCTCTGGAGCATGGCTTCCTGGGCTGGACTGTGCTGAGGCGGATTTCTGTGTGGAGGCCTGGTCCACACCCTGCTCCAGATCCAGCCCTCCAGGTTACTGCCCCATCCAGGTGTTCTCCCTTGTGACCATCCCCTCGGAGGGCCAACGGAAGGCCCAGAGCTGCCTCCAGGCATCTTCCCGGTGCTCCCAGGCACTCACCTGTGCCTTCCAGAAGAGGGAGCATCCAGTGTGCTCTTCCTCAAAACCAAATGGCTCAGGTGAGGGTGAGGGGTATCCCCTTACTGCTGTTCTCACAGAGCCTAAGGCTCCCTAATACAGGCCAGGGGTTATTGTAAGCACCCTGATGTGTGCTAACTCCCCACAACAGCTCTCCAGTCAGGCATTGGTACCCCCAGGGTGCAGATGAAGGAACCCAGATACAGAGAGGTTAAGTAACTTGCCTAAGATCATGAAATGAGGGAGAGGTGGAGCTAGGATTTGTACCCAGGCCACCTGGCTCTGGAGCCTGAATCTTAACCCTGCCGGCAGCTGGCCATCTTTCTGAGTGCATGTGGGACCGTGCTGCTCACTGTCTCTGTACCTGATGTCCTCGTACTCTTAAAATCCGTATTGGTTAGGGCATGAGTTTAGCTACTGTACTAAAGATACACAAAAAGCAGTGGCTTAAACAAGTTAGACCATCAGTTTTCTCTTACAGAAGACCTAGGTGGGAGGTCAAGGGTTGATACAGAGGCCCCAGGATCCTCAGGGACCTATGTCCACTTACCTGACAGCTTTGTCTTCATTAACACTGTTTCCGTCCTGTGGCCCAAAGTGGCTGCTTGTGCTCCAACCATCGAGTCCCCATTTTAGCAGGAAGAAGAGATGGGGAAGTGGAGAAGCATGCCCTGTCTCTTTAAGGGTTTGATTCCAGGCTCTTCCACCATGTGACCTAGGAACAAGTCTTTTAACTGCTTTTGTTATCTTTGTAAAGGGAAAATATGTGAACTTCTTTTAAAGGTTATGAGGATTCGTTGAGTTAATACTGTCAAACATTTGTAATAGGGCAACATATTAGGGCAACAGTACCTTTTAGCAACTATTATTGATGCCGTAGGTGACACTGTTCCTAAGGCCCTCCGCCAGGTTACGTCGCTCTCCCATGTGTTTGGGGGCTCCCGAGCCTCTCCCGCTGTAGCCCAGGAGCCCTGCTTTGTGCTGCATGTTGACCTCTCTCGTTCCCCCTGGATGCTCGCTCCCTGCAGACATGCACTGTCTGTCTGGTCTTCCCACTGGACCCTGCCGGCAGCACGTTTGGGGCTACATGGCAGAACACTTGTCAAATGCATGGAGGAATGACTATTTCCAGTGACAGTGGGCTCACTACCGTAGACGAAACGTCCTTGGGGCCTTTGCACATGCTGTTCCCTCTGCTTTTAATGCATTTCCCCTGCTACCCATATAGCCAGTGCTCATACCTCATTCAGTTCTGCTCAGTGTCACTTCCTCAGTGACGCCTTCCCTGACCACCCTGGCTGAAACGGGCTCCTGCCCCTCCACTTTGTCCTTCTGTTGGCATACGTTGCCTCTCAGCAGTGTCGTCTGTATTTGTGCGCTCACTCTCCATCTCCCACATGGACGGTAAGCCTGGTGAGGGCAGCATACCATCTTTGTCACTCACGGCTGTGTCCCAGCGCCCAGAATATTGGGGGTACTCGGCAGTGTTTGTTGAATGAACAAGCAAAGCAACAAGGTAGCTCATTTGATTTTTAAAATACGAGGAGAAAGATTCTAGTTATATGCGCCCCAGTCCTTTTAACAACAGAAGGTTTGGCCTTAGCTGCTGTGATGGCTCAGCTGGTTGGAAAGTTGTCCTGTAAACCCAAAGGTTGTGGGTTCAATTTCCGGTCAGGCCACATACCTGGGTTGCCGGTTCGGCTCCCCAGACAGGGAGCGCGTGAGAGTCAGCAGATCCACATTTCTCTCTCACATGGATGTTTCTCTCCCTCTCACTCCCTCCCTTCTCCTCTCTCTAAAATCAATACGCAGATCCTCAGGTGAGGGGAAAGAAAAAGGCCTGAGTGTTTCGAGCTTAGCTCTCGGAATGGTGCACATGCGATAAACCTTTTCTGCTCCCCGCTTTTTTCCCCTGCTGCCCACAGAAGGAGAAAGGCAAGCCAAGCCGAGTGCAGCTCCAAGAGCCGAAAGCCAATCCCCTCTCACTCCACGTCAGCACTCCAGCTTCTAGGAAAATCTTTCCCATCTCGGAGGGCCGGGGGCATGCCGAGGGCTGCCATGGGCCCCGGTTGCATCCCAGGCCGGCAGGCAGCGTGGAGCAGCAGGGAAGCCCCTCAGAGGGGCAGGTCTCTCTGGAAACTCGCTGTCAGCAGCCCGATCAGCTGGCAGGGAGCATCGGGGGTTCTCTCCAAATGCCTTGGAAACCTCCCTGTTGGGTCACATTCCAGCTTGGGGGACCCTGGGATTACCAGGGCTCTTGGTGGCCGCCAGCAGCTGATTGGGAGGTAGCAACATTCAGCACTTCTGAGTTGGAAAAAGCGGTGCTGGGTATTATTTTGGGAACAGGCAGTCGTAAGAACCTCCAAGAGCTGATCAGGGAGGCTATTAAAAGCAAGACAATGTATTTTGACATGAACCAGGCTGGGGAGACACCTCGCTCCCTGCCACAACCACGGAACTGGGAGTTTTTCCCGATGAGGTGAGCCTTTCCATCTCTCGGAGACGGGGAATCCTCTCCAGCTGCCTGGCCATCGCCCCGTTCCTTCTCCTGGGGCAACCCCAGCCGAGCGTCCCATCCTCCTCCTAGGCCCCGTGACAGGGTGAGGGTCCTGGGCCACCGGCTGAGAAGGTGGCCAGACTGTCATGCCCGCCTGCCATTACTCACTGGACAAACAGGAGGACCTGGGAGCCAGGCAGCCACTGTCCAAGTTCACACTCTGCCTGCTACTTCCCATTTGGTGACTTGGGGTCTCTCCCTGTGCCTCAGTTTCCTCACCTACAAAATGGGGACAATAAAGTAGTCTTCATCCACAGGGTTGTCGTGAGGACCAAACGAGTTAGTACATGCGGAAGGCTTGGGAGAACCTGACACAGAATCTCCCCTTGGTAGACATTCGATAGGATTGTTTTCTGAGTACCCACCGCTTCCAGACATCACTGCAAACCCCGAGGGAGACAGGCATGCCCCATTTTCCTAGTCTAGTGGGGAGATGAGTCAGAACCAAGTCCACAAACAGATGAGACAATTTCGTGGTCTGTTATTCGTTCAGCAAACATTGCCGAGGTCCAACCATATGCCAGGCATCACCTTAGGTGCCGAGAACGCAGCCATGGATGAAGCAAAGTTCCTGCCCTGGCGGAGTTTATATTTTAGCCGGGAGGCAGGGGAGACATATAATGCACATGTAATTCATTTGTGGTAGTGAACGTTACACGGAAATACAACAGGCTGTTGCGACTGAGCTTTGTGAGGTGAGGTTCAGCTTCTGGATACAGAAGCCTGTTTTGGAGATGTGGGTCATGGGAGGATACTTTCTGAGGATGACGTCTGAATTAAGGTCAAGAGGATGAAAGAAGCCAGCCATGAGAGGTCATGGGACAAAGGGGGAAGGAAGGTCACAGGCCACAAGGTGGGACCAAGGACAGGGAAGGGCAGTGAGGCTGGAGCTGGGGAGCAAACGGGAAAGGGAGGGGAATGAGGTGGGACAGGTGGGCAGGGCTGGGTCTTGGAGGCCATGGTGTTATCTGTTGTTTCCTCCGAACTTCATGGCTTAAAGGAGCAGTGTGTATTATCTCCCGGTTTCTGTGGGTCAGGAATGCCCTAACTGGGGGATGTGGCTGCGTCACCTGAAGATTGGTTTTGGTGGGGGAGCCTCAGTTCCTCTCCATGGCGACCTCTTCAAAGGGCTGCTTGAGAGTCCCCACAGCATGGCAGCTGGCTGCCCCCAGAGCAAGTGATCCTAAAAAGCAAGGAAGAAGCCTCAGAAGTCGTGCCTTTCGACAACACGCTAGTGTCACACGGAGTGGGAGGGGCCACACAAGAGCAGGAATGCCCAGGCCAGCTATGACAGCCATGATCTTTGAATTTTATCTGAGAGGCGTGGGAAACCTCTGAATTGGCATCTTTGGTTGATCTGGGTACTTGCATAAGGGCTGTCTGTAGAGGCAAGCTGCTAGTCACCTTGGTACCACTACTGAGTGCTTACTGTATACCAGGAACTGCATTAGGGCTTTATTATCCACAATGTCATCCGATCTTCATGTCTCCCTAAGAGGTGAGAGTAACTCCATTTTATCCATGGAGAGGCTGAGACTTCCTCGAAGAAGCATTATCCAAGGCAAGACCTGGAGCCAGAAGAGAGGGGATGGGCAAAGAGAGAGAAAGCAGCCTGTGGGAAGGCCCAGCATTGAGGGAGGACACAGAATGTGGGGGCTCTGAGGGTTTCCGGAAGGCAGGAGCATGGAGTTCAAGGCGTGAGAGGTGAGTGATGAGGCCGGAAGGGGCGGGGTAGACTTGGTAGGTCTTCATAGGTCCCGTCTGGGATTGTGGACTTTGTTCTGAAGGCTATCATAACCCCACGGAGGATTTTAAGCAGGGGGAATGACATGATCCGATACCCCCCTTAGATTCTGGAGTTCAGGAAAGACCACGAGGGACAGAGCAGACCTGCGTTGGTGGTGCATAGGAGAGAAGCTGAGAAAGCAGTGGGGGAGTCACAGTGTTCCCAGGAGGGAGATGGAGGTGACAGGGGGAGGGGGTGTCCTGGTGAGGCTGGTCTGGTAGGAAGGCAGAGAGTGGGACAGGTTTAAGAGATTTTTAGGAGGGAAGATGGCTTTGGGAAGGGAGGACAGAGCCAAGGACGGTTCCTGGCTGAGGCAGCTCGCCAGACCCCACAGGCCACCCTCTGCGGTGTCTCTGGCACTCAGGGTCCCCTCGCACTGTTCTGCTGCTGCTGTCACTGCTTCTCCCTGGGCACTCTGGTGGCCTCATCAACCAAGCAGAAGGCAGGGCTTATGTCTTCTGGAGTTCCTATCCCATTTTTGCCGCTCAGCCAGAAGGAAGTGTGTGGAATAAGCCAGGAAATGAACAGATATTTGGTGGGGAGCTTCCTAAAGCAATGGAGATGGCACATGAGAGGCAGTATACCCTAGTGGGTAAGAGCATGGGCTCTAGAGACAGGTGGCCAGGGTTCAATTCCCACCTCTGCTACCTACTGGCTGTGCAACCTGGGGCAAGCTGCATAACCTCTCTGCGCTACAGTTTCCTTCTCTGTAAAGTGATAATCACAGGGTTGTCGAGAGGGTGCAGCGAGTCCGTGCCTGCCGCACAGCAAGCGCCGGTGAACGGGCACCGTGATGGATAGAGCGATGCCAAGACAGGGCGCCTCATGGTGCTGCCTTTTGCTTCGTTGTGCTCCACGGATGCTGCTTTCTTTTTTTTTTTTTTAAACAAATCGAAGGTCAAGACCCTCTGCCAGCAAAGAGATTACAACCCACTTTATCATGATACTTGCCCTAGTGGCGGTGGTCTGGACCCGAACCTGCAACGTCTCCAAGGTATGCCTGTAAGTCTAACATTTCTGGTTCGTATCCACCTAAGTCTGTCTCACGTTCTGTGTTCGAGACACGTGGACGACCGGAACCATCCTCCGCTGCCGTCTGCCTGCCAGCCAGGAAAAGGGGTGATGGTCAAGGTGACCCACAGGCAGAGGCGACACCTGGGTTAACAGTGCAGCCGGAGGACCCTCGAGGTGCCCTCCTCAGCGCTGCTGAGTCCCTTCCAACACCCCCGGTGTCGAATCAGCTGTGCGGGCAGCGGCCGTGTGCAGTGCGTCTCAGCAGCAATGCCTGCGTTTCCTATGTCTGAGGCTGTCGGCGGGAAGAGGCGCTAATAAAAACTTCCCCGGTGATTCAAGGTCCCCTGCAGCCCAGATGTCTCGCAGTCTCCCCGGGCCTTCCTCACCACGGCCACCTGGACGCCTCCTATTTGCTTTGATTTGGCTCCTCTTTCCCTTTTTCCTCCGCTGCTGGCCCGTGCCCACTCCAGCTGAGAGCCTCTATTTTGGGGACTTTTCGTGGATAATTAATTGAGCGGGCAGAAGCTCTCCACCCACCCCCCTTGGAGCATCCCTTAAAAAAAAAAGGGAGAGTGCTCGAGAAAAGTGAAAAACAGTGGGTGGTTCAGTTCAAAAGGACAAAATATTTCTTGCCCTGGCACTGGGAGAGGAAAGAAATTGTCTGAGGCACCGAGCAGCTAAACCGAGCAGCCGAAAGCTGAAGCCCATAAGGGCAAATTAGGTGACTCAGCTGCGACGCCCCCGGATCCAGTCCTTATGTAGCATTAATGTGCTCTAAAAGGGAAAAGTGCTTAACTGTGACAAAGAGTGGGCTCTATAAAAAAATGTGGCTTAATGCTGATTCTACCGAGTTCCAAAAGGCGGCCCCTCCAGGCAGCGCCAGGCACCTGCAGAGATCTCGACTTGCCTCCGAGGCCTGAGCCTGGGTGGGACCGAGTCTAAAATTATCCCCGATAATGAGTCTGGCCGAGGAGGGCCCAGCATGCTCATTTCCTGCCTCGCTTCTGGCCTCCAAGACCTCGGCTCCCAGCGAGGCCTCTGGGAAGCAGGGCCAAGGCCACGGGCTTTGTTGCCAAATGAGTTGAGTTCAAGTCTGAGCTGGTTGTGTGGACATGAACCCGCGGATCCTCAGTTTGCTCATCTGTAAACAGGGCTCACAGCATGGAGCCCAGTGGGAGGGCGACGTGGACTAGATCTCGCACAGACCTGCTTCCCGCCCTGCACGTGGCGACTGTTATGTAAAAGGAGGCCTGGAGGTGAAGGGCAAGGACCGTAGGGCCGAACAGTCTTCATCCTGCCTTAGTCACTTCTCACTCCTTGAGTGTGGGAAGCTTCTGAAATCTGAATATACATTTTCCAGCATTCGTTATGTGCCTCACTGTTCTTAGTTTCACATCGTCCTGTCAGCTCAGTGGAAGGCACTGACAGTGTACCCATTTCACAGAGTGGGTAAGTGATCCTGGGGCAGAACCGAGAACCTGATTGAAGAGTCTGTACTTGACCCTACCTCTCAGGTCCCCTAACTCAGGCTGCCTGATAGAACTTTCTACAGTGATGGAAACATTCTAGTCTGCACTGTCCAACTCGGTAGCCACTAGCCACAAGCCACAGGTGGCTTTCGAGCAGGTGAAATGTGGCCCAGACAGCCAAAGAACTGACTTTTGCATTTTATTTTAAATTATGGCGGCCACCTGTGGCTAGTGGCCACCACGATGGGGAGCGTAGGGAAGCCGCTCTTGTCGTGTGTGTATTACTCTGTAGGGGTCAAGAGCAGGAATTTGGAGATGACTCTGGCGCAGGCCCTGGCATATAGTAGGTGCTGAGGTAGGGGGCCCTCTTCATTGCATTGCTAAGACGGTTCTGAGACTGTCTTCAGAACGCAATGGTTCTAGGCTTGCAGCACTAAAAAGAAGTAGAGTGCCGAGTTTCATTCATACCTTGAATGACCAACTTGTCCCAGCCTGCCCGAGAATTTCCCAGTCTTAAAACTGAAGTCCTGTAGCCTGGGAACCTCCTCAATTGCAGGCGAACCGGGATGGTTGGCTGGCGTGTTCCCTGTCCTGATGAGGCCATACAGAGTCCTCAGTGAATGGAGTCCTGGGGATAGGCTTTCTGTGAAGAGTCGCTGCAGTGTCACAGGCTGCCATCCGCCATCTGCCGAGAAGATCTGCCGAGAAGCGCAACAGGCAAGCCATCCGCCCCCAGTGAGCCTCAGTTTCCCTTTCGGAAGGTTGCGGAGCCACCGCCCCTGCTTGCAGATGGCTGCAAGGAATTCAAGGTACAGGGCTTGGAGTGCGGGTGCGGGGCAGATAAGGCTGCTCTTTGGGGGAAGTGCGATACCTAAGCTGTACTGCTGGCTGAGCCAGCCTCCAAGGTGTGGCGGGCGAGGCCTGGCCTGGGGTGAAGGGAGGGGGGCTTTTCCCAGTCGCTCTTCGTGGGGCAGTGTCTGAGGGCCCAGCGAGGCTACTGTGGGCCGAAGCATGGGATTCAGAGTGGTCCCACAGATGGAACCAACTCCTCTGAATGTCCCTTAAAGTTCAAGTCTCTCTGAAAAAGTGTGCGTGCGCGCATGTGTGTGTGGCGGTGGGGGGAGTTGCCGATGAGTCACCAGCTTTGATGCTACCAGAAGTTTTATCAGAGCTCACAAGAATATCTGAAATAGTCATTTTCAAAGCTGGCTTTATCTGCCACGGGCCCTGACTTTCCCACCCTGCACGCAAACGCAGGGGCAGGCCGAGGCTAGGTTTAGAAAGAGTGTCCCGACCACTGTGTGCCTCTCCCTCTTCCCACCGGCCTTCTGGGGTCTGCGGCCCCTTGAAAGGAGCCACGCGTGGCCTCCCATGGGCCTTATTTTGGAGACCACGCAAAGTTCATGACATCCCTTCCCTTTATTTCCCTGTGTATCCAGACCATGGGTAAACACATGGGTTGCCTGGTTTCGGTGTCTCTTTGGCCATTTCATTATTGCTGGAGGCTCTGAGCATCACTGGAAACCTTAGGTTTTCTAAATGAATCTAAAAATAGACTCTTTGAAAAAAAAATCTTGGAGTGGCACAGAGTTGACACAAGGCACCGGTTATTTATTTCTTTTGCCTCCTCCCCCTCGACCTCCCCATTCCCCCCCCCCCCCCCGCCCTTCTTCCTCTCACCATCCCTGAATACAAAAAATCAGAGGCCCCCAGGGACGGGGATGGACCCCCGAGTCAGTGTCCAGGGGCCTGACCACCTGGGGCGTTAGTGTGAGCCCTGGGCAGCTTTCCCTGGGAGGTGCCCACTTGGAAAATGGGGGGCTTTGGGAGTCTGGGCATGATTTATTGAAAGCTGCAGCTCGCTCGGGAAGGCGGTGGCTGGGGCAGTCCTTGCAAACAGCCGCCTGGAGCTCCTGCAAGGCCGACTTGGACACTCGCGCGCCCCCACCCCCTTCTCCTCTCCGGCGCCCGCATCACTCCCTCTCCCTGACTTTTCTCCTGAACAATCAGGGACTTGTGCTGGCGGCCGAGGGAGCCACGGAGCTGGCTGGCCGCGGAGGAGGCGACGTCATGGATTCCTGAGTGTGAAGTTTGCAGGAAAGCCCTTAGTTTTGGAGATGGACGGGATCCAGTGGTTTCCATGGTGCTGGATAAACAGGAGGAAACAGTGAGGGAATCCCGTTATTTTACTGCATTGAAAGCCTATAAACACGGAGCGCCGGGAAGGAAGTCGCGTTCCCTCTCGAGTAAGCCGAGCGCCGAGCCGCCGACTCCAACGCGCCGGGAGCCGGAGCCGGGAGCCGGGAGCCGGAGGCGCGCAGCTCCCGGGCCGCTCGCAGGCTCCTCGGCCAGGGCAGCCCCGCGAGCATGCTTTAGAGGACGGCGCCCCCTTGGCTCCTGGTCTCCAAACACAGAGCTCCTCTCACACGGCGCGCCAAGCCCCCATCCCCTCCAGATGCAGAGACAGGCTGCGTTCAGGCTGGGGCACTGCCATCCCCTCCGCATCATGGGGTCTGTGGACCAAGGTAACTGCCTCGCCCTCCCTCTACTTCGGCCAGTTCCTCCTACCACCTCCCAACCCTTCTCTTCTGCTCCTTTTCTCGGGCAGCGCTTCGGGCTCCTGGCTGAGTCGCGGGGAGGCCCCGGAACTCGGGTTTCCCAGGGCGCACAGGTAGAGTGGCCACGAGGAGAGGCACCTTCACCCGTGCCAGGCAGGGGAGGCGAGGAGCGACTTGAGCCCGGGCAGCGCAGCGCAGCGTCCCACGGCGGGATTCCCTAGGCGAGGCTGTCATAGGATTTTCCCCTCCGCAGGACACCGGGAGTCTCTCGCTACTAACCCGCTGGCTGCTTAACCATTTCAGCACTCGGCTTTTGACAGCAGTTGCTATCCAGTTGTATTATTATTGTTAATAATAATAATAATTATTATATCATTTAGCTTCTTTTTTCATTTTAGGAAGACAGGCTTGATTTTTGACTATATAGCAAAAGTGGTGAAGACTTTGCTTGTCAGCAGTTACAGCAGCAGATGCTCTGGGACATTTAAACACCCCCCCTCCCCTTTTTGATGTGCCTGGTGGATACAGCCCCCCGGCTGCCCCTTTAAAGTGCAGTGTACCATCAGTTTGTTTTGCGGTCTGATTACACTCTGCTTTCCGTGTTTCTGCCTCTTTTTTGCTCCGCTTGGATTTAGCCCTGGAATCACACTACTTGGTTCTGAGGGGAAGGGCTTAGCGTATAAGAATATGATATGAAAATCTCCCATCTGGTCGGGATGGTGGAGGGGCTGGGGCTGCCCACGAAAGCATCGGGCTTTAAGAGTGGAAAGCAGGCCATGTGATGTGTTTTTCGGAGGCCGGCCCTGCCTGCGGTGGGGGCACTGCCCTCGGAGGGCAGGGCTGCAAGAGTTAAGTGAAATAAATATGCGTAGGAGGGAGTTAGCTCTGGTGTCATAAAATCAGAGTTGAATGTAGGTTTTGTGCTCTGCGTGGCTGATTAAAGTTCTGGGGGGGAAGAAATGACAATTTCAGTAAATAAACCTGAGGGGCTTTTTTTTCTTCTTTCTTTCTTTTTTTTTTTTAAACCAGAGCGAGGCCGAATGCCTCGGGTTAGGTAAATGGTGTGCTTTGCCACAGCGGATTTCAATGATACGTATTTTTAGCTGAGTTGCACTTTTGAAAGTGAGACCCTGCCAGCACCCTGAACGTTGTAACTGTACCAGTTTATCCTGTCCCTCTGCAAGCGGTCAAGCACGTGACATAATGGCAAAAAAAATTACTAATTACTAATCTGGCATCACCTGTAAGAGTGACGCTCTCAGGTGACAGATACATTAAGGACGTGAATCGGCTTTTTACTGTCATACGTACGGGCAGAGTATTTGATGCTCTGGTGGCGGGGGGTGGGGGCGAGGCAGGGGGAGGGACAGCTGATGCCAAAAGCAGCTCTGTTTGGAAAGGGAGGACAGACACAGAAAGTGAGCGAGCGAGCTTGGGAGAGAGATCGGGCTTCCGTTCGACTCTGATCTAATACAAGCCTCCCATTCTGTTGGGGCCGCTCTGCCTCTGCTCCAGGTTGATGGACGTGCCCTTCTCACAAGGCGTTGAAGCCCCTGTACCTCGTGTGTGCACATGCACTACCTACCCTTCCAGTCCATGCTCACGTGTGCAGGGGTTGTGAGTCCGTGCGTGCCGGCGTGTGTGTGCCTGTGTGGGAGACAGGGCACCACATTGTTCCCAGTGAACCACACTTGGCGTACCAAGGCAGCTGGGTGCATAGAATGTAGTTCCAGGCATCAAAGAGCTGGCGTGAGGGACATGTCGACCGTGCCCTGCAGAGGGAAAAGCCAATGCCCCTTTAAATTCAACCAGCACGTGAGCACAGGGCCAGGCCGAAGTGTGCCTGCAGATGGGCGGGGCCATGAATAGCAAATAGAAATATTTGCATGGCAGGAAAATACTGACCTTGCTGTGCAGCTTTGGGTCGAGGCCCTGGGAGAAATTGACACTCTGAGAGAGGTGTGTTCCGTTTTATCTGAAGTGGGGTTATGGAAAGTATTTCACGAATAAACAGATCCAGAGTGAGCTCTGCTCACTCCCAAACGGGAACTCTCTGCCTTCTGCCTGGATCAGGATTTCTGTTTGGCCACATCACACTGTGTGATCTTGGGTAAGTGCCTTAACCTCTCTGTGCCTCGATGTCTACATCTGTGAAATGGGTCCATTCATAATGACTCCCTTACAGGGCTGTTGTGAGACTTAGTGAGGTCACACATATAAAGATCCTAGAACAGTGTCGCGCCCATAGTCAACACTCGATAGACGTTAGCTGCAATTCCTATTAAGGTTGCAAAACAGGAACTTAGGTTGATACTGGATTTTGCCACAGAAATTTTGTTGAGGAGATGTAGCACTTCAAACCTCTCCGGGTACTTTGTAATTTCCCAGGGCTTCACGGCAACACAGGTTGGGCTGCTCAGCCTCAGTTTTCCGATCAGCAAAAGGGAACAATGGTCATGCTGACTTCATAGCATTGTCAGAAACATCCCATGAGATCATGCTTGCAAACTGCTGATGTCTGGGCTTTGCCTGCAGTTAACACCCATGAGATGCTATTGTCGCCTGACTATTGAGGACTGTGGACAGCAGACAGCGAGTGCCCTCCTTGGCCAGGGTCACCCAGCGTCTTAGCAGCACAATGCCTGGCATGCAGGGGGTCCCTGCTCTGTCCTTGGGGGTGAGGGGGTGCGTATACTGCATATACTGCACTTGGAGCGGCACACCCAAGGGCTTGTAAGTATTAAGTCTTCAGCTGTCAGGGTGAGTGTCTCTGTAAGCTGTGGAACCCTCGTCTTGAGCACAGAGGAGGGCAGTGAGGCACAGCGAGGGGCAGGACCTGGCCGAGGGTTACCCAGCAGAGAGGAGCTGGGGCCACCCTTTGCACCCAGGCCCCTGACCACATGCTCTGCTGAGTCTGGGACTCACTAACGCTTACCCTAATTTTTAAAATACCCCTCGACAGTGGAGCCGACAGAGGGGGCCCACTCCTCCATCCTGGGTTCTTTCCCCATCTGCACGCCATTTCCCCACGTACCCTGGAAGGGTAGGAAAGGAGTGTGACGGGATGTGGAGGGCGGCAGCGGCAGGGGCACTAAAGATGAGCCACCTGGGGCGGCAGCTGAGTTGCCTTGAGCACAACGTGATTCAGGGAGGATTCCTGGTCTTGCCTCGGGGAAATGAAAGGACAGTGTTTCCACTTCTCCCAGAGGGAGCAAAGTCCCCAGGTGGCCTGGAGGTTCTGATGCCTGCACTGCTTTTAGTTTTTGCTCAGGACAGAGACCCCCCCCACCCCACCCCCAGCCTTTCCAGTCTCTCCTTTTCTCAGGACTCCGAAGAGACTACTGTTATCAAAGACTTTTCCCTGAGGACAGGGGCCAGGCCTCCTATCCTGCTGAGTCTCCAGTGGGTTCTAGGTAATCTTTCTCCACCCAGGTGGTCAACGGCTGGAGACCTGGGTGAGAGGTTAAAATCCTGGCTCTGCCACTCACTAGCTGTGTCACCTTATGCAAGAGACTCCGATTCCTGTGCCTCAGTTTCCTCACGTATGAAAGAATGATAGCAATATTATCTGGAGTAATTATTAATTTTTTTTAATTAAAAAAAGACTTTACTTATTTATCTTAAGAGAGGGGGGAGGGAGGGAGAGAGAGAGGGAGAGAAACGTGAATGGGAGAGGGAAGCATCAATCGGTTGCCTCTCACACGTGCCCTGATGGGCGACCAAACCTGCCACCTGTACGTGTGCCCTGACCAGGAATCTCACCCGTGACCTTTTGCTTTGTGGGACCACACCCAAACAACTGAGCCACACCCATCGGGGCTCATTGTTCATGTATTTGACAATGACTATCAGCCAATCAGAACAGCAGGAATAGGGTACAAGGAGACTCCTTGTGGGGCCAGGCTTTAACCCTTTATCTGCTGAACTGCAGGGAGGGTCCCAAGACAGCAAAGTCCCTGAGGGGGCGTGGGGGGTGGCAGCACTTATTGGCCAATCTGTGGAGTGTTTCCATCTTTTAATAAACCATATGACCCTCCAACTACCCACTTAATAAATACTTGCCACCGCTATTGCTCTACCATTCATTAATTCACTATTCCCCCCCCCAAAAAAAAACCCACCTGAAAAAATAATTACCAAGGGATTTCTTGTGCATTTTCTCATCAGTTGGCTCTCATTGCCTGAACGACTGAGTGTTTTGAATCTTACCCCGGAGAAGCCAGGCAGGTCGCTATTGCCTCCTCTGGGCTTCTGGGGCCCCTGCCCTGTACTGCCCACTTCCTGTCCTGGCCACACGGGTGGCAACTGTTCACGCTTTGTCCAGGTCCAGCTCTGTGGCCCTGGGGCCTACAACAGCACCTGGGTGCAGTGGGTGCTCAGCCCTTGTCTTTGTCCCGTGGATGGGGGAATGAACGGACGGGCCGTGACTTGCAAAGGCCAAGGATGTACACTCTGAAGCACATGCCGTCCTTTGGGCTCATTCTCTTAGTTCTCCTTCTGACGATGACAGTGGCCTTTGGCGTTCACAGTCCCTCACCTCGGGCCCATGGCCGCAGCAGAATTCCTCGTGGGTCATCCGGCAGGCACATGCTTTCCCGCCGTTGTCTGGAATGAATCAGCCCCCAAAGGCAAACACAACAAACAGCCACCAGGACCATGACAGCGGCCACCCCTACGGAGTGCCAGGCACCATCCTCAGGGCGTTCCATGTGCCACCTCATTAATCCTCATACCAGCCTGGCAGTCAGTGTCCTCTCCCCACCCAGGGAGGGTCATGTGGCCAGGCCTCACCCTCGTCTCTCCCGAGGGGCTGAATGCCCATGACAATAAGGTGACCTGTTTTCCCGATGAGACACATGCTCTGTGGCCAAGCGCTTTATAGATATGACGTCAGCGGATTCTCGCAAAACCCCCGGGAGGCTGGTGTTTAACAGGATCCCTGCTTAGAGATGAGGAAACCAAGAAGGGAGTGGTCAAGGCATTCCAAGGCCAGGAGCAGACCCGGGCCGATGCCAAAAGCTTGGTGTTTAAGGGCTCCGTGGTCCCGTTTTTTCTGGTTTCCTGCCGCGGGACCACCCAGCTAGACGGCAGGAGCTGGGCTGGAGAAGAGGCCGCAGCCCCCGATGGAGCCAGCGCTGTGCAGGGCTTGGTGCTTGTCTGCCTTCCACCCTGCCTCTCTGCGCCACCGCTCAGTAACTTCTGGTGGCCCCATCCCCTCTGTTTTCAGTTCTCTCCATTCAGGGACCGTCACCCCAGAGCCTCTCTTGGCAGCCAGAGCCCATCGGGTGCCCCTGAGGCCTGGCATTCCAGTGGCTCCATCTCCAGCCCGGACGCCCCATCCCGAGGCGGGCTGCGCCGGCCGCCTTCCTCCTGAGAGCGCGCACACACACACCGTTCACACCATTCCCTTCTGCTAGCCCACGCCTGCCCTCCCACCCGGGGCTCCCTCCCTCCTCTACCTGCCTTTCTTCAGGGCCCGGCTCATTCTGTCTCCTCGTAGAAGCTCCTGGACCTCTCCTGAGTTTTCATCAGTGCCTCGAGAGCATCTGCTCTGTGGCGGTTCCCGGGCCAGGCGGACCATCCGCCCTCGGGAGACGGACACCCAGCGAGTGAGCGCAGGACCGTCCGTGGTGATTGCAGATGGTGTTGAACTGGAGGGACTGAATGGGAGAAAAGACTTGCAGATGACTTGGCATATGCGTGTGAGAGTGTGTGTATGTCTGTGTGTGCGTGTGTGTAGGTGGGTGTGCTCATTTCCTATGGCTCCCATCACAAATGACCGCAAAGTGCAGGGGCTTGAAACGACAGGACTGTCTTCTCTCACAGTTCTGGAGGCTGAAAGCCTGAAATCAAGGTGTCGGCAGCGCCACGGACTTTCGCTCGCCCTGCTGGGCGAGGGTCCTTGTCTCTCACAGCTTCTGGTGGCTCCTGGAAACCCGTGGCTGTTCCTTGGTTTGTCATTGCATCACTCTGCCCCCTGTCCCCATGTCACCCAGCCTTCTTGCTGTGTGCAGGAGTGTCCCGTGCTCTTAAGGACCCCAGATCCCTTAAGTCTGATGGCCTCGGCTCAGCCTGATCACATCTGCAAAGGCCCTATTTCCAAATAACAGCACGTGCACCCGCACTGGAGTGAGTTAGGACTTGAACCTGTTCTAGGGGGAGGGGCTCAATTCAACCCACAGCAAATTCAGACTGGATGGCCCCTTCCAGTCTGAAGTGGGGTCTTTTTCATGGACCTCTGACTGGTGAGGCATCAGCCTGTGAAACGTCTGGGGTGGGGCATCCAAGGCAGAAGAAACAGCGAGTGCAAAGGTCCGGAGGGGAGATGTGTGTTTGGGATATCCAGTGACCAGCGAGAAGACGTGTGGCTGGAACCGAAAAGAGGGTAGCGATTGGGACAGGGGACCAGGTCATGGACACATGCCTGGGCAGGTTCATGCAGGATCCTCGTGAGCAGTTGGAAATCCATTTGCAGGGCAGTGGGTGGCACTGGGGGAGCTTCAGGCTGCAGGGATGTGATCTCGTGAGTCTTTGGAGGGATTGTGTTGACCGTCAAGTGGAGAACAGCCTCTAGGCAGGTGAGCATGATTGCTCAGGATGCTGGTGGGCAGCTGCTGCAGGGGCCGGGTGGGAGACTGTGTCCGGGAACCCCCGAGCGGGAGGAGGAGGGGAGCGGGTTACCCCTCGTCCACAGTGCATTCTCCTTCGAGGTTCTTGAAAGACGTTCCCTCGAGCCCCGAGGTTCTGTGGGGATGTCACCTGCCTTTGACGCCCAAGGGGAGAGACTGTTAATTCTGTGCATGACATGAATGAACCCCTGCGGACGTGTCTTCCTCCCAGCCTGGCCTGGATTCCCCCTGTCAGTTCCCCTTCACCCTCTGCTATCCCCAGGAGTCATGAGACTTTTCTGTTGTGTTTCATCTTGGTCCAAAAATGTTTCTTAGCAAATCCTCCCTCCACTAATAGCCCAGGAACAATGTGACTCAGTAATGAGTATCAGATTTCTGTGGGACAAAACCATTTCGATGGTGGCACGTGTGACTTTTAAAAGAAACACTGCAGCCTCCTCTGTGCCTCAGCGGGGGTCGCAGTGACCCTTACACACGGTGCGGGGGGGACACAGAGCGTGTCCGAGGTGCTCTCAGGGTGCAGAAAGGGGCCTGTCGATCTCAGCTGCCATTTTCCCTGTTGTTTTACTGTTTCCAATTCAAGTTGTTACCTTGCTTCAGCCTTATTACCTTCGGGAGACCTTCCCGAAGGGGATAAATCTGTTTTCCTCCTACTCTCTGAGGTCCTCTCTGTGGGTTCTGGACCATCGACTTCTGTCCCCGACCCAGTGCGTCCGGAGGTGTTTGTGGAGGGTGTTCTGGCTGCAGCACTGCGGGCAGGTGCTGCGGAGGAAAATCTATCCTGTGTCAATGAGACACATTGTCTGCGTTTGAAAGTCTGGTAAAGGGTTTTTTGTCAAGTAGTGGAGACACACTCCTGTGTGAAGCCATGTAGGTGTTCAGTGAATGTTCAGGGAATCCCAGCGAGGTCTTGACGGGAAAGAAAGATTGAGAAGCCAGAGAACATGCCATGTGCTTTTGGGGGGGCCAGATGGGGGCTGAGGTCGTGCTGAAGGGAGCCCGGATGGAGTCCGCTTGCTCGTTCTTGTCACTCCCTCGTTCAAAGGTTATGAAGCTGACGCAGATGTTAAAGTCGGCAAGACCGAGGCAGGGGAGGGGAAGGGGCTGAAGCAGACACGTTGGTGCTGGGGGTGCTGTCATCCAGGGAGACGGACCGGGTGACGGAAGGGTGGCAGCGGGGACGGCAAGAAGGCGGATGGCTGAGAGAGCCATGGGGGTCGGGGGTGGGGGACAGAGACTCACCAACGCCTCACGCCCTAACTAACCCACCCTTTCACTCAGGAGGAGGCACAGCTCCCCGGGGGCGGGGGTGGTGGCATCTCCTGTTTCATGAAAGGCAAGGACAGCAGTTTCAGGCCCAGGTGGGTGTGCTGCCTACGTGCCCCTGTTAAATGTCAGTTCCACAGGGCAGAGGGGACCCTGCTGTGAAGCTGGGCATGCCAAGGAGAAACAGAACCAGGTAGAAGGAGGCAAGAGCCTGGAGACCAGGGTCTCAAGCTCATGCGCTCATGGGGACAGATGGGGACAGCTGGGCGGGGTCGATGGGGACCTGAAGGGGGTGGTCTCTACTCAGCTCCAGGGGACGGGTCTCTATCTGCTGTGGCCAGATCTTCCCGTTTTTTGAGGAGACATTGGACATTTGGATGTTTATATGAAATCTCTCAATTAAAAAAAATGTCACTTCAGATTTTTAAGAAAAATCACAGGGCAGACCAAACATAACACAGAGCAGGGCAAAAGTAGGTTCACAGTGGCAGAGGGCAGTAAGACAAGGGGAGAAGGGCAGATGGTGCCAAGGAGAGTGGGGCGGGGGCCACTGTCCCAGTAGGCTAGGTGTTTGTAGTCACACTTAATGGGAAGCCGAGAGAGGCATGCTGGGATGTCTGTTTGGAAAGGACCCTCTGGCTGTTCCATGGCGGCAGAAGCAGGGAGGGGACCACTGCGGTTGTCCAGGCGACAGGTGATGGGGACTTGGGATCACTGGGGTGGGAGGAAGGGCAGTGAACTGGGGGAGAAATGCTTGGGTTCAGGTTACATTTTGAAGATGGAGCTGCTTCGGTTTGCTGAGGATTTGCATATGGCCTTGAGGAGAGGAGTCCAGGGCTACTCCTGGGGGTTTGGCCGGAGAACCAGCAGAAGGTGCAGGCAGTCCCTGAGCTGGGAACTCGGGGGATGTTTCAGAGGATACCAGGGTTTGGTGGGGACACATTCCCTCTGAGATGCCTGTTGGACACCGGTGTGGAGATGTGGGGTGGACAGTGGGACACCTGAGCCCAGATTTCAGGGGAGAGGTGCTGGCTGTGGATAAAAATGAGCTTTATACCAGAAGGGGAAAAGGAGGGTGGAGTCGTAGGTGGTGGGTCCCTCCAGGGCCAAGTGGAAGGGGACTCAGGACTCAGAGCCACTGGGAGTGGTGCCGGGGGCCAGGGACTGGGGACCCTGCTCCTCAGATACCTGTATTCAGGTAGGACCGAGGTAGGCTGAGTAGTTTCCCAAAGGAGCACCCTGAGTTCTGTTCTCGGATGAAGGGGCAATGATTCCAGGTGGGTGGCACCAACCCACGTCCACTAGGACGGAGGCATGTAATCACTATGGGTGGGGAGGTGAGACGGGGTGTCGTGAGGATGACACTGGGCTCTCTGCTGGTGTACCACACACGGGCAGGCTGGTTCGTTCTGCACCCCCAGCCAGGTTTCGGGGCTGGGCTTCGGGGCCTGGCATCAGGCCTGAGAGCACCGGTCTTCTCAATGCTCGGCTGCAAGTGTCCTTGTCTGTGTCACCTCCCCTCCCCTGCCTAAACTTATTACCCACCCCCTCGTTGCATATGCCCGGTATAGCTGTGCTGATGACTGGGGAACAAAGAAGAGGATTTCTTTACAGTCTGACAAACAGAAAATGTTTCCCTAGACTCTGAATTTCGGTGAGTCCTGAGCCAGACCCCGGCCCCTGGAGTGGAGTTTGAGTCTAAAGCAGGGGTGCTCACCCCTGGCCGCACCTCAAACATTCTGATCGTGACTGGCCTCTGGTGGGGCCCAGCCCCTTGGGGCCATTAACTACTCTCCAGGTGAGTCTAATGTGCAGCCCGGGCTGGGAACTAGTGGCCCAAGTGCAATTTGGGAAACCTGCTCAGTGCTGCCCCCTTTGCTTTGGGAACATGGGCGGGAGGGGGGTGGAGGCTGCGTCCCTGTGATGTGTAGCAGCGCCAGGCCCCTAGCAGGTGCTCCAAAAATATTTGTGGACTGAGTGACCAAGGATAGCTTCGCACACATCCCTCAGTGGAGCAGAGATGCCCCTCCCCAAAGAGTGCATGTTCTTCATGCCTCTGGTTCACGGGGAACGGTGGGAGTGACTCCCCACACAAGGTCAAGCTCAGGAAATCTCGAACCTCTCACACCCACTCTTCCAATCCGATGATTCTCAATGCTGGCTGCCCATTCGATTCATTGAGGTCATAAAAAAAACAAAAAGACAAAAAACTTTTCCATGTTTTCATGCATTGGGTTTGCATTGAAACCTGAGCACAAGCTTTTATAAAAGCATCTCAGGTGGTTCTAGTGTCCTGTTGGGGTAGAAGGCCGCTATTCTGACCTTTTCTACTCCCGTGAGTCTGTCTTCTGACTTCAGCTCACTGCCCCAGAGCCCTGGGATTGTTTCTTTCTTTTTAAAAAATTTTATTTATTTATTTTTAAATAAATAAAAAAAATTTTATTTATTTATTTTTGGAGAGGGCAAAGGAGGGAGAAAGAGAGAGAGAGAGAAACATCAATGTGTGGTTGCCTCTCATGTGGCCCCCACTGGGGACATGGCCTGCAACCCAGGCATGTGCCCTGACTGGGAATCGAACCTGCTATGCTTTGGTTCGCAGCCCGCACTGAATCCACTGAGCTATGCCAGTCAGGGCCCTGGGATTGTTTCATTAAGGGACAGCTCTGCGTTTTTATGTGGCGTTCCCCAAATGTCCCTGTTCGTAACATGCACCTTGGGTGCTTGCTTAAACAGACACATGCCCCAGCCTCTATTCCAGATATCTGGAATCAGAATCCCCAGCGAGGGGGCCTGGGAATCTGTTTTTCACAAGCGTGCTTGTTACCTGCCACGGCCCTCCTCGCTCGCTCAGCCTGCAACATGCCAAGCTCCCGCTGGCTTTTGCTGGCTTTTGGCTCCTGCTGCCAGAACAATCTTCCCCCTCTCCATCCTCCCATCAACCAGGTTCCTGCAAATGTCCCCTCCCCAGGGAGATCCTCCGTGAGGACAGAAGTCTCTGAAGCCTCCCCAGTCCACGGCACAGCCCTGGGGAGTTCTCCCCTGACACCCCACAGGAGGCTGCCTCTGCTCACCCCTGTGTCTTCTTCATGCCTGTCCTGCACCAGGACCTGGGCTTCTCCTTGGCCACAGCCCGTCCCATTCGGGCTGTGTCTCTGGCACCTGGGATGCGTGACAGGTGGTTGGCCAAGAGGTGTAGATGGGCCTGTGCTTTGAGTATCTGTGATTCTTTCCCAGGTCCTGGGAAACCAAGTTAGGGACAAGCAGGTGACTGCACTCCAGATGCAGATCATGTCCCAGCCGTGGGCTCTCAGAGGCACACGGAGTTGCAGGTCTGCCCCCTTGGGGAAGAAAAGAGGGGGAAGACTGGGATCAGCTGGTCAGTAGGGCAAAACTATAAGTGGTAGCAGCTTTCTTGTCTAGATTCTGGGTGGGGCAAGGCCAGCAGCACTCACCCCTGCAGGGTGGTGGCAGTGGCCTCCCAGAGCGGCTGTGCCTCAGCGACAGGCTATGGCCCCCCAGCCCATAGCTAAGCTGGGGACCAGGGCAGCAGGCAGACGGCCTCCTTCCTGCGGGGCGCTGGCTAGCCTGGGCCGCCCGCCTCCCTCTCCCTCCCCCTCCCCTGGGTCCCTGGGTGGCGGCCCCCCCCCCCCCGGCCCGGCCCCCCCCTCCCCCCCCCCCCCCCCCCCCCAGGGCTGCAACAGGTGCCTCCCCGAGCAGGAAGCTTGAGCTGCGCCGCTGCGGGCTGCTCAGCTCTCCAGGCGCGTCCAGACCCGCTGAGCTCGGCGCGCCATCCCAGACCCTGCGGCCGTCCCTACGAGGACAGTGACCCTCACCACTTCACCTGCCTCTCCGCCTGCTTCCTGCCACTTTGCCAGCCCCAGCGAAGGGCCCAAGAGAAAGCTGAGCCTGCCCTCATCCCAGCCCTGCAGCCCTCTTGTCTCCTTGAGCGCCATGGAAGCCCCGGAACAGCAGCTAGACCCCGACGGAAGGGGTGCCTTGGGCCACGAGCCAGGGGACAGCCCCCAAGAAGAGCTGGACTTCTCCATGCTCTTCAACTATGACTATATGAACCCTGCTGAAGGTCGGTGGAGGCTCCCCTGGCCTGGCCCGCCCCCCCAGCCTGGGCTGGGGCTTGGGCCTGGGGAGTCGGCACAGGGCCCCTTTGCCCCAGATGTCCACTTCTGGGGGGCTTGGTGAGGGGGTGCCTAGCCCCAGGTGAGAGGGAGGGCCTTCGCGTCGGGGACTGCTGCCGCCCTTAGGGGGCGGTAGGTGCACCCTCGCCCCATAGAGCGTCAGTTTCCAATTACTTGTGACTTCTCCCGGAGGGAGGAGGCAGCAAAAGGTGGCAGGGGACTCAGTTGCCCTCGTGTCTGCTGGGTAGTCAGAGGGCAAAGGAAGCGACCGATTCCCTTTTGGCAGGAGGAGGCGAGGAAGCCCAAGAGTGGAGTTACTGGGAGGGGCCGGGGCTCCCAGAGGTTGCCGCTGCACCTAATGGTCGAGGAAGGTGAAAGCTGATCTCCCCGCCTCTGCAGGAACCAGCGGCCTTTGCTAGGGACTTTGTGTTGAAGCTGAGGAAGAGGGTGTCTGTGTCTAGTGCTGCAGTGTGGTTTGACTTTGCTGCCAGGAGGCCGGCCCATTTCCTCTCCGGGTGGTGCTGCGGCCTTTGCCTGTCAGCCTGACCAGCCTGAGCCTATTTGCACCATCCGCACCCCACAGTCATAGTGGGTGTGGGGGCTGGGAGGGGTGAAGGGAGCTGAGGGGGTCGAGGGGGAGCTGGCCTGTGGGTTCAGCCAGACTCTGCCTAAAGAACCTGCTTGTCAGTCGGAGCCTTCCGGTGCCCTCTGCCGCCGGGGCTGGGGACATCCCTGGCCTGGGCTGTCACTTCGCGTGTTCAGCGGGGACCTTTGTCAGAAGGAGGAGGGGGAGGCTGCATACCCAACTTTGCTGTGTTTTTCTGGTTAGCAGGTTGTCTTGGAAAAAAAAAACAAACCAACCAGGCTTCCTGATTTTGACAGCCCAGCCTAGCCAATACTTGTTGCAGCCTCAGGGGCAGGCTTACTGGTAACTTCCAGATGCACTGGGGCCTGGCCGCAGCCTGCGGAGCGCAGGAAGGGGTTGTGCTGGCCAGCTTGTGTAGGCAGTATGCTCCCCCACCTAGGTGGTGGGTTGGCGGGGGCGCCCCATTTCCCAGAGACTCTGGGTAGGCAGGTGGATGAGACGTCTTAATCACCCCTCCATGCGTTGTCACTGGCCACCTAAGGTGAGGGGCTTGTTTTGACCTCAGGGGTCCGCTTCCCGTGGATGCCAAGTGAAGACAGTAATTAGTAATTATTCTGCCTTTTGGCTGGAGATGGAAATAATTAGCCAGCACGAGAGACCCGTCTTCTCGAGTTGCAATCTGGAGGCCATCCTTCGCTTTGAAAAGATACGATGCAGAATCTGCACATGATCCCTGCAGCATCAGTGGTCTTTCTGTTCGTGAAGATTAAAGTCATGTTTTGCAGGGAACTAATACATACACCCCTCCTGGATTTATAATCGGCTAACTTTTTCTTTTTTTTTTTGGCAGGGGGGTGATTTCCGGGGAAATAGTTTCCAAGCCAAATCTGATGGGAGGTGCTTTTTATAGTTTTTCTTGGCAGTGGTGTGTAGAGGCTGCCAGATGGGTATCTAAATGACCACAGTGAAAGCCCTGGAATCTGTTTTTTTTTTAAAATAAACTTTATTTTTTAGATTTACAGAAAAGTTGTAAAGATAATACAAAGAGTTCCCATACACCCAGCACCCACTTTTCCATATTGTTAACATTTTACATTAGTCTGTACTAGTATTGTCAGAGTGAATGAACCAATAATGATACATCATTATGACCGAAAGTCCATACTTTGTTCAAGTTCACACTGTCTTTGTTTTCTATGAGCTTGACAATTTTGAGGAGCACTGGTTCGATCCCACAATTAGGGTCTGTCTAATGTGTTTCTCGTGGTGAGACAGGGGGCATGGGTTTTGGGGCACAGGAGCACAGAGGTGAAGTGACCACCTCCATCACATCCTAGCTAGGGCCCCTACTATCAGCTTTATCACTGTTGACATTGACCTCGATGATCCGGCCGAGGAAGGGTGTGTCAGGTGTCTCCACAGTAAAGTCACTCTTTTCCAAACTGCACGCCCTTGGGAAGAAGTGACTGTGTGCCACCTGGCATGAAGGATGGGGAATTGTGCTCTGGGACCTGTGAAAGAGTAACACCTTCCTGGGAGGTAGGTGGCACAGAAACATGGCTGCAAAGGGACATCGTGAGCCCTGAGAGGTGAACGTGGGCCGCTCCAGATGGGGGTCTGGCTCTGGCTCACCCAGATGTTTCACAGAGGTCCCCTTTCTCTGCTTCTGGGTGGTGGAACTCCCTAAAGGCCAGCCCTGGTCCTAATCTTGCTCTTAGGCTTTGTCTCAGAGGACAGGATGGTGGCGATGCATGTGAGGTGTTACCCTTAACTCTGGGCACGGGCTTGGCAAAACCCAAGGAAGGAGAAGGACTGCTAACAGAACAGACATTGTCAGAGATTGGTGAAGGTACTTAGGGAATTTGGGGGAAGTTGTGCTCATTTCATGGAGCTTTGGCACGAGGCAGACGTCTGTTAGCTCATGTAATGACTCTCCCAACCCTAGCCAGTAGGCATGGTTGTCACCGCATCATACAGAGGAGGACACTAAGATGCAGAACAGGGAAGGAATCTTTCCCAGAAGTCAGAGCTGGTAAACGGCAGGCCTGAAATACAAGCCTGGTAGACCTGCTCCAGAGCCTGCATTCCAGAGGGTTCCTCGTTCCCTCCTTGGATAGGAGACACATGTAAAATGGTTTGTAAGGGGCCTGGCGCCATGGCAACACTGGAATCTAAGGCAGTTACCAACAGTGATCTTGGGCAAGTCATTTAACCTCTCTGGACCTCTGTTTGCCCATCAGTCAAATGGCTGAATAAAGCTGTTTGCCTTGGATGAGTTAATCCATTTAAATCCATCCACTGTGATTTGCTACTAGCTTTTTGTTAAATCCTTGATTTTGTTAATAGAGGTGCTCAATAATGTGAGCCATTATTCCTTTACTCATCCAACTAACTATTGAGCACCTATCTTGGGGATGTGACAGAGAATAAGAATTGGCCCCTGCCCTCACTGAGCTGGACCCTCTAATTGTTTTCTCTTGTCGGATTGCATTGGCTGATACCTCCAGTAGCAGGCTCATAGGCATGGAAATGGTAGGCATCCTTCCTGGTTTCTGACTCCAGCAGGAGTATCTCCAGTGTTGGCTTTAGGATTGAGGTGTATGTATTTAATTATGTCAAGGAAGTATCCACTCACTCCTGTTTTTTTGGGTTTTGATTAGGAGTGGGAGTTGAACTATGTCAAACCTTTTAGCATCAATGGAAAAATATGGTTTTATTCTTATTAGATCTTTATATGTTGACTTATATACAAACATTGCTGGTATAAACCTCACTTGGTGACTCTGTATTATCTTCTTGTGGTGGTGGCACCCACGTTGGTTTGACAACATTGGAAGATTTCTTTCAGCAGTATGCACAAGTGATCTTTGTCTGTAATGTCCCTTTTTGTGTGCTATTAGGTTTAAGTGTCTTTCATTTTCTGTGCTCAGGAACAATGTACTGTTGGGACTAACCAGTTTCTGAGGTTGTGATAGAATTCCCTTGTGAAGCCATCTGGACCTGGTGCCTTTTGATGATGGTTCCCAGATCGCTTTGTCTATTGTGTCTGTGGGAAATGGTCTGTCTACACTTTCTGTTTCTACTGAGTCAGTTTTGGTAAACTGTCTCTGAAGAGATTATCCATTTTATCAGTCTAGACTTTCAAATTTTCCTAGAGTCATGCAAAGCAGGTTTTTATTTTTATTTTTTCCCCTGCTAAGGGAGATGGCTGAGTACATTGTAACAGAAGGAATGAGGACATGGCCATGGGAGTCCTGACCAGGGATCCTGTCCCCACCTTAGATGAGGGCGATGCCAATTTCTTGACTGATCGGAAGTTTAATTCCATGTGTACACTTGGGAATTTAATGGATTCTTACTTCTCCCAACTGTAACACACTGGGAGAGAGAGATGGGTACTGGGAATCCCTAGTCACCTCCAGAGATGCCAGATGTCCTCTGGGCTGTGTTGGAGACTGACATATTGGGAGTGCTCACTTCTGGTCTGCCTCAGTGGGTCTGGTGCACCCTTCCTTTGATTCCTGGTAAGCTCATGCACATGTCACTGACCTTGCCCTTGCAGAACGGAAAACAGACTCTGGGTCATTGCTTGTAGAATCTATTCTGGTGATCCTTAAACTTTCTGGGTCACAGACCATTAAAAGCTGGCCGAAGCCACGGGTCCTGAATAGACACCCACTGTTAGAGTCCACGCACACCTCTATCATGCATGAGCACATCCCCCGCACAGGTCCCCTTTGCCCTCCACTGCCTTTTCTCCCATTTTCAGGTAGTGTCACACACAGTCCCTGCTGTAGCCCATTCTCTGATGTCACCTGCATTTCAGTTGAGGAACACCTGCTCTCAGCCCACTCACAGGGCACAATTAAAACCTCATTCTCTCGGCAAACACTCCCTGAGTGCTGGTTTGGTGCCAGGCCCCGTGGGGACACAGAGACGGATTCTGCCCTCCCCCGGCCCCCGGGCCTCTGTGAGACACAGCCCAGTAAACAAACAGGGACAAACGAGGTGCTGGGATAAAGTATCATGGGGTTTTTTTGGTGCTTACTAAAAATAGAGTTCTACGCTAAGCAAGCAGGTTCGCCAACATGTGACATTCAGAGACGTCGTCTGTGTCAAGTTAAGGACAGGCCTTAATAAGCCTGCTTGTACAAACAGTGTCTCCAGGTGCAGCTGGAGAGGGGCAGGGAGGCCCAGAATTGTCGGGGAGGCAAAGGAAATGGAGAGGAAGTTGTCTGAAGCATGCTTCCCTGTAGAACACATGTTGTCCCAGCTTCCAGATTAAAAGCCCTCTGTGTTTGAGGTGGCCTTTGATTTTGACTGGGAGGTGAGCCCTCAAAACTTTATGGCAGTCTTATTTGACCGAATGGAGGTCGGTTCCCAAGGCTTTGTAGTCCTATAAGATGATGGGGTTGAAGCAAGTTGAAAAAAGCAGTGTTGGTGGCCAGTGGCTTTCAGTCCTGGCTGCACGTTCAAATCTTCCGGCCATGCTGGGACCAGTGAAGTCATCGGGGGTCAGTTCCCTTCATGGATGTTGGGTGGCAGTGATAAGTGTTCAAGCAGGCCTCGAACCCAGGCAGGTGGGGTCCTGAGTTCCTGCCCTCAGCACTACAACTCAGCCAGAATGTCCCTGCTTCCAGCTTTGATGGAGCCCAAGTATAGGAGTAACATGGGGTGCCTTCACCCCTTACATTTGATACTTACCTAATTATCAGTGGTATATTCTTTGCTGCTCTCCTAATGGGATTATACTCATTATGAAATATGTGGCAAAAATAAAAAGTGGAGAGAGGACAGCACAGAAATAGGAGTTCAGCTGTTTTTATGTTTTTTTCTACATCTCCTTGGATTGTCGTGCATGCCTCCTGGGGTACACGTTCCCCCAACTCCAGAGGCCATTGGCTTAGCAAGTCAGAGTACCAGGTCAGAAACTGGGAAATCCTGGCTTAGAGTTCTGACTTAGTTGCCTTCTACCCGCATGACCTTGGCCAAGCAAAAGTACCCAGCCTTAGCAAGCATGCAATTAATAATTGTCAAGTAAATGGAGGAAAAGTTGCATAGTTCCTTATTAGTAGTCTGCCCGAGGGCACCTGAGTTTGCGTCTCTGGGCTCTGTTTTCTCATCTCTGAGATGGGGGCAGTGATGGCCGGGCTTGCCTGCTGGGGCTGATGTGACATTTCCATGAGATGGTGGGATCAGCCTGCCAGCGGCGGAGCTCTGTGGATGTCGGGTGGCAGTGGTGAGGGGCTCCGAGGAACCTTCTAGCTCTCCTGACTTGCTGAGGACATTGGCTTCTTGGAGGAGCAAGTCTTTGCCATTGCCTTTGATGAATCTGGAGCCTTAAGAGAAAATGGTCCAGGATGAAGAGCCTTTTTGCTGTCACTGAAGAGGAGCCACAGGCTTCTGCACCAGAGTCGGTGCCCCACCAGGTTATCTGCCTTCTGGGTGTTCGGCACTGACTTTAAGGACTCCTCTGGCCCCTGCCTCAGCCCCAGCACTTGGCTGGCTGCGGGAGCTTTCTTGGTGGTCCAGACTCCAGGACTGGGAGGGGCCCCTGTGGCTGCCTCTCTCAGGAAGGCAGGGCCTCCCCTCCCCAGGTGTCCTGCCTGGTCCCCCTGGGACCAACCCCCTGAGCCAGGGCCAGGGAGATGCAGCCCAGGAAAGGGCAGGGTAATAGATAGATGCCTTGTGGCTTCCCCCCACAAAGGGACCTCCTCCTTCCTCCCGCCCCAGCACAGGAAACAGCCGCAGGTTCCGCAGAGCTCCGGCCAAACTCAGCTTCCCTGGGCTGCTGGGAGGTTTGGGGGGTGTGTGTGTGTGTGTGTGTGTGTGTGTGTGTGTTTTTTCTTGTGATTGTTCCCAGACTGAGCTCAGGGAGGGAGAGAAGCCTGGACCCTGGGGCTCTTCCCAGGATGGGCCAGGGGCTGCTGTCTGCTTCCCTACCTGGAGCAGAGCCTGACGCAGCTTCCCCCAAAGCAAGAGGAACAGCCTTTGACTCTTCTCTGAACTTTTAGGATGAACTTTCTCCAAAATATGAAAAAGTAGACATAATTTTACAGTTAACTCCCATGTTCCCTTCACCCAGCTTCGACAATTGCCGACACAGGATCGGCCTTCTCTGCATCCCTAGAATTCCAGGTGGCATCATAGCTTATGAGTAAATAGATTACTAGGTAACTCTCAGAGAGGAGGGCTCTTGAGAAACATCAAAACAGCATTATCTAATCTGAAAAAGAGTGGTTACCTAATTTCAATTGTCCAGGGGTCACATTCCTGGCCTGTCTCATACGTATCTTTTTACTGGTTAGCTTGTTGGAACCAAGCTCCACACAAGACCCTTGTATTGTATTTGGTTGACTCTTTTATTCTGTAAAAGTTCCCCATCAGTTTGTTTCCTTGCCATTTATTTTTTTGAAGAAAAAGGTCATCTTTCCCACACGGTTCCCCACATTCCGGATTTTGCCAGGGGCATGCCTGTGGTCTCTTCTGACCTGTTCCTCTGTCCCTTGCATTTCCCATAAACTGGCATTTAGATCTAAAGCTATGGGCCTTTTCACTTTTTAAAAAAAATTTTATTGAATTTACTGGGGCAAGATTGGTTAGTACAATGATGTAGGTCTCAGGTGCACAATTGTGTGACCCGTCATCTGTATTTTATGTTGTGTGTTCCCCACCCCAAGTCAAGTCTCCTTCCATCACATTTATCCCCCTTTATCCTCTTCAGTCTCCCACCCCCATTTCCCTCTGGTCATCACCACACTGTTGCCTGTGTCTATGGGTTTTTTTTGTTTGTTTGCTTAATTCCTTTACTTTTTCTGCCCAGGCCCCACCCCCATGGGCAGCTGTCTGTTCTCTGTGTCTGTGAGTCTGTCTCTATTTTCTTAGTTTATTCTGTTCGTTAGATTCCACAGATGAGTGAGATCATATGATACTTGTCTTTCTCTGACTGGCTTGTTTCACTCAGCACGATTCTCTCTGTGTCTGTCCATGCTGTCGCAAAAGGTAAGAGTTCCTTCTTTTTTATGACCAAGTCGTATTCGAGTGTAAATGCACCACAGCTTTTTTATCCACTCATCTACTGATGGGCACTTGGGCCGCTTCCAAATCTTGGCTACTGTAAATCACACTGCAATGGATGTAGGGGCGCATATATTCTTTTGCGTCAGCATTTCAGATGTTTCCATTTTTAATATTTTCGAGGTAATACCATACTGCTTCCCACAGTGGCTGCACCAGTCTGCATTCCCACCAACCACGTACGAGGTTCCCTTTTCTCGGTATCCTCGCCAGCACTTTTTGTCGATTTATTAATGGTGGCCATTCTGACAGGAGGGAGGTGATAATCTCATTGTGGCTTTAATTTGCAGTTCTGTCATGATGAGTGACGTTGAGCATCTTTTCATAGGTCTGTGGGCCATCTGTATGTTCTCTTTGGAGAAGTGTCTGTTCATGGCCTTTGCCCATTTTTTTAATTGGATCGTTTGTTTTTCTGGTGTTGAGTTTATAAGTTCTCTGTTCAATTCTGGATGTTAACCCCTTATCAGACGTGTCACTGGCGAGTATGTTCTCCCGCTCAACACCGTTGGTCTCATTAGTCTTTTTATTTTGTCGGTGGTTTCCTTTGCTGTGCAAAAACTCTTCAGTTTGAGGTAGTCCCATTTGTTGTTTATTATTATTATTTTTGTTTCCCTTGACTTGGACTTCTAATGCTTTTGCCCCCTCCTCCAAAGAAATATATCAAAAGCAAACTGTAAGTGGCAAGCAGGGCAGAGAAACTGCTTTTCCTGTGTTGGCATTTGGGACCCTCCCTGCGCCCTAATCTGAGGTTTCGGGGAAGCATGTTCTGAGCAGGGCCTGTTTTAATAGTTACTGAGATGCATTTCTAAAAGGCAGCCCTTCCCATGTGAATTTTAATGGAGCCATGCCTGGGTGAGCTTTCCGAAGGGAAGAAAGCCGCCTGCAAAGCCCAGGATTTATAAAGGGCCTTATTAAAACAAACCTGCTTGGGCATGCCTGCAAAAGGGGACACTTTAAAGGAGGGCAACGAAACCAAACAACTTTTGAGGTCTGTGATGCCCGCGGAAGTAAGTGTAAAGGTGACAGAAAGGGGCTGTTCACCTGCGTGACCCCAAGAAGGTGGGCTGCAGGGCTGCAGTCCGCCGCGGGTGACATCACTCTGTTGCCATGGAGAGAGGAGGAATGTCATTAATGACCAGGGTTGGCAGGGGCCGCTGACGAAGTGTGCCAGCTCCCGGGAACATGGCACCGAAATCAAAGCTCCTGGGAAAAAGTGTAAATAAAGAAGCTGTCAGTCAATAAGGTATTAATTTTAAATCTCTGCCGCTGGCCAAGGGTGGCAGGGGCCTTGCTGTCTTCGAGGGGAAGTTTCCATTTGGGTTTCAACTGGCTAGAAGAAAGGTGGAAACCAGCTCTCCAGGCGCTGTGGGATTCAACAGGGGCAAAGCTGTCCGAGGGGCCGCTGCTGAGGACGAAGAGAGGGGAGGGTGGCTGTCCCCTACCCGTGTCCTCTGGGCAGGTTCTGAGGGAGCCAAGGGAGGGGGCAAGGCCAGTCCAGTTCCTGAGGGAGGATTATCTGGTCTATTTCTGGTTAATTTTTCTGACCAGATCTTTCCTTCTTCTTTTGGCGAGGAAGCCGCCCCCGTCCTGCTGGCTGTCCTGCGCTGCATGACAAGTGTATGTGGGGGGACACTGTCTTCTGGTAGAAATGGCCATCTCTGTGTCACAAGTTTAATCACAAATGACCAACCTCTTATATAAATAAAATGTGGTGCATGCGTGCAACGGAATACTCCCCGGAGTTAAAAAAGAAACCTCGGCTGTGTACAACATGGGTGCGTCTCACCCGTACGGCTGAGCAACCGACGTGACGTGTGTGCATCCTGTTCGAGTCTATGTCTGTGATGGTCAAGAGCAGGCAAACCCCCGTCTCTGGTGAGACGAGTCAGGCTAGTGGGTCCCCCGGGCCAGGGTTCCTGGCCAGGCGAGGACACCAAGGAGCCTCTTTGCAGGATGGAAATGTTCTGTATCTTGCATGGTGGATACACGGGGGCACACGCATGTTAAAAGACATGAGATGTCCATCCCCTTAATGTGGGTGCACTCTGCTGCATTGAAGCGATGTCTCAATCTGAATGCTAGCTCTGCCCCCGATTGTTTCTGTGACTTGCTGCACCTGAGCCTCAGTTTCCCCATCTGTAACAGAAGGGTTGGCAGTACCTGCCTCCCGGGCTGCTTGGAGGCCGAATAGAGGGAGACAGTACACACACGGAAGCTTGCGGCGCAGTGAAGATCAGCTACTTGAATGAACAGAAATAGGAAGGTCTCTGAACTTCCTGAAGTCAGGAGGGCCCCACGGAAGGGCTTTTAACCAGCAAGAAACAGTCCTTTTCATCTCAATTTGAGACTGGTGATGAGACCTGGCATCCTCCGAGTGCCTGGGCTCTGCTGCCCCAACTAAGAACTGACCTTGAGGCAAGCAGGGTTACAGATCCCACCCACTTCTCTGCCCCTCTGCAGAAGGAATCGGGTCATGCATGTGTTTTTGCAGACGGCTGAGCCAGCAGCCAGTTTGTAAGGCTCATTGCTTGCAAATTGTCCCAGGTCGTGTGTCCTGGGCACTTGGCCTCATGGCGCGCTGCCTGGGCCGCAGGACCAAGCCCTCCTTCCTTCCCTGTCTGGGGAAGGCAGACAGCTGTCTCTGGGGGGGCAGGAGACAGGTCAGCAATGAGCGGAGCGTTCAAGGTGGCTTTTTCCAGGGGTTCTACGTTGTGAGGCAGGCGAGTAAGCTGCCTCCCTGCCCTTTCTGGAACTGATTTATCTGGATGGAATTTTTTGTCTTTCATGTCCTGCGTCTGTGTGTGTCACCTCGGAATGATGGCAGCGACAACCTGATGCTCCGTTGCCGTTAATACACACGATTCATTGTCTGGGGGTCCAATCACCTTCCCGGGTGTGCGTGTGCATGGGGGGGCTCTTTGGAAAGTTGAATTTATGACTTGATGGTGATCTGTAGCTTGTCCAAGAAAGTCTCCTCAACAGGTGGTGCAAGCTGCCAGATGAAAAGCCCATCCACCTTCCCGCTCCTTCTGGCGACTCCTTGCAGGTCAGCATGCTCAGGAAGTTCCGAGAGCATCGGGGTGGTGGCAGGCAGGGTCCCTTCCATCTTCTCCCCTCTTCTCCAGCTGCACATGTGCATGTCCAGGTTGCGGCATCCTAGGCATTGCCATGACAACAGACTGTGATGTCTCAAACCCAGGGCCTAGGACTTGTACCACCTCGGGGTGTGAGCTCATCGAGCGGTGGGCCCATCACCTCAGACAAGGATGGGCCACAGCTCTGGGGCTGCTGCTAGTCTGAGGGAGTCTGGCCTCCGTCCCGTGCCCTGCGTCTTCTCCTCCTTCACCTCCTTGGAGCCTGAAAGTAGGGTTCACGTTGACCCCTCCCCCCCAAGGACAGCTGCCTCCTGCAGGTTCCCTAGCTGGGTTTCTATTTTGGTCATTCTGTTCTGCTTCTTGAAAATTCCACCCGCCTGCAGTTCCCGGCGGAGGAGAGGTTCTCTTGCTGTTCCTCTTTTCAAAAGCGATCCGTCGGCTGGTCAGTTGGCACTGAACAGTGGCCTCAGACTTGGCTGAGTGTCCCTGAGGGTGAGCAATGGGCCGCAGGAGGCTCCCGGAGGCCCGGCGCTGGCAGGAGCCGCCAGGTGGCCTGAGTGTGGTTTTTCAAACAATCATCGACTCAGTCCGGTGGCAAAAGGAGGGACTGTGAATATTCCAGAAGAAAGGAATCTGTGTCTTCAGTTGTTGGGGCAACTACCTCCTGATGGGGCTCCCTCTGAGCAGTTTCTGTTCTGGGGACACCTCATTTCCCTGTGTTGGGGTGAAGGTGTCACCATCCACGAAATAGCCCCTTTCATGAGAAGCAGGGTGGAGGAATGGTTTGGGGCATAGAGGACCCAACTCTCTGAGACTGAATCCCAGCTCTGCCACTTAGAAGCTGTGCGACCTTGGGCAAATGAGTCACCCTCTCTGAGCCTCATTTCCCCCATTTGTAAAATGAGGAAACTATCACCTGCTTAACAGGGTTCTTGTGGGACAAACATTTAATATATTTTAAAAACATAGTGATTCTTGGTATGAAGGAAATGGTATGGATGTGTTAGCTATTACCATTTTTGTTATTGCAAGTAGTTCACTGAGTCATTAACACTTTAGTAAGATTTAGTTGCTCAGCTCCCAGGGAAAAGAGTACAAAGCATGGAATGGAGGCAAGGTTGGAGGCATGCTTTACCTACTCCACATATTTTCAGAAGGCTGGCAGAATCTGTGCCGAAAAGAACTCCCGAAGTGTTAATGAATCCATGTGATTTTTATAAAAGTTTCTTCCCTTTTTAAAGATGCTTGGGGACTCGTGTGTGTCACACCATCAAGTTGTAAAACAAACCAGTGAGAGCGGAGAAAGGGTAGAATTTCAACTTGAAAGATCATTCTATAATAATGATATACCAATAGGCCGCATTTATGGAGTGTTTTATTCTGTATGTTTTGGGCTTTATGTGGACTAGGTGAACTCTCAGGTTGGTATTGTCACCAAACCCATCACCATGTTCTACACGAGGGCTCGGAGGTCACCCCAGTCACAGAGCTGGGGGGTAGGACAGCGGCACTGGAGTCCTCTCACATTGTGTTGGCTGAGACCTCGATCTCAGCGCAGACTCCTTGCGGGGATGGGACTGGAGTGGCCTCCCCGGCCATCTAGAAACTGTCCTGCAGTTTCTGGGAGTGGCCAGAGGCCTCCCCAAACCTTCAGGGGGCCTAGGTGTGGGGTGAGTACCCAGGAACATGCCGAAGGGAAGGGTGATGGTAATGAGGACTTTCAGATGTGTGCTGCCAGTGACATCGAGGGCTGACAGGGAGCACATGTTTCAGCTCTGAGTCACGTCAGGTTTGAGGGCATGACTCACGGGTGGACGCGTCCAGCGAGGCGGGCCTCTGCGGTGTGCGGGCCCTGATGAGGTGCTGGGCTGCTGGGGGCCATCCTGCCTCGCAGGAGATGTTTGGCAATGCCTGGAGACATTTGTCAGTCATCACGGCTGTGAGAGGGGTGGGGATGCTACTGGCTTCTAGACGGTAGAGGCGGGGGTGCTTCTAAACACCCTCTAGCCCCCACCAACAAGAACGGTCTCGCCCCAAATGTCAGGAGTTCTGAGGCTGAGGATCCCTGGCCCAGGGGTCGAGGGTGCTCTCAGGGCTGCCTCGGTTCAAGCTGTGGGGCTTCAGGCAGGTTAACTCCCCTCTCTGTGTCAGGTCCTCTCCTGAGCAAGGGGACTCAACTGTGCCTGCCTCACAGGTTGTCATGAGGATTAAATAAGTCACTGTGTGTGTTGTGCTTTCAATAGTGCCTGGCACTCAAGTCCTCAAAATGTTAGCTGCTTTTGCTGCTGCTGTTATTATTATTACTATTATTATTATTTCCTGTCTGCCTTCAAAAAGCTTAGCCTAGTGGGGAGACAGACAGGGAATCTATAATCAATAGACTTTACTACAATCTAGATGACTCTCTAGATCCTAGCAGCATGGAAGAATGGCCAACTGTTCCAGCCTGGGGAAATCAGTGAGGGCCTTCAGGAGGAGGTGACCCAAGTAGAATCTTGATGGACAGACAGGAGAGGAGGTATGGAAGGGAGTCTGGGCAAGGGGAACAGCATGTACAAAGGCACAGAGGCACTGAGGACCTAGAGCAGCGACCTCTGAACCCCCGTCACTGTCTGCATTTCCTTCATCTTCAAGTGCTGATGCCTCCATGGTGGTGGGGACCTCCCATGGCCAGGGAGATGATTCCCTGTGGCCCACTGTTGAGGACCTTGCATATAATGAGAGCCGTCTCCTTGTCTTTGAACTAGTCAGAGGGAGTAGAGTCTCAGCTGCTGCTGTGTCTTTAACTCCTTTCCTCTGGGACACTTGCCGCTTTCTCCTGACACCTCCAGCTTTAAAAACAGCAGGCTTTCTGGGCATTCACAGAAATGTCCCACATCTTGATCGTGGGGGCGGTTACAAGGGTGTCTGTATGTAACATTTGGCAAAACTCCCCGAACCCCACTCCCCAAATCTGCATATGTAAGTTGTACCTCAATAAAACAAGAGCATCAGGTAGGAAAAGGAGTGGGCCTCAGGCTCAGAGCCTTTGGCTGGCCACAGCGTCTCGCTTGAGTTTAGTGACTTTTATTTGTATTGTATTTTTACCCTACCTTCTATTTATGGAGGTGACACTGATTTTCCATTTGTGGTAATGGTGTCAAGTTTCCCCTTTAAATGAAAAAAAAAAAGTAGCATGTGAATGGATTTAAATAGAAATATTAGGTAAATAATGTTTATCAGGGGTAATTGACGGCTCTAGCAAAGATCGTGCAAGTGGTCAGAAAAGGCAAGATTTCTGGCAGCCTTTCGGAGGAACTGTGATTCTGAGGTGACAGTCGCTTTGCCCAGTGCCGTGTGGGCAGTGCGGTGGCAGAGAAGAGGGTTGTCACGAGGCTGGCGGTTCTCTAGGTGAAAGAGCCCTAGCAGGGTTCTGGCGACCTGGATGTTTTGGGGATGAGCCCTTGGACTGTGAGACTTACCGTCCAATAGCCAGAGGACTGAGGGCTCAGTGATCACCAGCTACCTTTATTTTTCCTGCTTGCTGTTCTACTTGCAGTGTCCTGGGGAAGAAGAAGAAGAAGAGAAAATCTCTGCTGCTTGGATTATCATTAAAACCCGTGCAGACCCTTCAGATACTTCTGCTCAGCCAGGCGGCCTCTCTTGTTTTTGACCGCCGGCGGGGAGTGTGCGTGATATGCGATGGAAAGGCAGAGCTCTGTGCCTTTTCACACCAGCCCTGACGGGCTGTTTCTGATACGACGTAATGCAGCCTGTCTGATAAGGCCGGAATTTTTGCTAAGAGACCTTAATGCGTTTTGTTTTGCTGTTTTGCAGGCTGGTGGATTATCAGAATGTTGTTATGGATTTGACTTTAATCTCTTTGTAGGCTAAAAATCTAGGTTCTGCCTGGAAGGTGCACGTGTGTGTGTGTGTGTGTGTGTGTGTGTGCGTGCGCGCGCGCGTGCATGTACAAATCCAAGTTTATACTGATCTGCAGCTTCACAAGAACGCTGGGCCCTACAGGGTCTAGCTAGAAAAATCGGAGGGTTTTACAGCAGCAGCCAAGGAGACACGCAGCTGGCTGGGTGGCAGAGAAGGGCTCCCTCTCAACCCCTGCTTTCTGAACCAGGGTGTCCTTACTACGGATCATCTCCACCACCTTTCACATAAAAGAGAAACATGTTTCTTGGGGGAACTGTGTTTCTTTTCTCAGGGTGCTACAGAAATCAGTGTCCCCTTTCTGCCAGACCACTGTGTCCACCCCCACCCCCAGTCACTTAGTTCCCCTCCTTGGAGGAAGTCCCTGTTTCCTGTAACTTCCAGCCACATGGTGTGAGTGTGCGCCTGTGGTGACTGTATGTATCTTGCTTTTCTCTTTTAACACTATATCTTGTGGCCATTCCATTTCCATGCAGAAAGAACTCTTTCAGCCCTTTCTATATCAGTGTTGTACCCCATCGTGTGAATGAGCTGGAATTGAGCCCCTCCCCCACTGATGGACACCAGGTCACGTCCAGTCCTTGAGGACTGCAGACAGGGCTGCATCTTACCCACACTTCATTTTGTACGTGGGAGACTTCCTCTGCAGGATCAGTTTCTGACGGCGGCAAGGCTCACTTCCGAGGATATGTGTGTTCAGGATTTTCATAGATGGCACCGACTTCCCTTCTTTCTGCCTTTTGGTTTGGGTAGTAGCTTCTTTGAGTAGTAGCTTAATATTTCACATGGACTTTTTTGAACTTATTTTTTCTATTTGTTCATTCACCTGACCAACAGATGCTTTTTTTGAAGGCTTGTTTTGTGGCAGGTCCTGTTTCCGTGCTGGGAACTCAGTGAGAAGGGAGAGAGTCCTCATGGACTTGACTAATGGGGGCGATGTGGCTGGAGGCTGGGGGAGGGGCCAATAATAAACAAATAAGTGGACTTGTGGGAGGTGCCTGGAGCAGAGCTGGGAAGTATGAGTGGGGTCTGATGTGCTCACGGGGTCAGGAAGCCTCCCAAGCACCGATACTCCACCTGGAGGGGATGGGTAGCTTTAGTTATGTAGACAAGGGGCTTGAGTATGGGTAAGAGCAGAGCAGTTGAGGGAACAGCAAGTGCAAAGGTCCTGAGGCAGAAAGGAACTCGGGGCTTTTTATGAACAGAAAGACAGGCAATTTGGCTTGAGTCCTGCAGGAGAGGTGAAGCAAGACCGGCAGGCGGGACCTACCCAGGCTGCCCTTGTTGGGTTCGTTTAACTTTACCCTAAGAGCTGTGGGAAGTCAGGTCTGGGCTCTCCCTTGGGGTAGGGCTACCATTTGGACCCTAGAAGATTAGGTCGGCTAAATTAGACAGCAGGGACTCCAGAATAGCTTGGAAAGCACCAAGGAGGCTGAGGATCCCTGGGCAGCCTCCCTATTCCCCCAAATGGGCCAGTCACACAGCTTTAGGAAGAGGCCCCATCTGTGTCTGGCAGGCTCTGGGACATGCTTCTTTCACTTGCTTTTTTGCTCACTCAACGAACGTTTCTGGACGGCCTACCAGCGCCAGTGCCAGGGGCTAGGCAAGCAGCGCAGCACAGTGAGAGACGTGGCTCCATCCCGGGGGCAGGGAGAGTCTTGTGCAGGCTCCCACACTTCTACGAAGGGCGGGCAGCAGACACAGTGGGCTTTGTGGACCCCGTGGTCTCTGTCACAGCCACCCACTCTGCTGCTGTGGTCAAAAGCAAGCCGTAGACCAGACGTAAACCCCCGGGAGTGGCTGTATCCCAATGAAACTTCAGAAGCACAATCGGTGGTCAGGGTCTGGCCCTGGGGCTATCGTTTGCCTGGCCCTGGTCTAGGGGTGTGGAGTTCCCTAAACGGATAACTGAGGTGCTGTGAGCCGGTGACTGGTGCCTGTGGAGAAAGGGTGTCCAGGGAACGGGGTGGGGAAAACTGCTGGGGCAAGGACGGAGACCATCTTTGTGATGGGCCAGCGGGAGGAGGTGTTGGCTGTCTGAGCAGACCCATGAAGGAGTTAAGGAAACAGCCAAAGTAAGACCTCGGTATGGGGTGGGGGAGAGTTTCCAGGCAGAGGGAAAAAACACACTCAAGAACTCAGAGGCAGGCTTGGCTGGAAGAAGAGCAAAGGTGTCAGCTGGGCGGGCGGTTGCTGAGTCAGGCTGGGGAAAAGTGGGGAGAGGTGGGAGGGGCAAGACAGGCCACAGCCCAGGGACAAGTGTGCTGAGGATTTTTTATCACATCTACTGTGCCAAGGAAAGCCTTTACAGTGGATTTCACAAATGGGCATTTCAAAAGGCTGCTACGTGGAGGAGAGACCATACAAAGCAGAGGTGGGGTGGCTGGGGACAAGGCGACCGACCACAGGGGTGTAGGTGGGAGAGGACGGTGGCTTGGACCAGGGTGGTTGTAGTTGGGGGGGGGGCACATGAATTTGGTTTATAATTAACAGTAGAGCTCTCGGGATTTGCTGATGGGTTAGACATATGGGCGTGACGGAGAGGAATCCAGACCGAATCAAATAACGACAGAGAGGGTGTAGGGACCACTGTTGAGCTGGGACATTGATCGAATGAGGAGTGCGTGAGGGGTGGTGGGGGTGGAGAGCTAGTTCCCTCACCAATTTCACTCCCCAGCCGTGGGCCCCTTCCAGCTGGCAGCGGTGGCCTGAGTCAGATGGCCCCTCTTCAGGAAAGAATCAGGGCATTCTCCACCTGCTGGTTGAGATCGTTTGGGAGACCCTGGCGCCAGAGCCTTGCCTTTTGCAAGCCAAGTGTTTTGCCTGTGGGATTTCTAATTCTGCTAATTCTGTGTCTGAGAGCGGATCTCTCCCCCTCCCAGGGCCTCAGTGTCTTTATTTGTAAAATGGCACGTGGGATGAGGCATGGGTCAGGAGTCGGGGCTCTGAGCTAAGCCACCTCTCACTCGGGCATGAGGATTAGGGGTCTGATGCCAGTGCTCCAAGACCCCAGGCCTGTGTTGCCTCCCCCTGCGTCCTGTGTCTGTGTCAGATGTTCAGAGTGATGAGGGTCAAACCGTGGGTCACAGCCCACTGGTGGGACAAGGAATCTGTTGATGGGGTTGTGTCCAGCACATAAATAAAACAACCTTGGACAGGAAGAGAGATGAGTGTATTGCACATAGCAGGGTAAGTATTGTTTTGGGAAACCTTCCTTTCAGTTGGGAGTGAGTATGATGGTGTACAGGAGGTTGTGAGATAAAATGTGTTTCTTCTAAGGGCCCCAGGTTCTGACAAAGGTTTGGAAGTCATTAGCCCAGAGGGTCACCCAGACCTCTGGCTGCTCCTGCCCTAAGACCTTCCCACTTAGATATCGCCCTTCAAGGAATCTGGGATGACATGCCCTGCCTTTCCTTCTGGTGAGGGAAGGAGGGTCCAGCTTGGGGTTTGGCCGGGGGGGGGGGGGTTAAAATAATAATAATAAACAGCACGAAACAAACCCAACCTGTGATTGCTCTGCATTGGGAGTTCTGTTTTAGAGGCTTAAAAAGACCCCTCCCTCCCCCTTCTCTTTCCAGAAGAACCGAATGCACATAAGGTCGCCAACCCACACTCCGGACTTGCGTACCCTGATGATGGCCTGGACTATGGCCTCAAGCCATTCAGCCCCCTCGCCAGTTTCTCTGGCGAGCCCCGGGGCCCATACGGAGAGCCGGATAGGGTAGGGCCCCAGAACTTTCTGAGCCCGGCCAAGCCAGCGGGGGCCTCGGGCCTGAGCCCTCGGATCGAGATCACTCCATCCCACGAACTGATGCAGGCAGGGGGGCTCCGCGTGAGAGACACTGGCCTCCTGGGGGAGCAGGCGTCACTGGCGGGGGTGGCCGCCAGCCCGAGGTTCACGCTGCCCGTGCCCGGCTTCGAGGGCTACCGCGAGCCGCTTTGCTTGAGCCCCGCTAGCAGCGGCTCCTCTGCCAGCTTCATTTCCGACACCTTCTCTCCCTACACCTCGCCCTGCGTCTCGCCCAATAACGGCGGGCCCGACGACCTGTGTCCTCAGTTTCAAAACATCCCTGCTCATTATTCCCCCAGAACCTCGCCAATAATGTCACCTCGAACCAGCCTCGCTGAGGACAGCTGCCTGGGCCGCCACTCGCCCGTGCCCCGTCCGGCCTCCCGCTCCTCGTCGCCTGGTGCCAAGCGGAGGCATTCGTGTGCCGGGGCCTTGGCTGCTCCGCTGCCCGGAGTCTCGCCCCAGCACTCCCGCAGCCCCTCGCCGCAGCCCCCGGACGACGGGCCCCCCCCTGACTACCCCCCAACGGCTGGCTCTGCTGTCCTCATGGATGCCCTGAACAGCCTCGCTCCGGACTCACCTTGTGGGATCCCCACCAAGATGTGGAAGACCAGCCCGGACCCGTCGCCGGTGTCTGCTGCCCCGCCCAAGGCCGGCCTACCGCGCCACATCTACCCGACCATGGAGTTCCTGGGGCCCTGTGAGCAGGAGGAGCGGAGGAACTCCGCCCCCGAGTCCATCTTGCTGATGCCGCCCACCTGGCCCAAGCAGCTGGTGCCTGCTATTCCCATCTGCAGGTGAGTCCGGCTTTGAAAACGAGTCGTTCCCCGACATAGTCAATCTCTACAGGAAAAAAATTACAGCAAGTAATTCTGGAGCACGTGTCATGGTTATATAATCTCCATATTCCCCTCTTCACAATTGAGGAAGTGAGGCCTAGGGAGGTGAAGGGGTTTCCTTAAGGTCACGGGGGAGTTAGAGGTGGTGCTGGGACTTGAACTTGGGTGTGCAACTCCCGTCATGTTCTTGACCTTTAATATTAGGGAGTCTGAGTAGCTTGGCTCCTCCACTCCAAAACCAGACACCTCTCTGTGGTTGGATGTCCTACACCAGACATGGTAAATCGTAACTGTGACGGGAAATGTCCTCTCTCTAAATTTTACATTTCGCTGAGATCGTCATACACAGAAACAGGAGCTAAAACGGCTCTCAGATGCCGTTTAAGCCATTTGCTGTGTGGTTATAGGAGGCCGAGGGTAAGAAAGCGCAGTCACCTGCCTCAAGTCCCGTGGCGAGTTAGCGACATGTGTGGTGTCACCACTCTGCTCCTCACTGGAGTGTTCCTTCTCCCGCTACAGCGAAGGGGAAAACGTCCTCAGGTTTCTTATAGAGGTGGGAGGTGCTACTCTGCAAATTCTCAGAGAAAAAGAAGGTATAGCTGTTAGAAACCTGCTAGAATACAGCGTCCAGCACAAATAATGCCCCTCTTTTATTATACAACCACAAGCATATGATTCTGTAACATAACAGCATCACGTTCAAGCACACCTAATACCATTTTAGGTGAAATGTTCGAATTAAAATGGTAAATCAGCACACCCATATTATTACCCCACCAACTCCACTCAGGCGAGCAGTACGTCTGCCGGACTCTGTGTAGTGAAATCAGCTTCATGAGCTGGGGTGTCGGGCGCACTGTCCTCATCAGGATGGATCAGAAGGCGAAGGGAAAGGTCTCCATCCTGTGCAGGGCCCTGCCTATCCTGTCCGAGAAACACGAGCCCCCCCAACAGCCAGCATGGTACTCGTATGCCCACGGGACATGGTTTTCAGGAAAGGGGCCGTTTACGTGTATCGCACCTATGACTGACTCCATCTCCTCCTCCAGCATCCCGGTGACCGCCTCCCTCCCTCCGCTGGAGTGGCCGCTGTCCCACCAGTCCGGCTCCTACGAGCTGCGGATCGAGGTGCAGCCCAAGCCGCATCACCGGGCCCACTACGAGACGGAAGGCAGCCGCGGGGCCGTCAAAGCTCCGACCGGTGGCCACCCTGTGGTCCAGGTATGGGCTCCGATGCTTCTATTTGGTGATCCTCACTTGCTACTAGGTGATTCGCTTCTGCTAAGCCACTGCCTGTGGCTTGTCAGGTTGAGGGGTGTGACTCAGCCTGTTGCTCCTCTGAGGGACGGGAAATTTAAGATTGAATTAGTGTCTGGAGCTAATCCAGCTACAGAGAAGCCAGAAGGAAGTCTTCTTGGGCTGGATGAGGGCAGAAATGATACGCATGCTCAAGCTACTTCCCTTTCTGTCTGGTTGAGAAGCTGCCGGAGTTTTGCAGACATCTGTATATTGACAGAGGTTTCTGTAGCCATCCTTTTGTATTTAAGCTTCAGATGAGAGTTTATAGAGGCAAATCAATGTGCTCTTGAAGTAGGAACATTTTAAAACCACATGTTGTCAAACTACCTAAAAGAAGTATTAATAACATTTTGATATACTTCCTGTTTGTCTTTATCCACAGACATGGCAATGTCTATTACCATACAGTTACACACTTGACATTGTAGTAGTTTGCACTCTGATGCTTTTTTCTTTTACTTTACATTATACCATGAATATTTCCTCCTGTCTTTTTCTTAATAGTTATCTTTTATGTCTGTGGCTTTTAATACAACCCCAGGGTTTCTTTTTTCCTCAAAATAAGTAAAGAAGAGTTTTTTTTTCTCCAAAAATAATCGGAATTGAAATAGTCTTAATTATGTAGTCTAGTTAACCAGCAACTGCTGACTAGTGCTCACCAACCAACTCAATTTCAATACGTTTAAATTAGTTTAACTTTTGTTGGTATTTGCTTTAAGGTATATAAGCATTACATGATGAGCATTCTATGAGAAGCATCCGGTGCAGTTCACATCAGAACTCTCTGGAGCAGTTGTTACAAATACAGATTCTCGAGTCTCCCCTGACACCACTTCATTGGAAGCCATGTGACATGAGCAGAGTTCAGATAACAAACAGATGCAACCCCCCCCCCCCAATCGTCACGGTGCTTGGGTTGTGCTGTCCTGGTTGAGGCCTCTTAGGATAATGTTAGGAACTTAAGTCCTGGCCATTGCTTTTTCTGAATCTGACATCACAACCACCTTGGGATCCCTTTCTGTTCGTTGCTCCTTTTCCCTGACCATGAGTCCCTCTTCCCCTGCATGCCTAGTAATTGTCAACTGTATTCTGACACTGTGATGATAACATATACTGGGCATTGTAGACTCTCTGGATTGTTGTCTTCCTCTAAAGGTTTACCTACTCTAGGGTGGGACCCTCCTGTCTTGGAAGATGGCGTCAGTCTGTGTAGTGGAGTCAAGGCCTTTGGTGGTAATCGAGGAACTCATGCAAAGCAGATCAGGAGAGGGGGCCTGTCCAGGGAGGCTACTGCCTAAAACCGGTAGATTCCATTCAAGAAGAGCCCAGACTTGGGGAGTCACCACTGACACCTTACTTCTTTGCTCAGGCGATCCATTCAGCAAGCGCATTCATTCTGCAAGTATTTGCTGGGCACCTACTTTCTGTTGTACACTGTACTCGATACTGAAACACAGGGAAGAGTAAAACAGAAGTTACGCTCTCTTTCATCACGGAGCTCATGTTCTGGGGGAAAGAGTCATCGACGAAACACACACATGATTAAGCTACAAATGGTGGCAGGTGGCATGAAGCAAAAGCACATGGGGCTCTGGGGGGAGGAGCCCACGTGGGTGGGAAGGACGTCTGTGAAGGTTTCCTGGAGGAGGAGGAGGAGGCTGGAGCTGAGAGGGTGCGCTGGGGGAATAGCACCTGCACATGGCCAGAGGCAGAAGGAAGCAAAGGGAACCACAGCAGAGGACCCTGAGGTTAAGGAGGCCAATGTCACTGAGCGTGAGGGGCCAGAAGGAGAGTGGAGGGAGACAGCAAGGGGCCAGGGGCCTGTGGGACCTGGATGGCCTTGGGGAAGAGTGTGGCCTCTATCCAGAGATGTGAGCAGCAGGAAAGAAACATGATATGATTGAGGCTTTGGTCAGACCCCTCTCTGATGGCTCCTTCGGGGAGAGGAGCTGAGGTAAGGAGGAGAGTTAGGAAGCTCTCTTCTCTTGGGATTCCTTCGTTCTCTGATCTCTCAACACGCGTTCATCGAGCACTACTATGTACCAGGCATGGTTCTAGATTCTGGGGTAGCGCGCGAACACAACAGCCGGAGATTCTCATCCTCACGAGCTTGCAGTTGAGCAAGATGATAAGAATAGCATTTAGCACATGTCAGAACCTGGTCCAAGTGCTGTGTGTGTTAACTTATTTAATCTTCAGAAGAGCCCCATGGAGCAGGTTATGGTTAGGCCAAGGAGTTGTCAGGGAACTCATTCAAGGTCATGGTTATTCAGTGGTGGACATTGGATTTAGACTTGGGGGTCTGGCTCCGCCTGGTACACTATTTTCTCGATCTTCCATGTCTCTCTGCAGACCAGCCTTCTCTGCCTTCTCACTGTCACCAGGCAGAGAGGGCCTGGGGGGAAGTTGCCCACACCTCCTGCCTAGGAATTTTATATGCTAGTGCAATGCCAGCCCCTCACCAACTCATTGGGGCCCAAACCCTGATTCTCAGGGAGATTCTAATGGGCCCTGCTTGGGAGGGGTGTCAACCACCAGTCCAGTTAGCTGGGCCAGCAAGGTCAGGCCATGTACAGTGTAAGCTTTGCTCACCCATTCATCAGGGCTGGGGCCATGGAAAGTTCCAGAGAAAAGGGGTGAAGGTGCAGTTCAAAAGACACCCTCTATACAGCACCTGAAGTTCATGTCCTTCCTTCCAGCAGCCCCCAAGGCTCCGTTCTTAATCTCGCTCATGACTTTGGAAACCCATTGTGCCACCTAAAAATTTGTAGTCATCACAAAAGACACAAAGTGTGAAGTCTCTTTTTAAAAAACCATTTGCATGGTTTCTGTGCTCTTCACAATGAAACGTGCTAACCCCTGATTTTTAGCGTAGGTAGTCAGTTTTTGAAAAACTTCTTTGAAACACAGAGAAGAGAGGGACGTTATGAAGGCAGGTGCTCTTAACCTTTAAGCAGGTGCGAAAACCCCTTTCGAAATCTGGAGGGTGTCCTTCTGGGAAGCAGAGCGACGAAGCCGTGTTTTGTACCTTGCCTCGAATCTTCTGCTGGTTTCTCTCTTGATCTCGGTCTCTCTCTTTATCTCACCATCTGCTTCTATTTTTGTGCCACACCGCAGCCCCTTCCCCCCTCAATTACAGGTCCCCACCCTTCTCTTTTGTATTCGCCACACTATAATACTGAACCTTCTTTTGCGTGTCTGGTGGTTTTATGCTCCTCTTTATGTGAAAATAAAGGGAGTACAAGACCATTTCATTCTCTTCCTTTAAATATAAAATTTAAAATCTTAAAAGCATATGCCACTTTCAGCTGTTTTTTTTTTTTTTTTTTGTCCCACATGTCACTTGATCTTGGAAGAAAGTTTGTTCCAAACCTTAAATGAACGTCGGGTCTCATGACTCATTCATTTGGTGAGCATTTTATGGAGGCCCTGCTGTATGCCAGGCACAGGTGCCGATGGGATAATGGTGGTGGGATGGGCACAGCTGCCACCCTGCTGGGGCTCACGGGCACTGCAGGTGCAAAGGAAACCGGAATGGTTTGGCGTGACCATTGTGAGGTGCAGGTGGGTCAGGGAGGCCAGACCAGGGCAGTCTGCAACGATACGTGGACTCTTAGGTAAGACGTGATGGCCGATTAGGAGCTCATCTGTTGGAGTAACCTGGGGGTAACTCCTTCAACAAAACCATGCCAAGACCTGCTTTAGAGGGAGGGGATTGCTGAGGGTGTGGCTTGCCCACCAGAGCCTGGAGCAGGTGATAGAGCCAGCAAAGAGAAAAAGGGTGCCCTTCCTTTCTCTGTCATGCTGTTTGCTTTCTCTGTTGGTGGTGGTGGGAGAGTGCTCTATGCCCAGACTCAGCATGTGCCAGAACTTGGTGTGTCTGAAGAGCTAAAGGAGGGCCGGTGTCACTTGAGTTTAGCTTGGAGGGTGATGCCTGTCAGGGCCAGAACATGCAAGATGCCTAAGCCCCAGTGGGGAGCTAGGGTTTTGTTCCAGGGCAAGGGGAAGTGAGTGACGAGCTTTGAGTAGGGGAGGAAGGTGATTCTGGTGTAATATTCTTAGGATATCCCTCAGTCTCTCTAGAGAGCGGGTTAGAAGGACTGAGGGAGGACGGAGGGAGATAATTGGATGGGCTGTGGCGGCGGCAGGTGAGGAGTTGAGGCGGCTGTGGGAGGAGCTTCCACATTCGGTGCTTAGATGTGGGACATGAAGGAGCACCTGGGTGCAGGGCAGTGCCCTATATCACGTGGGAAATCTGGGAAGAAGTAGTTTCTTAGGGGAAGATTATGCGTTCGGATGGGGTGTGGGAAGAAGGAAGGGCCTGTGAGGCATCCAAACAAAGATGTCAGGCAGGCAGTGAGGCATGTCAGCCCGGAGCCCAGAAGCACAGTCCTGGCTCTCCAGCCGTCTGGCCTGTGGAGTGGCACAGGGTCACCTGTGCCATCACTCACGGGCTTGGTGCGTATCCGAGTGTCTGGATTTATTCCTCACACCCTCTGCTGCAGTTGGCACCTCTCTCCAGAAGCAGTGGACTGAGGAGAGAACCAAAGAAGAGGCTGGAGAAATAGGATCACAAACTGGCAAGTGCATTGGGATCAGGCAGCGAAAGGAGATGATTGAATTGGCCAAGTGCCAGGGAGCAATAGGGGGTGGTGGGGAGTAGGGCACAGCAGCGTGTGCGCCTCAGCTCAGGGAGGCAGCCTCTCTTCAGCCCCCATTGGTTGTGCTGTGTGGGAGTGTGGGCCCAATGTTGCCAGCCTCTACAGGGTTCCCACCCCCGCCCCGCAAGGGGAGCTAGGATTCTGATTTTTTATGTCTGATTATGAAGTTTTGGCTACTAAATCAACCTTTGGGTTAGATTTGGCTTTAGACAAATATCAAGCTCACATTCTCTGAGGGTGAATAAGGGCGGCGCTATTCCAAGGTTCTCCAAATAGAAAGGGAGATAAGAGCGAGGCTGTGCTTATGTGATTTCTAAGAACTGTCTGATGGGGAGCGGGCACTGTTAGCCGCCAGGCCCGGGCGGTCTCTCCTGTAAAGCCCCGGATTGCATCGAATGAGGACCAGTTCGTGGTTCTCTCCAGGGAATCTTAACTCTGCCCTGAGCTTGACCTGTCGTGTCAGCACAGAAACAGAGCCGCTCCGTTCACCTCAAAAGAGCCACGTGCCTCTGGCGGGACCCTGCCCTCATTTCCTCATTCTGTCGCTGGCAGGATGCGGTGCTCCCTCGGGGACAAGACGTCCATTCACAGGCAGCTCTGCAAGGCTGGGCGTTAAGCGTTTCCATAGCTCTGCACGGGATCCTCTAGGGGACCTAATAATACCCTAGTTGAGAGTGGCCTGTATAATGCCATTGTCATTTTCACCCTCCCCCCTGCCTGCTTCCAGACCCTTTAACCCTGTGCCCGTACAGAAATTCCTGGGTCAGCACACCTCATTATGTTCCTTTTAAAACATGTTATTCTTACCACTTCCTGGGACATGTTTTCAGCTGACAAAAAAAAAAAAAAAAAAAAAAGATCAGAAAGCCATCCTTTGGGTTAGAAAGTGATCAGGACACGGGCGTGTTTAACCGTGGTGCACACCTCCAAAACCAATGCTCTAGATTCTTTCAAACAGCTGTTCAGACATATGGAAAAAACATGGGTCGTTCCTTCAGGAGAAATTCCTTACAGATGCAGAAACCTGATCTCCATTTCATCCTGGGTAAGGATAACGAGCTTTGCAGGGAGAAGAGTGGGGGGCCAGGGGCGCACCTGTTCAGGTTACTGGCCCCCCCCCCACTACCCCCACTAGAGAAGGCAGGTCCAGTCTCCAAGCTTTCAACTTGTAAAAGGGATTACGAGACAGCGTTTTTCATTCTGTTGGATTTCAGCTCTTGTACTATTTGCAACTCACTTTAAATTATGTCTCGGGGAAGAAAGAAGCCAGGAGGGGCTTCTCACCAGGCGAAGCCAGAGTCCTGACGATGAGCAGCCCTCCTCCTCCTCCAGCAATTGGCTGGGCGTGCTGGCTTCTATTTGACTAATACAACGTGGTGCCTGGGGAGGCCCTGCCCCCTGTTTTTAAGATGTGAAACAGGAAGCAGGTCTTTCTGATACTGATTGGCCTTGATCAGGGCTGCTGTGTTTGCCTCTCCAGAAAGTTCAATCAGGCCTTCTGGAAAGAGACAGGAAAGTGGAGTGAAATAAAGACTCGTGGCTCAGGCTTCTGTGGGGGCACGTGTTCTGTGATCCCTGGGGGTTTCTTTGCTCATTCATTTGGTGGGTAGAACACTCCCCAAGCACCTTCTGTGGGCCAGGCACTGCTCCAGGCGCTGGGAATGCAGCCGTGAACAAATCAGACAGAAGCTCCTGCCTCCGTGGAGCTGATGTGCTGGCTGCAGGGAGCTAAACCATAAATCCTGTAAATAGGAACATTAAATAGAATGTGGGGCGGTGATAAATACTACGGGGAAAACCAGTAGGGCAGGGGAATCGGGAGTGGTCAGGGAGGCCTTCCTGAGGAGGTGGCCTGTGAGCAAAGAAGGAGATGGAGGCGTAGAAGGTCCAGGGACCTGGGGCAGGTGCCCTCGGCTGGAGGGGACATTGGGACCAAGCTGGGCACGGTCCAGAAACAGAGCAGGACTGTGTGGGAGGAGCAGGAAGGGGATGGAGCCCCAGCGGAAAGACAGGGGGCAGGTTTGGGCTTGGGGTACCGTTTGAGGACTTCTGTTCTCAGGGAGGTGGACGTTGGGGGACGGGGCTCCCACCAGCCCTCTCTGGCCTTGTGCTGATGGAAATGGACTGCACGGGGTGGGGGAGAAGCAGGGACGTGGGTGAACTGCCGTTTGCAGGGCCTCCAGGCCAGAGGATGGCGACCCAGTTGGGGTAGGGCATGGAGAACATTAGAAGTGATTGGATTCTGGGCATATTTGGAAAGTCGAGCTAACTGCAGTTTTGGGGAGTTTGGCTGTAGGTGAGAGGCATATGTGGCTGTTGTCTTTGGGCTGCAGGAGTCCCCAGGGTGGAGCCACCATCCTGCTCATCCCCACTGAGACTCCCCCTGGTTCCCAGGGAGCACAGCGCCATTTAGAGACAGAGATGGAGATGGGGTCGGTGGGGATGCTGAGTGATTCTCACCACCCTCCCCTCGTCTGTACTAGTCTTTTGATTAGAACACTGGCAATTAATTTAGAAAGATTTTAAAAGAGTGCAGTCCAAACCAAGTGCATCTGCGGGCCAGATGTGTCCCCCCGGTGTGCGACCTTGGCCTCCCAGGGTGAGCCCGGTGGAGAAGCGGGGAGAGGATGTCCAGGGTGGGGCCGGTGCAGGCTAAGCTGTGGGGTGAGGAGGAGGTGTGGGGTTGGATGTTACTGACTTCATGCCAACGACGTACTGACGATACGCACGAGGTGCTTTCGGTTCCCATTGAAGATAGATTGTCGTGAGTGAGTGCCAGTAAAACATTGCCCCCAGATGGAGGCAGAACGCAGAAAGCTCCCAGGACCTCGGAGAAACCATTGTTCCAAAGAGAGAGATTAAGTCTGAAGCTTGCAATATGTCTGGCAAGCAGTGGGAACGTATAGAGGAAACTTAGTGCGTTGCGCAATTTTCCAGGTCCCTCCTCTGGGCCAGGCACTGCAGCAGCGTTCTGATGAAAGCCCCGCTCATGGTGTGCTTTCCTTCGGGTGACCTACTTAATCTCTGCAGCAATGCCACAGCGTGTTGGTGGTAGAATCACAGCTCTCCTTTTCCAGATGAGGAAACTGGGACACCGAGGGGTTAAGCAACTTGCCTGATGTCACCCGTCTGTGGAGTGGTGGCGCCGACTGGGACACGGGAGGTCTGAAGCCAGAGTTCTGCACTGGGCCCTCGGATGGTGCAGCTTCCAGGAAGTAGAAAGAGCGGGCAGTTTGGAGCCAGGAGGTCCCTGCATTCATTAGCTCTGGGACTCTGGGCAGCGGGTCCGGCTGCACTTGCTTCGGTCAGAGTGTGAGAAAGACCTCCGCTTTCAGATGGTTTGTTCTGTATTGTCCAGAGCAGTTAGATTCTAAACAAACGTGCCCCGTCTGATCTTTGGCACAAAGCAGGCATGGGATCCATTTTTCTTCCTTGAGATATATAGCAATGGACATGACTTTGGGATCTTTTGAGCTCTGTTGGCCTGGGATCAGGTCCCGGTGCCCGTTCAGCCTTTTTCTGGTTGATTTAACCACGTTCGAGGCTGAACGAGGAGAGACATTGAGAGCACTCTGCTCGTTTACACATCGTGTGTTACATACGTGAGCCTCGTCCCTCCGTGCACTCCCACACTGGGCTAGCGCTCTTAGCCCTGTTGTGCAGATGGATAAGGAAGCACAGGGAAGATAACATCACTCACTTGAGGTCAGGCAGCTGGGAAGCAGTGGCGCCCTGACCTTGGCTTTCAGTTTCTGTCCTCATCTTTCCACTCACCTGGTCCTTCCTCCATGGCCCACTCCCCAACGGCCCCGTGTTGAGCCCCAGCACAGAGTATCCTAAGGTCTGGCTACTGGGGAGTCCTCTAGCTGGGGATTGACACTAGAGTGAGATGTGCCAGGGCTTGGGAAAGGCTTCCCTGAGGCAGCTTTGGGCATCACCCAGTGGGCACTGTGATTGGGCACTGGACCCAGCGCTCAGCTTTTGGGTCCTGTACTCACCTCTGCTTTCTCCATTGAGGGACCAAAGACTTTCTCTGGTCCTCTGAGAAAGGAGTCATCTGCTGGAGGTGGATTTCAAGCACCTGTTAGCACCAGCATGCCACAGAAGAGAGGGGTCTAGGACCCCACCTGGGACCCCTCTGGAAGCCCCAAACCAGCTTGCTCTGACTGTCTGCAGGCCAGGCTGATGTGCAGGAGGAGGGGGTCCCTCCCCAGAGGACCCCGCCCCCTTCCAGGTGCTCTGTGGGTGTAACAGGTGTGTTGGTGGGGGCAAGACTGGTTTATTGAACATCCAGCATGTTGTAATTTGGTCCCTTGAATGAGACTCATAACTGTCTTGGAAGGTGTCAACTCCACTCACAACAAAATTGTTGACTGGACCATGAGGAGGGAGGGGGAGGGAAACGGGGGAGGTGATGGCCTCTGGCAGGGGCCCTGTTCTTTCTGCAAGAGCAGCAGAGCCAGTTCTCTCTGCACTGGGAGACAGCGTGGAGGTGAAAGCGGCCTGTTCTGAGACTCCCAGGAAGTTGCAGGCTGACTCTGCCCATCATCACACCTGTTATCGAGCACGTACTGTGCGACCAGCATGCCACATGGAGCAGCTCAGGCAGACGTGATGCCCCTGCTCTGCGAACCCTAAACTGAGGCTCAGAGGCATCAAATGCCTCCCCTGAGCAGCACATGGTCACTAGTGACAAAGACACTGACCCTGGGTGCCAGGTGCAGAAGGTGGTGGAGCTGTTACCAACCCCATTTACAGATGAGGAAACTGAGGCGCAAGGTCCCACGGCTCGTCAGAGGGGATGGAGCTAAGGCCTGCCTCCTTCAGTGTACGGAACTGGGCCGGGCATGCAGCCAGGACTCAGTGTGCACTCAGCGTTATCCCTGCTGCTTGTTCATCTTCTTCTGTTCTCTCTGGCCCGCGGCTTAGGAGCGGCAGATGCTGAACATCTGACACAGGTCTGAAGAGTTTTGTGGGTATGCGTGTATATACAAATTATCTTTTAATAGGAACACACACACATATACGTGTGTATATTGACAGTATGTGCATACATGTGTATACATGCATACGTGTGTATAAATGTATATATGTGAATCTGTGCTCCCCGAATTTCTGTCCCCTTGTTTATTTTCTTGTTTGACTGTGAATGCCTTGTTTAAAACATGCAGGCAGGTGTAGAGAGAACCCAAGCAGCAGTCGCTGTCAGTCACCTGCAGGGAAGAGCTGTCATTGCTGAGGCGTGTCTCCTTTCAGGGTTTCCCCGCACCTGTGCCCTTGAACTCACAGCTCTCGGCTCCTATCTTTTCCACACAGTCAAGTCTGCATCAGGTCATGTTTATGGCACCAGGGAGAAGCCAGCACTTACTGAGATCTGAAAAAGATTGGGAATCCTTTTAAGTGCTTTCTATGTGTAAATGGATAGAATGCTGCCATTAGTTCTAGGCAGTCCTTGGGGACACAGAGAGGTTAAGTAACTTGCCTAAGGTCACATAGGAAGTGGGTGGGCCATAAACTGAACCCAGATTAGATGGTTTAGCTTCAAAGCCTGCACTCTGAACTAGTTGGGCCACGGAAAAGAAACAGAAATCTTCAATGACCCTGAGATCATTTTTCAGGTTGCTCCTAGGGGCTTTTATTGTCGCTTAAGTACTATCTTGAAACATTTAGGTAATCCAGTCTGGTCAAGCATCAAGTCAAAATTTTCCCTTGTCAGGTGGCTCAGGCTCCTGCCTCCCTCGGTGTCTCCCCACCCACCTGGCTTCCTTCCCTCCCTGCGTTTGGCCACCGCAGCTGTCAGGCCCTTCCCAGAGGCAGAACAATAGCTGGCTTGTGGTTCAGGGCAGCCTCCCTGGGGCCGAGGTGGACTGTGGGCTCCTGCTGACAGTCCCGAGCGTGTCCCATGTCCCGTGTCCCAGTGTGAGGACCTGGGGCTGAGAAGTGAACTCAGGGAGGCCAGTGCAGCCTGCCCTTGGGGTCTGAGTCATCAGCGTCTCCAGGGGGCAGGTCCCAAGTGCAAAGCGGGACGATCAGACCTATGGTTAGCTGGTCCTGGGACCTACCTGACCTTCAGCCTGAGTCGTTCCCGCTCACCCACACTGGTGATTTGACTGTGAACAAGGGCAGTCTGACCTCCTGGAGCCTCAGTTTCCCTGTTGACAAATTGAACAGAACGTTCCTCATCTTTTGGGATTTCTGTAGGAGGCGAGACTGTGTGTAAAGCAATTAGTACAGTACTACGTGCAGACTTCTCTAGTTTCTTTTATAAATTAACTTTGTGGGGAGGAAATGCGTTCACGTGGTGCAGAATTTCAAAGATGCAAGAGCTGTACAGGGCAAGGCCTGCCCTCCCAACCCCCCGCCCCCCCTCACCCGGGCGGCTTCCTCTTTTCCCCGAGGCCCCTTCCAGAGGGGTCTGCGTCTGTCCTTGTGGTTCTCTTCATCGTTGTCATCACCATCATCGGCGTTGTAATTTATGAAGGGCTTGGCAGGATGCCCCGTACATTTTAAATTCTCGATAAATGATCGAGGCAGTTATTACTGTTGAGCTTGAAAAGGCATCGCGTTTGATTTTCCAAATGGGAAGTGAAGCTGGGTTGCTCTTGTTGGCGCGGTTCACGTAGCCAAAGAGACCTTCCCGCGGGGGGCTGAGTGCGGGCTCTGCTGGGGAACCCTGCCCTCCTAAGCTGAGTTTGTCATAACGCTGTCAATGCTGTCCTGATGACTCCAGTTTTTGAAACCTGCTTCGGGTAAATGTGCGTGAAGCCCCGGGTTGACCTGACCCCAGGCTTAGTGACAGAATAACTCATCAGCTTACACGGACTGTGTCCGACATCTACGCGGCAGTCCTTCCTCCTGCAGTGCAAGATGAAACACCCAAGGAAAAGTCAGCGGATGCTGTTAGCACGAGCCTGATGCTGTTGAAACCGGAGCAAGAAAAGGGTTGAGTTATGAGTGTTTTTCCACTTCTCCCTTATTTACTCAACAAATATCGATGGGGCTTTTGCCGCACGGCAGGCACCGTGCTGGGTGCTCCCTGCTCCGTTTGGGGCATGGATCCCCTGGGAGCTTGTTCAGAACACAGCATCCCAGGCCCCACCAAGGCCTGCTGAGTCAGAGCCTGCCTATTATGTGACCCCCAGGGGGTCCGTGTGTACCTTAGGGCCGAGGCACGTTATTATCCCAGGACAGGAGTCCTCTCACTGCGCCAGCAAAATCTGGCCCATCCCCCACTTTTCTAAATGAAGTTTCGTTGGAGCACAGCCCCAGTTGTGTGCGGTGGCTTCGGTGCCACAGTGGTCGAGTTGCGTCCTTGTGACCGAGACTGTGTTTTAGGCCTGAGAAGCCTAAAATGTCTCCTATCTGGTCCTCTACCGAAAAAGTTTGCTTATGGCAAGGGAGATAGTCGAGAACAGGGCAGATGAGGTCCCACGTTCCCACGGAGCTGGTGTTCTGGTGGAGGGACTCAAACTGATTCCTCCCCAGTGTGTCCAATGATAAAAAACATCAGGAAGGAAAATAAGGCAGGAGGGGGCGATGGAAGGGGACTGTGAGGTGGCGAGGATGCTATTCAGGAACGAACTTTCAGAAGAGGTGACCCTTAGCCGGAGTTTTGCGTGCAGTGAGGTGGTAAGCTGTGTCCCACTCTCTTGGGGGGATAGTGTTGTAGGAGAGGGAAACGCCAGTGCAAAGGTCCTGAGGCAGAAGCTTTTGGGGGGGTCCACGTTGGTCATCAATTCAGAGGTGGGAGCTAGCGGGTCCGATTAGGAGTCAGGTATCCAGAGTGAGTGTGTTTTTTGGTTTCCACGTGACATTTGTGGTGGCAGTTTGGTGCCATTGGTAAGGCCATGGAATGTAGACAGAGGTCTCCAACTCACAGCCCGGGGACACCTTCTGGGTGTCGCTGGATGCGGGCCTACAGGCCATGCACCACACCAGCATCCAGCAAATCAGGAGGACACCTCCCACATTTGCACACCTATCGAGGTGGTTCTGACACTTCCCTCCTAAGGGTGCAGAGGAAGTGCCGTTTGCTAATCTGCTCAGACGTGCCAGACCGTTTGCTAGCAGTGGCTCGGGTGATGCCATTCTTAAAAGGGGTGAAAAGCGGAGTGGAACGTGTTTAGGCCGTGCACAGTCACGTTTTTGCACCAGTCGCTCAGCCCGCTTCCATCACGTCCGTGGCCCTGCAAGGCGCTTGCATTGAACGCCTCATAGCGGGAGAGGCTTTTCTGCTAGTCTTCAGATATCCTGACTCCATTGCTCTCTTTCTCGCAGGCGAGGTGTTCTTTGCTTTCTCCTTCCCGCCCCCCGGCTGGGGCCTTGCTGGCTCCCACCCCTGCCTGTGTCTTGCTGTGCAACCTCAGCCCACACACCTGTCCTCTCTGAGCTGCGGCAGCCTGGCTCCAAAACGAGGGGGTAGCGCTCTGTCAGCTCCTCCCACCTCTAAATGTACCTGATTCTGTGATTCAGACTAGTAGGTGTCACCTGAGCAGAAGTACTCGCTTTTAGTTTGGTTCCCTTTGAGGTGGAAGATCCAGCTCCTCCTCAGCCTGACCTGCCTTACCTTGCGTGGTTTCCTTGCACCAGAGTTGATTCACCCAGGGACTTGAAGCTGTTTTTTTTTAGAGTTTGGGGATGACTGAGCTAGAAGAAGAGTTAGAAACCATCTAGTTGAGCAACTGGTGCGTCCAATTCATGTAGCATCTTATCGTGGGTTTCAGTTACTATTTCACTCAGGGCTTACCTTCTCCGGGTCAGGCTTTTTGGCTAAGCCGACACTGTTGCATTCAGTGTCACTGAGTCGCCATCATTGCCAGTTTGCAGCTCACCAGATGGAGGCTTGGAGAATTATAAAGATAACACAGTAGCCACTCGGGCAGAGCCGCGACTCAGACTGTTAGGAGCGGAGCTCGGGATTGTGGTGTTGATTGAGCACGTGCTGGGCATTATCTAAGCTGGGGCCTGCGTTTCCCATTGTGACCCTAGGAATCAGGTCCTGCTCTCTTACCAATGAGAAAACTGAAACCCAGAGGCAGTGGGACTTGCCCAGGGTGAGGCTTATGTAGGCTGTCCGTGGAACCATTTCCTATTTCTGAGCTCTCTCTTCTTCTTAGGCGCTTCTCTTGGCCTTGCGAACTTTGACACGCATCCTGTTTACCTGTCAGCACCTGTCACAGGTCTGTGTATCCGTGTCAGCGAGGGAGATGCTGGTCCTCAGGTGGCCGCTGACTCCTTACCACCTTCCCTTTGCTTTGGGGGCCAACCTGTCATCATCCCTCACTTGGGGGACAGCCACAGCCCCTAAGTTTCCTGTTCCCCTTCTTGTACCCCTTCTTCAGTCTGCTCCCCACATAGCAGCCAGAGGAGTCTGTTTGGAGTGTGAGTTGGTCAACCCCACTTGTCTGTTTGGAATCTGCCTGTGTCCCGTCTCACCCAATACACACAGACTCCTTGCCAGAGGCTGCGAGACTCTGGGTCCTCTGCTCCCGCTGCCTCTCCACTCTTCCTCACTCACTGCACTCCTGCCCTACTGGCCCCCTGCTGTTCTTCAAACTCTCCAAGGAGGTTCTGCCTCAGGACCTTTGCCCATATGAGTCTCTTTCCCCAGATATTCACGTGACTCCCCTCTCTGCTTTTCTCAGGTCTCGCTACCATTGTTACCTCCTCAGAGCAGCCTTCCCTGATTTCTCTCTCAAAATAGTTACCCCATCCCCTGTCATCCTCTGCCCCTGAACTTGTCTTATTTTTTTTTATATAGACTGGTACGTTTTCCCTTTCTTTCCTCCTTCCTTCCCTCCCTCTCTCCCACTTATCTACCCTCCATCATTGCTCTACCCCAGTCCTAAGCACGCTGCCTGTCACACAGTAGGTTCTTAATCTGTTGCATGAACGGCAGTTGAGTGAGCATCACCCCTGTTTCTTCGAGGAGGCATCGGTGAGCGCCAGCTCGCCTGGGCCCCGCAGATGGCCGGCCAGTGCTCTGGGAGTGCGGGGGATGGGTGTGCTGACGCGGGCAGCTTCTCAGTGGCTTTCCTGTGCTAAAGGAAGCGGGGGAAGGAAGTGACAACAATGAAGGACCAATTCAGTTCACGGGACGTGCCCAGGCTTCCTCTGCCCCTCATCTCTCTGCCCAGCGTGACTTGGGCTCGCCTGAGGCAAACAGAAGGCAGGCCTTGATGGACTGGGCACAAGTTAGTTTTATAATGATTAAGAAGAAGAAAAAAAACCTTATTTTTCACTTTCCTTTTTTAAACAAGAAGTATGCCGTGGGTGTTCCCTTGTGGTTTTTCAGTCAAAGGGAGGATTGTTGTTGAGCTCCGAGTCCGCCCCCCGGGGCTTCGGCTTCGCGTGTGTCTAACTTTAACTTTGAACTGGCGCTTTTAGGGCCGAGCCAGGACCGGGGGTCCGGGAGCGCATCTCTGTACAAGGCGCCAGGCTTGTTCATTGTGTTCGCGTGCCCTGCGTACACACGCTGCCCCCCAGACCTCGCCCCATCTTCTTCCTGTTCAAGGAGCCCCCTCCCCAGCCTGGTCCGGCCCCTGGGCAAAGGGGCGGACACCCGAGCTGGTGGAAGCAGAAACTGGACTCGGAGTGCCTGTCCATCCCCGTTAGGCGGGGAGCATCTGAATGTGGGTTTCTGTGCTGGAGTTAAAACAAAGGTGGGTTAGTGCTCAGCCGGGAGTCTCTGCCAGGTCTCTCCTGGGGAGAGAAAAATGCAGGAAAGGGTTGTACAAAACAGAATCACATTGAGTTCAGACAGTGACCCGGAGCAATGCTGTGAGTGTGTATCTGCAGAGTCCTCGTCTTACTTTTGCTTACACACCCGTGTGCCCTGCACACGTGTGTTTGTTGTGCGTCAATTTTTGGTAGATTTGTTGTTTTTCTTGCCAGGGGAGCAGAAGAATTGGCCTCGGTGTCCCTTGTTATCGGACCCACTTGTCAACATAGTTAGACAGGTGTGTTGCTGCCCTCCCCCTGACCTTGGAGAGTGCTCACAGGTGGGAGGTGGCCTGTGGGAAGCTGTGACTCGTTGGGGTCCTGGATGTGAGTGGGGCCAGGAAGGGAGGGACCGTTCTCAGCAGGAGGCTTTTCAGCCCATCTCGGCCCCATCTGTCAAACCCCATCTGAGCTGCTAAGAACAGAGTGGGTTCTAAGGCTTTGAACCGAATATTACGAATATTATGGTCACATTCAAACCCTGTTGGGCCCTGGCTGGTGTGGCTCAGCTGGGTGGAGCGTCATCTCGTGACTGAAAGGTTGCAGGTTGGATCCCCTGTCCGGTCACAAACAATCCCTGGTCTGGGTGTCTATGGGAGGCAGCCAATTGATGTTTCTCTCTCTTCTTCCTCGCTCTTAAAAAAAAAAAAGCAACAAAAAAAGGACGAGGAATAAAACAGTTTTAAAGAGAGAGCACGTCAGGGCTTGCTGGCATTCTGGCCCTACAGAATGGGGGCGGGTCTTACTTTGCCGTCTGGAGGTCACCACTACCAGCCCCATGCCTGTGGAGCAAGTGGGTGTCCATTGAGGGCCCCCACTGGCCTCGTTTCCGGGTGTGGACACCTCGCAGAAGGTGGGCACACCCATTTGCAGGCACCTGCCCGCAGCACGTGGCTGTCATCTTGGTAGCCATCTTTCGCAGCCAACGGGATGCCAGGGCTCGGGCAGCCACCCGGGCCCCGCTAATCCTTAAGGAGTTAGAGTGAGCTTTTCCTCCTTACGACAGACCTCATTTCCCTTTCCTTCGAAACATTCTTCTTGGCAAACGGCGGCGTCCCAGCCTCCCAGCATCCTGCCAGGGGAGGTGAGAACTTCTCACTCACTGTGGAAAGACGCTGCGGGGGCCTCACCGATGGCAGCTGAGTTCCAGCCCTTTAAACTTCACGGTCCCAAGTCTCAGGAAGATGGAGCCCCGTTAAACGGAATGAACAAAGATCCGAAAACAGCAGCAAAGGAAGAGGGCCTCGGGGCACTAAGTGAGGTTGGGTGGGGGCACAAACCTCTCAAGAGTAAAATGTGAGTGAGTCACAGGCGTGTGCAGTGTTTCCATCTGAAAGTAAAAGGAAAACTCTTAAAGAAAGAGGAAATGGAAGCAGGTGTAGCAGAAGAGCAATGGCAGGGGAGCCTCTGGGCTGGCTTTTGATTCCCTGGTAGCACCATTCTGAGCTGGGCGCCTCAGGCAGCTTGCTTAGCCTCTCTGAGCTGACAGGTGGAGCCTGGCGCAGAGCTCGACATGGCGGCTGGGAAACCTGGGCCCCGTCCTCTCTCTGTGCCCTGTATTCTCAGGAGGCCCAATAAAACCAAAGAAGCGAATGATGACGTGGGCTTCCCTAGAGAAAGGTTTGAAATTAATGATGGTGGTGCCAACCATGGTCACTGCCGACATTTGCCATTCTAAGGCACCATTCTAGGCCCTTTGCCTGTATTATATTATTTAATCCTCACCAGAGCCCACGAAGTGCCTGCCTACTGCTATCCCTTTGCACGGGTGTGCGCCTGCACGTTGTAGCTCTGACGAATCTTGGACCTGAGACATTCCAGGTCAGAGCCAGCATAGCCCGGGCCAGGCTCTTGGCTACGTGTTTCCACCCATCCCAGTGGGGGAGCATCCCGTGTGTGGATGTGGTGCTGGCATCGGCACAGGGAAGGGGCCAGGCTGCCCTCTGTCCCCTGGATTGCGTCCCTATGTCAGAGCTCCGTGGCTTCTTGGACGCAGCCAGGTCGTCCTACAGCTTAGGGCCAGCCATCTTAGGCGGAGGGGCTGGTTGTGTCCGGGACCTGGCATGTCAAGTACCAAGAGGATCTCTCACCCCAAGAGGACATAGATACACCATGTCCATTTGGGACATTGACCCCATGAGCAAATTGCCTGTTTACTCAAACCCTTTCTCAGGAACGTCATCACTGTCACATTATGCAGACCTGACATGATGCCACTGAACCCCATTCCATGTCCACAATTGCCCCGTGAGAACATAATGAGGATTATAGCAAAGAAGACGCTGGATGGTTTATTGAACACTTACTATGTCCCAGCACTGTCCCAAGAGCTGCCTGTGTAACACCTCATTTGTCCACTGTCCTTCCACTTCACACCTGTGGAAGGAAGCACTTGCATTTTTGATGGTCTGCGGAACTTGCCTGGTGAGTTCAGCAGCTGGGACTTGAGCTTGGGCTCTCCAGCTTCCAAGTCCCCCGTTTCTATGCTGCGGGGTTCTCCTGCTTTGAAATCTCTTCTTCTGGTTTCCTGATGGCAGAGCCAGGGCCCAGATGGTTTGGGTGACTTTGCAGATGCCACATGGATAACCGGAGGCCCAGGCTTGGAGGCACGTTACTGCATCCTCTCCGAGATGCTGGCCCGAAGCTGCTAATCCCAGCATTGTCTGTACGATGCTGTGCACGTGCGGATGCATCGATGACCCGGGGGCAGGGGTTGGGGTTGGGGGGGGGGGCATGAGATGACATGAAAGGAACACGCTCGGCCTTGACAGGGGCCCAGCCTGGCGCTCACTTGGAGGCAGTTGAAAGGAAAGCGTCGATAAGGAGACGCTTTATCACCCTCTTGACAGGCCAAGCTTCCTCCCTTCTGTTGCGTGAGCCTTAGACCTCTTCCAAATCCCTGGCACGGCGCCCCGGCCGCCTCCTGCTCCCACCGCGGGCTCTAGCGGGCCACTCGCGGGCGGGGGCGGGCCCGGGGGTGGGTGGGTGCCAGCCCTTTGAAATGGTCTAGGGGGCCCCACACGGCCCTTATCTTGGTGTGTTGGTGTTTCTGGGCCGGAAAAGGGAAGCATGGAGAGGAAAGGCTTTCTCCTGTGGCTTTTGTATTTGCTTCGCATTAAATGAGGCCAGGCTGTGTTTTTGTTGTTTGTTTTCCCACTTTTCAACAACAAAAAAAATGATGAATGACTCTCGGCAATGCCGGCGCCCGTCTCTCAGGGTGGGGGGCGGGGGAGGGCGGATGGCGGGCGGCATGCCACACGCCATGTCGCACTCATGCCCATCCCACTCGCCACTTGAGCAGTCTCCTCTGTGGCTCTGGGGTGAGCCCAGGACCACACCAAGGCTGAGCGGGGTCCCCTGACCTTCCTCTTGGCATGCGGAGCTCTGCGGGGAGCCCAGCGGGGAGTGGAGGGTATACGGGGTGAGCACAGCAGCAGCAGGGTGGACAGGGCTGGGAATTCATTCACTCCAGGGCCCTGGCAGCCGGTGGCCTTGTCTAGACAGGAAGATGTGTGTGATTGGATTTGAAGACCAGGCTGTAGCTCCTGCTGGGGTGAGAAGGAGCCTGGAGCCTTGGGGCCAGAATCCGGCTTTCCCTGGGGCTAGTGAGCGCAGGGCTGTCTGTGGCACTGCTGGAGGGCACAGATGGCAGGAGAGCGGTGGTGATACAAAGCATGCAAAGCGGAGAGGGGACTGGACTATAGCAAGGATCTTACACCTTTCACGGAGTGGGGCCAGACACACGTGTGAACGCTCGGTCGGTGGGAGCGGGAGAGAAATGGACAGACCGATTCACAAGGAGATGCTCGCGTAAACAGATGTGCACAGAACCCCACGTGTGCCCGAGGGTGTGCCCGAGCCAGTTTGCGTGTGTTCACGGCAGCCGACCGTTGAAGTTTCGGGTGTTTCACCACATTTTTCTGTGATCCCTGCCCCTGAGGTTATCCACGCCCATTGTATCGTGTGGCGAAAGCTCTGCACATCTCTTCCCGGTGATGTCACATTGATAATGTGAAATCAGCCCCAGTGGGAGTACTGTATTTTACTGTGTGTACTGCACTCCTGCGTATAATGCTCACCCACATTTTTGTGTGCATTGCACACGGGATTTTTATGCCCATGGTATGCAATCATTATACCCACGTATAATGTGAGTCCTTATTTTTCCCTCAAAAATTTGAACAAAAAAAAAGTGCACATCATACACGGAAAAATACGGTATTTACACCATGGAAATTGGCAAACACTGCAGACTGGGTCTTTTCCCTAGGAGGAGCGGTTATCAGACATTCACCAGCCCACGGCTGTGCACCCCCAGGACAAGGAAGACACACACGGGGGCAGGTTGGGGGCAGCCTGAGCAAATGCCTTTTGGTTTCAGGAAAACACATCAAAGTTTTTATGTGGGTTGATTTTATTTCCACTCCCAAGTCTGCACAGGACCCTTCTCCTCGTGCACGGCGGGGCAGTGGCGTTTTCCTTCTTGGAGTGAAGCCTTCAGCAGATCTCCCAGGCTCCCTGAGCACTGGCATGCTGAGCCTCTCCTGTGTCTGGGCGCTGCCCCAGACCGTTCTCTTCCCTTCAAGACCTACTGGCTGCCGCCCAGGGCCCCCCCATCTGCACCGTGCTCTTCGTCCCTGGCACCTGCTGTCACAGGCTTTGTGTGGCACTGTGCTGCCAACTGCAGTCCCCTGGGAAGAACACAGATGGCTTTTATCATAGTTAGCATTTTAAAACATTTATAATTATTTTACTGGCACCTTTTTTCGTGTGCATTTATATGCATCCTGCCTTTCCAACTGGTGTTCTTGGCTTCCTATGTGAGGTAGTGCCATAAAGTTTCTTTGAAGATACATTTCTATAAGTAAAAATATGAACTCAATTCGAAAGAGAAAGATTCAGTAGCCAGCAGTCCAGAAGTAGATCAGGGGCGTGGCTGGAGGATGATCAAGGTTCGGGGACCACCGTGGGTGTGCTTTCGCCCCCCTTCTGGGGCAACGGGGACGGAATGATCACACAGCAGTCAGGAGAATGGGCCTGGACGCTGGACCTGCCCAGGCTGGAACCCTGGCCTCTTCCTTTCTGGTTGTGTGACCTTGAACAAACTGCCTAACCTCTCTCTGCCACGGTTCCCTCTTGTACAAAGTAACAGAACCCACTTCACGGGGTTGTCCTGAGGACCGAACGGGTTGCTGGATGTCAGCGCTCAGAACAATGCCCAGTGTTTAGCCAGCGCTCAGTGCGGCACTAGTTGTTCTGGGTGTTACAAGTTAGCGTAGCACCCCCTGCTGTGCGGGTCTCCCCCAGCGCGGCTCTTCGCTGACTAGGCACTGCTCAACAAATATTTGTTGACTTGACTTGAATTTTGAATTTGTAGAAAGCTGCCAGGCCTGGCACCTTTCAACCAGGAAAAAGCAGTTCGGAAACCAGACAGAAAGTAAGCAGCAGTTTTATTTCTAGCGCGTAGCATCGTCCCCACTGCCTGTGGCAGACAGACGCCAGGCCCCCACCCCCCTCCCCTCTGGGGATACCTTTGTAGCTGCTCATTCAGATCCTAGGTAGTCGGTCTCAGACCAACTTGGGTGTCGTTACCTGATATGTTTCTGAGCAGTTGAATTGTTCGACGTTTTCTATATGGATGTTTCTTCTAAAAGAGAGAGATCACTGTCTTCACTTGCAGCGCCGGCTCTTCAGAGAAATCATTTTTTTTTACAAAGCCTTTTGTAAAGCAGACTGATATAGGTTCTGTTTGTGCCTGAGTTTTTAAAAACGGGGGCTTACCTAAGCAGGGTCGTCCTGTTCGCATTGAGATACAGTTGAGGGGAACATGGAAGCGTGGAGGGGAAGATGTCGTAGTGGTGAGGTGATGGGTCTTTCTGTTAGGCATAGGTTTAGTTGCATCTAAAAAGAAACCCAAAATGACAGTTGCTTGAACACTCAAAAATGTATTCTCTTATGTGGAAAGGCTAGAGATAGGTCGTCCAAATACTAGAAAGTCATCAGGAATCAAGGTGTTTTCTCTCTTCCTGTTCTACTCAAGGATACCTCATGGTCCAAAATGATTGCTGGGGCTGCTGCCATCACATTCCCTATTCCCAACAGTGGAATTCTAAGGAAGAAAGGAGACCAGGCAAAAGGGACTACCCAGCTAGGTTAGCTTCCTCTCGGGGACCTTTCTGCAAGCCCTCCCTAAACTTTTTTGCATACAACTCATTCACTCAAGTTATTCATCTGCAAAGGAGGCTGGGAAGTGCAGCTGCACTCTTAGCCATTCTCATTGTCACCTGAGATCATTGGGATCCTGTTACTAAGGAAAGGAAAATGGATAACAGAGAGCAAGTGGCCTCTGCCACAGCAGATGGCCTTGATGAAATGCATTGTCACACTGCCTATATATAACACGGTTTTGAAGTTTTGAGAGGTGTGGTCCTTCCTGTGTTGTCTGATTTCCCATAGCCCGTGGCCTAGACAGGTGAATGTTCAACTTGGAGACAGGACAGGGCTTTGGGAGGGGTCCATGGAGGTGCCTCCAGATGGAAGGGTGGGAAAGGTCCCGTGGAGGGGGGGTGGCCCCCAGGGTCCCTTGAGGTTCTTTTTCTCAGAGCCTGTGCCCAAACGTCAAAACCCCCAGCCTTGTCCCCGGCGGGTCCTGACCGTTTTAAGTGCCGAGTTTCCGGCACCTGGAACTGTGCTCGGCCCTTTGTGGGCGCTTTACAATCAGAAAAAGAATGAATGAGCCTGAGCCCAGGTTTCCTCATCTCTAAGATCCGGATGAGCACCCTCGTCCTTCTGGCCTTCCAGTTTAGAGCAGGTTCTAAGGTGGTGATTTCCAACCAGCGTGCCGCCGGAGTTTTTAAAGCACGCAATGCCTGACGGTTGAGTCGGGCACCGACCTCTCTGCCCTTAGACTGTCCAACAAAAAAGGGACAACAGCTGACACAACAGTAGCTGTTCAGTGTGAGTGAATAAAATCACACCTGATTTTTTTTGTCAGATGGGCAAAAAATTATTTTTTTTTGGTGTGCTGCAGAATTTCAGTCATCTGTGTATGTGTGCCCTAAGATGAAAAAGGTGGAACATCGCTGCTCTGAGGGGCTGTGACGACGCTGGGCGCCAGGGGCCTTTCAACATCGGCGCCCACAATGCTGGGCAAGGTGTAGCTCTGATTGCTTTTTAATAAGTTTTTGTAATGACAAAGGTAATAATGGTTAATGGAGAATATCTAGAATATACAGATTACTCACTCATTAATTACTAATTAGGTACCCACTAAGTGCCATCTCTGAGTCCAGGTGAAGGAGAAAAATGAGGTGTTTATTTCAATGAGGAAACTGACAGCGAACAGGTTAAACCACACATAGGGTGAGTTTGGATCACAATGGAGTATTTCAAGGGGAAAAAATGGGTAATAGGAGAGAAGTCCTGGGGAGGAGGTGGTTTACTTTATATTGAGGTAGTTGGGGGGTCTGCCTCCTCTCCAGGGAAGGGTTCCTTTAAGTTGGTATTTGAATGGCAATCAGGAACCAGGCAGACCAGAATCAGGGAAAGAGTGGTCCAGAGAGAGGTAACAGCAGGTGCAAAGGCCCTGAGGTGGCACAGCTTGGGTGTTGAGGACGGACATGGGGCCTGCTGCAGATGCAAGAAGGAAAAGGGGCGGTAAAGTTGGAGAAAGGACTCAGATGATTCAGGGTGTTGGGCTGGGTTTAATTTTTTTGTGTACCTGGAAGCGACTGGTGGGTTTTAAGTGGAGTGATGTGATCTCATTTACTCTGAAAAGATCCCGCTGGCTATTTTTGGAGAATCTGTGTAGGAGGCAGGGCAAGAGAAAAGCAGGGAGATTCTCAAGGGGGTGGGCACTCTGCTTTTTATTCACTCACACTGAACAGCTACTGTTGTCCCTTTTTTGTTGGACAGTCTAAGGGAAGAGAGGTCGGTGCCTGGCTCAACTGTCAGGCATTGCGTGCTTTAAAAACTCCGGCGGCACGCTGGTTGGAAATCACCACCTTAGAACCTGCTCTAAGAGACGGTGTGGGGGGGCACCCAGGGAGGTGGAGAAGAAGGTGCAAGTGGGAGACTATAGGTGTACTTCGGGGGCCTGCCAGTAACTCTTCCTGATGACCGGGAGGCGCTTCCGATGCAGACTTTCTGCAGAAAATGCTCCCCCGCCGCCACAATGTCGACTTATTTGAATAGTGGTTTTGATGGAGTGATTTTGTCCCCCAAGGAACATTTGACAAGGTCCAGGGACATTTTTGGTCAATGCAACTGGACTGGGGGGTCGAACAGGGGCGGGTTACTGGCATCTAGGAGGGAGAGACCATAGGTGCTGCTAAAGTACCGCAGTGCACAGGATGGCCCCCCAGCAGAGGATGGTCCAGCCCCCAGATCCACAGTCAACCTCGGTCAGCAGCACCAAGGCTGAGAAATCCCAATCCACTGTTTTTTCTTTTTTACCTCATACCTTAAATACATTGTGGGACAATGATAATCCCAAAGGAACCATCCATCCAGATGGGGACCCGATTCCTCACCAAAGGGGCATGTAGTGATTGTTCTGAAGAGCAGCTTCCAGCTTAGCCTCCCATGGCCAAAAGGCCCTCTGCTGAGCGAGTGAATGAATGAATGAATGAATGAATGAATAATTGAACGAATGAGTGAATGAGCACGGACCGGCCTCCTTGAAGGGGTGAGTCAGATTGGACAGGCCCACGCGCTTCCATCACATTATGAAAGCCAGGCCCCGGGCGGCTCCGCACAAGAACGGGCTCCTTGTTCCTGGATGATGGGATTTGTGGGGCTGCCAAAGGGCCCCGCCTCTCGCAGGTCACCGCCAGAGGCCCGTCTCAGGGCCGTCTGGCCGCGTGCAGGGCACAGGAGTTATGCAGAGCCCTCCAAAAACCCACCCTTTGAAATGAAAGAAATTGGATCTTAAAATCCCAAAATAGCATGCGGAAAGGTACACATCACGTCTGCCTGCTCCCTTTTTTCCCCCTTGTGGCAAAAGTGACTCAGAATTTTTGGTCAGGATCCAGGCAGACCTGCGCGGCCCTCGCGTCAGGGGCGGGGGTTGCAGTTTGGGGATAACGCACCTTTTTAATGCCTTGGCGGGCTCAGCCTTTCCCCACCCATCCCCAGGTTCATTTTCAGCTTTTGACTGCAGCGAGGGACAAGGCCCATAGCTTTTGCCTCGCCCAGAGTCCCTGTCTGTGGCGGAACACTTATGTGAAGCTGATGTGCAGTGTCTTGGGGATGTTTTATCAGAGTCTTCTGGGGGCTGCCGTTGGGGCTTGGAGCCACGGGATTCTTGTCCCGGTATCCTTTTGGGGCGTCCATGCTGCCGTGTTGGGTACCACTGCTCAGGGTGGGATTTAGGTGGATGGGGTTTTCGAGAGCTGCCTTGCATCCCCAATTGCCCCTCCAAGAGGACGCAGTCTTCCATCCTCCTCCTCTTCCCTGCTTCTCCCAGGGCCCAGGACCCTGCAGACAGCAGGCACTTTGTTCCTCAGTATCAGGGCGGTGCCCTGAGCCAGAGAAGCAAGCTGTCTCTTGTCGTCTGGTCTTCGGGTGAACACAGGCGGCGGGGGGCGTCGCCCGTGCCTCACTTTTCCCTCCCCTTCTCCACGAGGCTGCCAAGTAGCTGCACTTTTGACTCAGTCTCTCCCTGTGCCGATCCCTCCATGCTGCCTGGAGAAGAGACAGCACCTTTCATTTTTCTAGCCCAAGTTTGTCTGCTCACTGACTTCCAATGGAACTGGCCTAATATAATACATCTCTTTCATGGTGAGACACATTCCTGCAGCCTGGCTCAAACGGTAGTGAATTTAGGCAGACTCCAAACGTGGGGATTCTCTTCCAGACATGAATAAGTCTCCTTGCTCAGGGCCACTGGGAGGATGACTCACATGGCAATATGTTGAGCCACATAGGAACTGGAGAGTTAATCTGTTCATTTATTTGTTCAGAAAATATTTATTGAACATCTACTATATGCCAGGTACTGTTGGAGTGCTAGGGCGCAGTGCTGAGCAAACTCTCATTCCAATGGGGGTGGGAGTTGGGGCGGGGACAGACAATAAGCAAACACAAAATGCAATACTTACTGCTGTCGGGAAGGGACCCAACAGAAAGGGGAGGAGGAGGCCCCACCTTAGCCAGGCTGCTCTGGAAGGCCCTGAATTTAGGCCGACCCCAGAAGACTGAGGAGGAACCAGCGCTGGGAAGATCTGGGGAGGAAAGTATTTTAGGTAGAGGGAACAGCTAGTGCAAAGGTCCTGAGGCAGGAACAAACCCCACCTGGTTAAGGAGCAGCAAGGGGGCCCAAGTGGCCAGACCAACGCTGGGGACATGAGGTTGGTGACATGGGCAAGGGCCAGATCAGGCAGGGCCTGGTAGGCTGTGCTGAGGAGTTTGGATTTTATTCTAAATGTCCCTGAGGAGCCACACATTTTGGAGCAGAAAGACAACCCAGAAGATTTGCTTCCGAGACCTGAGACTCGGGGAATTTGATTGTCGAAAGTCACCCAGTTGAAGGTGGGCGAATAGTAATAAAAGCCACATGCTCTATACGCATGGCTCTTTTGATCCAGCTGCCCAATGAGTGTGCAGTTTCACAAATGCCATTTACAGACGAAGAAACTGGGTCCTGGGGAGGTAAACTCGCTTCTCTCCCAGGACAGGGTAAGTGCCAGAGCCAGGATGTAACCCCAGGCGGTCTGGCTTGAGGGCCCGGGATGCTGGCTCTGCTCAAGAGAGCTACAGAGAGATGTCCAGAGCATTTGTTTGACTTCTTTAACAAAACAAAACAACAACAACAACAACAGAACCACAGCTCCTTCCAAAGGTCAGCTCAGAGAAGGCTCGAGTATTTCAGACCGAGATTCCAGACCCATCTCCCAGATGAGTCAGCCGCTCCTTGGCCAGCTCCTCTGCCAGCAGAGATCGCCGGTCGGGATGGGGATGTTGCTGGGGAGCCCGAGCTGAGCTGGCGTTTCTGTCCAGTGGACCAGAGCTGGGGGTTGGGAGTGGAGAGGGGCGGGCGGGAGCAGAGAAGGGAAAGTTGATGTTCCCGGCCCCTGACTAGAGGAGGGGACAGCCCAGTGGTCCAGCCTCTTTGTTCAAGGACCTCCGGGGGGAGGCTGTAGGGAGAGGGGACTGGGGTGCAGCCTTTGGTCCTGAATCCCATTAGGCTAATGGGCCTCGGCTCTGATCTCTCCACACCGTTTCTACGGCTTCCTCGGGGTTTCAAATGCGGACACGGTAATTGGAAACAAATGTAGCGTGTTCCAGGCCGTCCAGCGTCTCTTCAGTGAGCGTGCTTGCTGTGCGGTAGATGTGTCTGTTTTTAATTTCCAGTGATGTGAGAAGTGTAGAATGACTTGATTCCTAATTTAGAATGCCGAGAGAGACTGACTGGCCTTGCTTGTAAGCCTGTGCAACAAGGCTCATTCTCTTTCGATGGCTCATCGCGCGGTTTCCAAACACGGTCCTCTGTGGGTGGGGTGCGGGGCACACCTGTTAATCGCCGCTCACAGAGGTCTCCCGCCAGGCCGAGGACACATCTGGCCAGCAGGATCCCAGCTTGGGTGAGAGAGCAGACGCAGGGCTCCTGTGCCATCACGCCCTGCAGAGGCTCTCCCCTTGGGAAGAGGACAGTCCAGGTGCCCGTTATGCAACCAGCCGAGGCCTGCCCACGCTGGGCACAGCACAGTGGTCGCTGTGGGCCTGGACGGTAATTGCCTAAGCTGGAGCAGAGCCAGTGTGGGCGGCAGAATAGCCCTTCGCCATCGGGCAGGGGAGGGTCACGTGAAATTGTGCCACTCAGGCCCCTACTGGTGGGCTCTCCTCCCTCCAGGGGCTGCTCACACATCAAACACCTGCCTGGCGCTGCAGACAGTCCAGGTGCCTCGGTGAGCAACACAGATAAGCTGCTGATGTTCTAGTGGGGGAGGCGGAAAAAAGTCACATAAATATATCAGGTGATGATAATGGCTGATGTGGCATAAAGCAGGGTGGGCGACGAAGGGTGGAAGGGTGTGGTGTGCCATCCTGGGGTCACAGTCGGGGACAGCCTCTCCCATCAGGAGTCATCTAGGGAGAGGTTTCAGTGGAGAAAGGGATGAGCCCTGTGGACACGGGGAAGAACCTTCCAAGCAGAGGGAACACTAAGTGGTGAGACATGAGTCCGGGGCCTACCTGCTGTGCGTCTGAGGACAAGGCCAGTGTGGCTGCAGTTGAAGGAGGGGGATGGTGGGCTGGAGATGGAGGGGCCCAATCGTACAGGACGCCGGCTTTGATAAGATGTTCGCTGTTGGGGTGGGGGCGCGGGTTTGAGCAGAGGAGCAATAAGATCTAACACGTTTTTAAAGAACATTCTAGCTGTCATGTAGAGAAGACTGCGTACAGGTGGAGGGGCAAGGTGGGTGGGGATGGAAGCAGGGAGACCAGGAAGGAGGCTAGGGCACCAGTCCAGGCGGACGATGGGCCCGGGGAGGAGTGGACTGTGATAATCAGGGAAGAGATGATGACGGCTCAGACCAGGTTGGTGGCAGTGAGGCTGGTGAGGAGCAGCCTGATTCTGGATGGATTCTGAACGCTGAGGTTCCGTGGTGTGTGGCTTGCTTCTCTCCTGGCATAAGCCCCACCCCCTGACTCCAAGGAGCCTGCTGGCACCTCAGCCTGCCTCTTCCTTTGCCGAAGGCCTCCCTCCGCCTTGGACTCCCGCTGCTGCGGTTTTGGTGGGTAGGTCCTGGGCGTCTGCTTCTCTTTCAGAATGGGATGAGCTCTTGCACCTGCGTTTGTACCCTCATCACTTTAGTTCTCTTTCTTGTGGCCTTTAGCAAAATGTCAAGATTCAGAGAGAGAAAAGCAGAGGAGGGTCTCATTCTTGAAGTGAATGTTTTCGCTTTATTTTTTTTTCAGGCCACACATTCAGAAAATAGTTTTTGTTTTGAATAATGGATAATCCATTTTGTGTTGTAGCCCTGGGAACTACAACCAGCAGCTCCTGGGACAATACAACCCCTCCCCGAGAATGACCCGAATCTACTGGACATTCCTAAATAGGGCCTGATTCCTACTTTGAATTTTATTTCGATTACACACACACACGTACAGACACATACACCCCCCCCACCTTAGTGCAAATAGGTACATTTGTTCTCATTGTACGGTACACTTTGGAGAGTACTCTGTGTCAGCGCATAAAACACTTCCTCGCCATGCCCACTACGGTTTCCCAGGTTATGCACTGCACATCTCCAGGGGGTGCCAATCATATTAACTGTCATGCTGGTCCATAGCATATTCATTCTTTTTTAATAACAGCATTATATTCTATAAAATACCACTAGTGACTTAACTGGTACTCTTTTTAAAAAATCCTCACCCAAGTATATGTTTTATTGATTTTAGAGAGAGAAGAAGGAAGAGGGGGGTGAGGGGGGAAAGAGAGAAAGAGAAAGGGAAAAAGGAAAATGGATGTGAGAGAGAAACATTGACTGCTTACCTCCTGTACACACCCCAACCAGGAATCAAACCCACAACCTAGGTATGTGCCCTAACCAGGAATCAAACCAGCAACCTTTCAGTGGATAGGACGATGCTCTGACCAGCTGAGCCACCCAACAAGTACTCTTTTGGTGGGCCTTTAGATGGTTTCCAGTCTTTTGCTCTTTTAAAGAGTGCTACACTGAGTCACCTTGCCCTGAGTTTTTTCCACACATCTGCCAGGACATCCATAAAATAGCCCACTCACTCCTAGTGGAGTTACATCATCCACCGGAGTGCACATTTGTAACTCTGAAAGATAACTGCAAGATTGCCTACCACAGATTTGGGCCTACCGATTCCTGCAGACTCTGCCCTTACGTTTCCATATTTCAAACAGGTCACGTTTTGCCTGGGTGTCAGCCTGTGGTCTTTTGCGTGGGTCCCACAGAGCAGAGGAAGGACCTCGTTCCTCCTGCACGCAGACCTGGCTTCAAAGCCCTGCTCTGTCGCTTGCTTGGTGGGCGACCTCGCATGTCTGAGCCTCAGTTTCCACTTCCGTAAAGGGCAGAAGAATTCAGCAAGACTCTAACAGCAGGGAAAGGCAGACATGCAACAACTAATTGGGTAACTCGTTATATCTTGCAGTTACGATAAACACAACAAAGAAGACTAGTACTGGGAGGCCCCGCCTTATCTGGGAGGCAAGGAAAGATTTTCTTGTGAAATAACGTTTGAGCCACGCTCTTCAGTAGAACTAGGAATTCATGAGGATAAGAGGAAGGGAGGAGGTCGAGGGAGAGGGGCTGTCCCTGAAAAACCAGACACAGGGAAGAATGTGGAAAGGGGGTGGGGCTGCGATGGGGCGGGGCCAGGTCAGGCAGGGCCTTGGAGCCAATGGGAGCTGGGAGTGGTTGATGGACGGCCAGCTGAATTTTAAGGTCTTCCTGGTCCAGGGTGGGAAATGGTGGGTGAGGACTGCAGGGAACACAGGGAAACTCTTGCAGAGAGAAACGGTGGTAACCGCTTTCAGGGAGGAAGAAGCGATGGAGGAGGAGAGAATGGGCTTTAGGACATAGAAGCAACAGAACTTTGAGATGGCTCCAATATGGCGACGAGGCCGCGGGAGGTATCGAGAATGAGGGTTTCCAGCGAAGTTACTAACACATGCTCATTAGCGGGGTAGGGAAGGCTTGTTGGGATGACTGAGATGAGAGAACAGTGATGAACTGGTTTCCCTGGTGCGTGCAAGTGTGTGCGTGCACACACATGTGAGGGACGGGCGTGGGGCTGGGGTGGCAGGTATGTCCTGTGACTTCGGCATCCCAAAATACAGGCTGAATCTGGGACCCACGTGCGTCTGTCCAAACTGCCCCTCCACGTGCTGTGTGGCAACAGGGACCGCAATAAAACACGCCCACAGGCTTTTCTGTTCTTTCAGAGTGAAATCTTTGAGGATGATACCAATTTCCTAATATTCCAAATTCAACAGAAAAAAAAATGCTACTTAACATTGTTAAAGTTTGATTTTAGTAAAATTCAAACCAGTTTCTTTGGCCAGCTGCCATTCTGAAAATCAGTCCCACATTTTTGGATTTGGTGGCAGCCCCGTCCATCTGAGAGTGTTTAAAAAGCTCTGAGCAGAGCTGATAGGGAAACCGTTTTCCAAGGAAGATTCATTTACAAGAGTTCTCATTGCAGTGTTTATGGCAGGGGAAGTTTGGAACAACCTAAATGCCCAGCCATAGGGGTAAATGAAAACTCTGGTGCATACATTGGGTGGAACGGCCAGGACAGGGACCTGGGCAAGTGAGGCTCGGTGAGGGTGGGAAGGTAGGGGAGAGAGGAGAGGGCACAATTTAAGGCAGCACTTGCTCTCAGGTGCCCACCTTGCATTGGCATGACTCTGAGAGCCAGTGCCTCCTTAAATCATGCACTGAAGGCACCTCCCTCACCTTCTGCTAATCCAAGTGCTGGGAAATATTAGGCTGACATTTGAGATCGTCTCATAAAACAAGACTTAATGGCAAGGGGAAATGGTCACACTATATTGTTGAGTGGAAACAGTATTTATAAAGTAGAATCCCAAATATGTTCATCTATGTGCCCAGAAGAAAAATCTGGAAGGACATACACTAAAATACTTCTTTTGAGGGAGTATTTTCTTTGTAGTTTCTGTATTTTTATATTGTCTATATTTTCCTGCAACGATTGAACCCTTGTCAGCTTTTGTAACAAGACCAAGGAAAAGCTAGAATCAACAAACACCAAGACCTCTTTATCTGTGCATCAGGATAGGAGTAGGCAGAGCTTGAACTTGGGGGTGCGGTGGGGATGCTGAGCTCTCTCGGCCGAGACCACGGGTTCCTGAGATGTTCGCCTCTGTGGCGCTCTTGCTGAGCTGGAGGGGCGGACCTTCCCGCCTTATCACAAGCAGTCCAGACTCCGGAGAGCTGGCCTTTTTCGGAGTTAGGGGTCAGCTGTGACACAGAGGAAGCAACTATCCCTTCGTGCCTGGGGTCCCACCCGATGGTTTTCGAGCTGTAGGGTCACAAGCAAGGCACATCAGCCTTCGGAGCCTTAGCTCTCTCACCCAGAAAAGGGGTCACTCACCCTGCTTTCCTCTGAGCCCCGCTGTGCAATCAGCCAGCTCTGTCCCTCTCTGCCCTGGCATCAGCCTGTGTGATGCACACCAGCAGCGCCCCTACTTCTGGGAACCTTGTCGACAGTCGGGGAGATTACCAAAAGCAGAAAACTTTCCCTCTCACCTCGGCTGCAGGGAGTGGAGCCTCTTTTGCTTGGGGGACCAGCTGACCTTGAGCCTGTAGGTTGCAGCTGTCTGCTGGGGCTGGAAGGCAACCCTGCTTGCCCACGCTCTTGAGAAGACCTGGCCTTTGGAGAGAGGCCTTGTGACCAAAGTCTCCTTAAAATGGAGACAACAGGGTACTGAGACCTCGCCATCCCAAGACATCACCTTGTGTGTGTGAGACCCAGCTCACCTATTTTCTGGAAAAGCAAGTAAATAGTGCTGAGCTTTTCATACCAAACCTTCAGTGAGCTGGAGGCCCTTCCAGAATAAGCACACTGAGAGGTCAGGGTCTGGGCACCTCCTGGCTCCTGCTAGGACAGGAGAGGCAGAGGGCGGAGGGGAACTGTTCTTCTTGTGCAGAATGGCACGGTCCCTCTCGTTGCCCAGTATGCCACGTCAGTGTCTGATCAGCCCACAGCGAGGACTGGAGTCAATGCTGGCTTTCGCCACACACAAGGGTGTTTTGGGTTGTTTTTCACTTGCTGGGACTTTCATATTTATTCGTCACCTTCCCATTCTGCTCTGTAATGCCACCTCCTTGTACTGATTTGCATCATCTTCTGATGACAAGGAAAGTTCTCGTTTCATGGGCATCTACTGGGTGTTGTGCTTTGGGGCCCTTCACAGGTTGTCTTACTTCGTCTTTGAAAGAGCCCTGGGGTGTGGGAGGTGAGGTCCCCATTTTATATGAGCAAATGGAAACTCAGAGGGGTGAGGTCCCTGCTCCAGAGACACACAGCTCTGAAGAAGCAGAGCCGGGATTGAGATTCACGTAGGTCCAACCACATGGGAAGTACATTCTCCTTTCTACTGTCTCACGCCCCTTTCTGGTGTGGCCAGGGGAGGGACACTCGCCAGGGGGAGACGGGTTCCACCTGCTTACCTTGTATCAGCTAGTTCAACTCAGCCAGGGGCTGCTCTGTCATCCAGAGAGGTCCTTCTTAAGGGAGAAGGAGTATCTCTCAAGGGGCAACACTGTTTGTTTGTTTTGGTTGCTGTTGTCTGTTTACTTTTCTTTCTCCGTCTCCCTTTTCCTCTCTCTCAAGTTCAGCCGGAAGAACACCCTTGATCTTACAATCAAGCGCTTCTTGTGTTTCCGTTGAGGGCCTGGTCAGCACTTTCTGGCCTGGAGTTGCAGATCAGAGAGCACGGACATAGAGCAGAGGCTGGGGCATGGAGGGTGTGTCGGGTAAGGGGGGAACTCAGAGCCTGAAGGCCCGGCTCTGCCCTCCACTAACAGTACGAAGTGGGACAAGTTGCCCCGCTGTTGCAGGCCTCAGTGTGCTCGCCTGTAAAATGGGCCCGCCCTACCCGGGGTTGTTGGGATGCCAGTGAGCGTTGAGTGCAGTGCCTGACCTGAGGGAAGTGCACCCTTGGCTGCTGCGTTGTCATCAGTGGTGACCATTCGTTTGACATGTCTGTCGGTCACACTGCACAAAATAAACAAGGCTCCTGCTGCCGTGGACATCACGTTCAGGTGGGAGAGAGCGATACTAAGCAAATAACTAACAAGAAAATTTCAGATGGTAATGAAGCAACTGTTCCGGCAGTGTGCTAGTAGATGCTTGACATCCAGTTCTTGGGGGCAAATGAGCCAGATTTATGGCATCTGCCAATTTGTGTGGTGTGTGTTTCTGAGTGAATTCATTGAGACAAAGTGTTGTGTGATACCAGCCCTCCTGTGTACAACCGTGGTTTGTACGTGACTGCCCACCTGCTCACTTATCTGGCATAACACCAAATAACACATTCCGGACCTGCTCAGAAATACTCCTACCAGAGCTGATTTCAAGCTACCAAAATGACGTCAACTGGCTTGTAAAAGTCCTCAAAATTTAACAGCTGGCTCTCGGAAGGCTGGAAGAGCTGGCTCTGGCCCTGGATGTGTGTAAATAATGTGGTTCCAGAAAGACCTGGAGATTTGAGAATGAGATGTATCAGTGGGAGAGTATTCCAAGCTGAGAAGATGGCTGTGCAAAGGCCCTAAGGCCACACAGCGCTAGATGTGCATGGGGAACAGAAGGATGGCTGGTGTTGGCAGGAGCCTAATGGTGGGGAGGGAGAGGAAGGCAGCAGCTGGGCCCTTGGAAGCCTCACAGACTGTGGCACCACATTTCAACTTTATCCTAAGGACACAGGTTGTCTTTGGAGGCCTGTAAGCTGGGCAGCATCTTGGCCTGATTAGTATTTTTAAAAGATCATCAAGCTGTTCTGTGAAAGACCAACAAGAGGCCAGTTAGTGGCCTCTCCAGGGAGTGGCCAATGGTGGCCACTCCAGGGAGAGGCAGATGGATGCTTGGACTATGTGTGCCAGCAGGGGAGGGGACGGAAGTGGCTGGATTCAGGTGGGGCTATGGGGATGGGACAGATTTTATCTGCAGGTGTCCCTGGGTATTTACTGTGAATAGTCTGTCTGCAGTTTCCGCTCCTCTGTCATCAGAGGAGGAAGGAACCTCAGTCTGTCGGGGCACACTATCTGTCTACCTACTTTCTTCTCCGTACATGATGCCGTGTTTGCCACTTCCTGATAGATCCAGGAGGTGAGATGAGGAAATACATTTATCTTGGCTCCAAGTGCAAAGCAAAAACAAAATCTCTTCTCAACACTGTCCTCCTTCCTTTGATTTTTCTCACCGAGAACAGTGCCCTGTTCTTCAGTCTGCATGGAGGGGAAAGATAAGAGGCTCTGGCCTGGGTTTCGTCTTTGCCCTAGGGTGCTTCTCGGGGGTGTATCAGACACATAGGTACACGTCACGGGTGTTGGCCGAGCAGATTATGGGACCGGGTGTCACCTGACTCTGCTCCATCCCCAGCTCATCTCTTTGTATAGTTTTTAAAGTGCAGGAGAGCTCTGGCTCTCTAGACCAGCATTGTCCCATGGGGCTTTTCTCGATGACGGCAGTGTTCTGTGTCTGTGCTGTCCCCTACCAGCCGTTTGTGGCTGTTGACCCCTTGACACGTGGCTAGTGCAACAGAGAAACTGAATTTTCAACTTTGTTTAACTTTCATAGTGGGCAGCACAATTCTAGACCATGTGGCCTTTGTGTTTTGGCCGTTGACTGGAGATCCTGCTGACATTCTGGAGAATGTTATGGGAAAGTGAGATTTTAGTTGTCACTTGTCATAGTCCCCCTGAATTTGCAGAGAAAGATGAAATGATTTGCCCAGCGTCTCTCAGCTCGGGGGCGGCAGGCCAGGAACCCACCCTCAAACTCTCAGCTCAATACATTTTTTTTCTTTTATGTGTTTTTCAAAACCCACGTCGATTTTCACAAATTCCTGGAAATACATTCTTCCTATAGCACTGTGAATACATTTAAAGTCCTCCGACCAACAGTCTCAATATTGGTCCCCTTCTCCATCCCTACAGGTGGTCATGGTGTGGTCAGTTTGGAGCACATCCTTCCACATCTTTTCCTATTGCATTTACATGTGTAGAAATGAGTGAATTGAAAACCTTTAGCATTTTAAAATTAAGTTGTATCACACTACCCATATTTTTCTACAAATTGCTTTTCTCTTTCGACAGTATATTTTAGATCTTTCTGGATCAATCCAGAGATCTTTACCTTATTATTATTTTTTAATTGCCACAGCCTTTCATAGCCTGGATGTCTTGTACTACTCATAAGCCTATTGATATCACTAATTCTTTATGGTTTTTTTTTTTTTAGTAAACAATTTTGTGCATATCTCCTGCATGCACAATATTTCCGCTAGGTACGTAGTAAGAAATGAAATTACTGGGTGATACGAAGTATGCATTTTTCATTTTAGTAGCTGTTACTCTAATACTCTTTAAAGTAGCTATACCAGTTTGTGTTCCTATCAGCTGCATGACAGTGCCTGGGTCCCCACCGCCTGCAAAACACTTGATGTAACCAAACATCCACATGTGTGCCAATCTAAAGGTGAAAAATGGCATCTCACAGTGGTTTCACTTGCATTTGCCTGTTCACATGTCCCAGCGAACATCTTTTCTATGCCAGTGGCTGTTTGTTTTTCTGTGAACTGCCTGTTCAAACCTCTTGCTCACTTTTTTCTTTTGGGGACTTTTATTAATTCATTCAGCAAACAGATGCTAGGATGTCTACCAGGTGCCCAGCATTATCCTAGGTGCTAGGGATTTGGGGGCAAGTTGAAGAAACAGGCATTCCTGCCCTCAGAGAGGTGTGGTAGTCGAGGTGTAGGGGAAAGACCTAAAAAGGTACTGAGGCAATCTATGTTAGAGGCGAGGAAAAGAGAGAGAAGGGGACAGGGAGAGCCACTGGGGCGGGTCTCGGTTGTAACTAGGACGGCCGAGGAACCGTGTCCTTGACTTGCTCCCTTGTGGGCATTCTCTATATATTCTGTGTGCTAATCTTCGGTCTGTTACACGTCGAACATTTTTCTTCCAGCCTTTCATTTTCTTTTGACTTAGATGATGGTACTTTCACCTTTTTCTTTTTTTAAGTTGCAAATGCAAACTTTTTAACTGCAGTACAGGCATGTAAAAAGTGAAAGTTCCTTCTTCTGATCTTCTCAGACAGCCATCGTCAAGAGCTTTCCTCTGACTATTTTCTATCTTCACTACCATGTAACATTCCCCCTCCCCCCCGCTGGCCCCCAACTGCCATTTAAGCATAGTTTCTGGCTCTTTCTTCATAAATGAAAGTCTGGTCTGCCACATTCTTTCTTATGGACGCTGAATATTCCAATGTAGAGAAGATCCCTGTGATTGACAGAAGTCCCTTCCAGCTGGGCACCAAGGTTGCTTCCCGATCTCCATTCCTCTGGACAAAGCAGCAATCCTGTGCTCTTCCTGATACCCAGGAGTCGCTCTGATCTTTTTGTTTGTCGGACCGTGGCTGCCACATCCCGCATGTCAGTGGTGCTGGAATAATTCATTTTCGTGTCCTCTCCCCGCAGCTCCACGGCTACATGGAGAACAAGCCCCTGGGGCTGCAGATCTTCATCGGGACAGCCGATGAGCGGATCCTCAAACCACACGCCTTCTACCAGGTGCACCGCATCACGGGGAAAACCGTCACCACCACCAGTTACGAGAAGATCGTGGGCAACACCAAAGTCCTGGAGATCCCACTGGAGCCAAAGAACAACATGAGGGCGACGTAAGGGCTGGGGCTGCAGGCGGTGGGGCTGAGTGGGGTGGAGTGGGGCCCCGTGGCTGGGATTTGGGGGAGGGGCCTCTGTGCAGCTGGTGGAAGCAGCTGTGGATGGTGGTTCCAGCCTGTGAGGGACCCAGGCTGATTACTGTTTCAAAGGTTCTTGTTTGAACAGTTCTTTACCTGGATATTTTTCACGTGTATTGGGAGGAAGAAAACTTACACATCTTTGGATTACATTGGTTGGGATGAGACGAAACGCCAGTTTTTAACGGTTTTCACATTTGCTTTATCATTCTCTCCATTTCTCCTGAACCGTTTGACAGTTACAGAAATCATGCCTTCGGGACTTTTAAATACTTCCATGTGCATATCCCAAGAATGAGAATACATTCTTACGTGAGCACAGTGCATTTATCAAACTCAAGATGTTAATGTTGATACACTACTCTTATCTCTTGAATAGTCGAGAAGTAATTTTCACCAGTTGCGTATTTGAGTTTTTCAGCTAGTTTGAGAGTCGAAAAGTCGGCATGAAAATAATGTCCCCAGAGAAGTGATTTCCACTGGGATTTCTCTGATTACCTCTTAAGTGTGTTACCCGCCCCCTGCCCCCCGGCCTGAATCCCTGGCTGGAGTACTTGTCAGTGTATCACAGTTTCTTCCCGTGTCTGGCTGTAGAATTATTGTGCTTAGCTGACAGAGGTGACCTTGCAGGCAAGCCTCCCTGCCCGCTCAGAGGGCCGGTTTTAAATGGGGTCTTCAACCTTCCGGCAGCATCGACTGCGCGGGCATCCTGAAGCTGAGGAACGCCGACATCGAGCTGCGCAAGGGCGAGACGGACATCGGCAGAAAGAACACGCGGGTCAGGCTGGTCTTCCGGGTGCACATTCCAGAGTCCAGTGGGAGGATCGTCTCCCTGCAGACCGCGTCCAACCCCATCGAGTGCTGTAAGTTGGGCTCTGGGCAGGGTTGGTCTTTGGAAAGCGGACCTCGCGTGACCTCCCAGCACCCCACCCCCCTCTCGGCCAGGCACCCAGGGTGGGGTGCCGGGCAAGGATACGCAGGACCACAAGGACCAAGAGTAGGCCCAGATGACCAAGAGGCCTGGAGCCAGAGCACATTTAAGGGCTTCTCTCTGCTTCTATTTACTTGTGGAGGGTTTTGTGGCCTCACAGGAAATTAAAAAATAATACGGCTAACGAGCAGCCTACAGCTTTGTTTAGAGGAGCGGAGCTGCATAAATGTTGTTCTGGGGTTGAAAGGGGTGGATGTAGTCGGAGTGAGCGCACTGCAGATCGCGCCCTCTCTTCCTTTTCCTCTGCTGTTCCGTCAGTGAGAGTACCAGTGACATCCCAGCGCCTCTCGCTTACCGAGCTCTCACTTGCCCGGCGCCTGTGTCCGTGCACAGCGTGCAGTAGCTTGTCGACTATGTGCCGCCAGCCACCCTTGGCAATGGCTGGTGTCAGTCATGACGCGCGCTTTACAGAAGAGGAGGGAGAGAGACGAGGGGTGTGGTAGCACTACCACAACGTGGCAGAGTGGGGATTTGAACAGGGGCTCTGGTGCCCAGGCACTCTGCTTCCCCGTCACCCTCAGCCCATCCCTGGTCATTTCCCGGTGATGTGCTTGGTGTCTGGTGCTGTGCCGGAGGCTGCAAATGAGCAAGGCATTTTCTCTGTCCTCAACGAGCGACAGGCTGGCGGAATTAAAGACGCCCACACAAACACGCAGACAGGTTTCAGAATCCAGTGTGCGGTGGCCGAGACCTGCCATTAGAAGGGCTCCGGGCAGAAACTGGGCTCATCTCTACCAGGTTTTGAAAGAAGCAGCTGCTTTGAGCTCCTTCTTAGGTACTTTTCTCAAGTTTTGTTGTTGGTTTTGCAATGAGATGGGACCAAGGTTGTTGTCTAGTTTTTGAGAGTTTAGAGATCATTTTTAAAGGCGTAAAGAAGAAAAAAAGTAAGCATTATTTCAGAAACAAAGGCGGTTTATATTATTTGTTTAGCCTCTTTTAAGAATTTCATGTTCTTAAAATCACATTCCATATTCCATTATGTTTCAGAATTTTTTTCCTATCGGCATTTTACTATAACGAGGTGTCACAAAATCAGTTTCCTGCAGAGGCCGGGGAGGCCATGGAAATGAGCAAAGTGGGCTGGGTGGGCAGCAATAGGGAGTGGTGGAGACTGGGGACCAGAAAGGCACATCCCCCACTGAAATGGGCCGTTGTTACTCAACTCCAGACAGTATGTCCCCGTGGGAATGAAGACTCAGTGGGGCTACATCTTCCGACTTTTAAAAATAGACCAAAGTCTTCTGACTTTTAAAAGGCGGCAACAAATCCCAGGCACTCCTTGGAATCAGAGAAAGCCTGCATGCAGCTTTGAGTTATCAGAGGTGGTCTTAATCAGATACTGAGTAAAGCGCAAGCAGGACTATTTTATGCAGAAAGGGTTGAGAAAGACTGACCCTTAGGATCAGAAGCCATCAAGGGGAGAGGGTGGACCCTGTTTGGGAGAAAGCCAGAACTTGGTCTTGGTTGGTCTTCGGAAACGGACGAAGGAGCTCTCCGATTCCTTCCAGCCTTGAGGTCAAGGTGTGGGTCAGGCTGAATGCTGCGGGGAGGTTGTGCTCTGATGTTGGAAAAGGAAGACCCAACGGTAGGCCACAGGGGAAGACAAGTGTGAAAAACAGCATCTCAGAAACACTGGAATTCCCCTGCTCTGCCCGGCAGACCCACCCCATCCTCTGAGGGCTCATCGGGCTGGCCGCCCCACCCTGGCCTTGGGTTTGAACATCTGAAGGTGTTTTAGGAAGGAAAACTCAGGCTTTTCCTCTGTGATTTGGGGGGTTTTGAGAAGAGAAGGTCTCCCCTTTCTGGCAAGTGACTCACTCTCCAGGATAGGGCTGTGGTTACTAGCAAGGTGGGGACCAGGCGGCCTCAGGAAGGGCTGTACCCAGGAGTCCATCTTCCTCTCCATCTTCCTTGCCTTCTCCCCTAGCTCAGCTTCACTCACATCGGTCAGAGACTTTAAGGATCGTCACTGAACTACAAGCACCTCCAGCAAGATCTTCTGGGGGTTATAAAGTTGTTGGAGCCTTGCACTGAGGGTTTTTTCTTTTATTTTGAGAAAGCATTTGGCTGATTCAACTACCTGGTTTTGAGAGAGAAGGAAACTGAGACTTTCTCAGTAAAGTGATTCACTCATTTTTGTTCAGCAGGGAGTGAGCCCAGGATCTCCAGCCTTCTAGTTCTAGGAAAAACCTGCTTCTTTTGGTTTCTAGAACATGACTCTGTCTTGCAATACCAAATGGAGCTACCCAGTGGCCGCTATTCCTCTCACCCGGAGTCTTCTGTGATTTTTATTTTCTTCTTTGTTCTTACGTCCTAGACCAGAGCCTGGTAGTTCTGTAAATATTTATTGACTAATTGTCTTACTGTGTGATCCTTCAGGAGATATTCAGTAAATATTTATGGCTAAGTAGTCCACCCCATGCATTAGCACAGTATGTGTATGAGAAATATTTATTGACTCACTGACTTTGTGGGTAGCCCTTGGGGAGGGTGAGTGGGTAGGAGAAACACTCCATGGGACCGGGACTTATTTGCAAGGCTAACTTATTTACCTTGGAGGTGCCTTTTATGTACCATCTGAGGGATCAAGGGTAAGTTCTCAGAGTCCCGTGGAACAAACCCGAACAAAGTACTGGAGGCCACTGTCTGGCAGGCAGACCTACCTGCTGGGCATGCAGATTCCTTCTCTGTATTTACAGGCCATTGTGCCAGAGGTTGAGTCTCACCTTCGCACAGACTACGTCACTCGCACTCCTATGTCACTAGCTCTTCAGTGTTGCCAAGGAGATACTTTTAGTTCTCTCCCTTATTCTCAGGAGAGAGTATTTGGAACCTTCCCCTGCCTTCTCAGCTCTGGACACCGCCCTCACCCTGTTCCCACTCCAGGTAGATAGCCATGCCACCCACTTCTCTGGGAACATGGGAGAGGTCAGAAGGGCACACCCTTTTCATCTCTGACAGCAGGATACCCCACTTGTCGTGGCTGTGGGCCTTCCCTTGCCCGGAAGCCTAGGACTGGGACACCCCTCCCTCTCGCACTGGGCTCCTCCATGTTCTCAGCTTCCACTCCACACCCCCAGGGAGGTTGAGCCCTTGCTTTTCTCTTGTATGAGTTTCCCAGGGCTGGCATCACCAGTGTCACCAACCTGGAGGCTTAAAACAATGGAAGTTCATTCCATCACAGATCTGGAGGCCAGAAGCCCGGAATCGAGGTGTGGGCAGGGTCGGATCCTCCCTGAGGCTGTGAGCGAGACTCTGTTCCTGGCCCTTCTCCAAGTCCCGGTGGTGGCCGGCCGTCCCCCTGGGCTTGTGGACACGCCGCTCAAGCCTCTGCCTCTGCGCTCCCTTGGGCTTCTCTCGGGGCATTCTTCTCTGTCTCTTCTAGGACACTCTCTGGGATTCAGGGCTCGCCCTAATCTGGGCTGACTTCACCTCCATCCTTATCTTGTTTACATCTTCAGAGCTCCTATTTATGAATGAGGTCACATTCTGAGGTTTGGGGAGGACAGGAAGTTTTGGAGGGAGCTCTACACCCACTCAGGGTGTCCAACCTACAGCCCATGGGCCGGCCGTGGCCCAGGATGGCCATGAACATGGCCCAAAACAAAATCACAAATTTACTTAAAACCTTTTTTTTTTGCCTATCAGTTGCCGTTAGTGTTTGTGTATTTAATGTGTGGCCCAAAGACGCCAAAAGGTTCGTTTCTTGATATCACTTTGCTCTCTGTCTCTCAGTTCTGAGTCCACTGGGATCTTTCTGTGACTTGCAGGCTTTCTGCCTTTCTGTCGTCTCCATCCAGGACACTGGTTCTCAAACTCGGAATCACCTGGGGAGTTTTTTTGGGGGGGGCGGGAAAAAAAAGCTGCCCAGATTCTGCTGCAGAGCCTCTGACTTGGTTGGTCCGCGTGGAGACTCTCAGAGCCCCTCCCTTCTCCACCAGGGATTTTGAGGTGTGGCTCAGCTGAAGCCCCTGGCCTTGTCTCCCTCCCCTCCCCTGGTGGCCCCACCCCTCCTTCCAGCACTTGGTTAACTCCTCCACCCCATAAGGAAGATGCTTGCCCTGACCTCTGGCCTCGCAGGGTAGGGACCAGAGGGTGTTAGCCAGGGCCTGGCACAGAGCAGCCCTCTCCAGAGTGTTTGTCAAAAAAATAAAAAATAAACAATGGAACTACGAAAACAAGCATCTACAGGCTGCCTGGATGGAGAGAGGGGCAGTGACCAGCTATAACAGAGATGGCTACAGGTGTGGGTCCTCTTCCGTGAGCACCCTCCAGCTGGCCTCCGCAGAGGGGCCCCTTTGTCCATCCCACTTCGGAAAACGCCTAACGCCACTCTCTACCAGGCCCTGCCTGCTCCAGGCACAACACGTGAATTTACTCCCCTCCTCTCGCAGGAGTCGGCGGCAGGTACAGGGTGCAGACCAGAAAATGGATTTCCCACCTGGTCTTCTCAGTCCTCCACATAAATGTCTTACTGGGGGATAATTAAGATACAATGAATCACACAGGCTGTAACTCTTCAGTGGCTTTGGACAAATGTGGGCAGTGGTGTGATCACCACTCAGAATGAGACACAGAGCACGCCCTCGTCCCCTGGGCGTGCCCTCGTGCCCTCAGTCAGGGCCCCTCCCAGCCGCCCACACACAGGCCCCCCACCAATCTAATTTCTGTAGCCATAGATTTGCATTCCCCGTTCCAGAACTCCGTAGAATGAACCTCTGCAGCATGCACACTCCAGTGTCCGGCCGTGCGTGCTCAGCCGCACGTCTTGGCGGTCCGTTGCTGTCACCGTGTGAATGGTACTCGACTGTGTGAATGTAACAACTGCACTTCCCTTCGGTAGACACTTGGGTTGTTTCTGGGCTTTGAGTGCTGTGGATGAGGCTCTCTGAACAGTCTGGGTCAGGGTCTCGGGCGGACACACGCTTTCCTTTCTCTGGGGCTAGTGCTTGGAAGGGGACTTTGGGGCCCAGGGAGAGGGCGGGGCCAGGGAGAGGGCATGCTCATGGGGTGTCGGTCTTTTCACTCTGAATGATAGATAGTGTGAGTGTCCCCATACTCACTAACATTTGGTTTGCGTGGTCTTGTTAGTTGCGGCCGCTCTGGTGGGCGCTAAGTGCTGCCTTTGTGTGCACGGGTGCCCTTGACATGGCCCGATGCCTGAGGGTGCTGAGAGCCAAGAGGTGTGCCCATTGGCTGTCCATAAGTCTTCCTTGGAAAGGTGTCTGTTTAAAGCTTTTGCCCATTTTCTGTCGAGTTACTACTATTTTCATTGTTGACATACAGTAGTTCTTCATGTGTTCTGAATACAAGTCCTTTGTTAGGTATATATATATATTATGATCATTTCCCCCTAGTCTGTGGCTTGCCTATTAATTTTCCTAATTGTGTCCTATTATGAACATCAATATTTTATTCTGATGAAGTCTAATTTGTCACTTTATTTTCTTTCCAAATTGGTGTTCTTTGCAGCCTCCCCTGTCCCCAGGAAACCTTGGCCTGTCTGAAGGTAGTAGAGACATGCTCTTATGTTTTCTTCTAGAAGCTTGTTGATTCTGGCTTTTGGATTTAGAGATACAATTCATCTCAGATTAAATTTTGTATATGGTGTGAGGTAGGGGGTGAGGTCCATTGTTTAGGGTGGTGATTAGTAGTGTGAGCCTGGGTTCAAATCCTGCCTCTGCCACTTACTAGTTGTTCAGTCCTGGGGAAGTTGCTTGACACCCTGGTCCTCAGTTTCCTCATCTATAAACTAGGAACAGTAATAGTACCTGTCTCATCACAATGGAATCACCTCTCTTGTGGCGTGCCTCGGACTTTCCTGCTTGCAGCCCTCCCATAGCTCTGCAAAGCAGACTTCACACATCTCCCTGGTTGCCACTGTGTCACTGCCAAGAGACCAGGGCCTGGGCAGCAGTGGGCAGGGGCGGGAGTTTAACAGACACTAACTGTTTCAGGGGAACTGGCAGCTTGGCAGCGCACCCCACTGCTAAGAAGAAATCTCGAGGGTTCTCTGGCCCGGGCAGTGGGATGGCTGCGGGTGATTGCAGGAAAGTTGGGTTTTGGGGGAGTCCAGGGTTGGGGTGGCGCTTCCACTGATTGCTGTGGTTACCGGATCATACAGTTATAGCCCTGTAGAGTTAGTCATGCAGGGACGAGGAAGGCAGAACCACCCTTTCTGGGAGACCTTCGGTGTGCCCCGCTGTCACACACGTCAACCCATCCCATCCTCACCGGAGTCTGAGAAGACTCAGCCATTCATTCAGAAATATTTGTGGGGCACCGACTTGTGCCAGTGAGTGTTTGAGGCACGAAGTGCTGCCTCCTCGGAGTTCCCACTCCAGTGGGTGGAGGTGCGGACAGGGTAGGGGATTTGCTGGGGTGCACGCCTGGCCGGGGGCGGAGCAGAGAGCAGGGTGTAGAGCCGAAGTCCTGGTCCCTGTCCAGGCTGCTTGGGTCCCCTGGCAGCTCCTCAGTCAAACGGGGGTTCGTGGAGCTCTCGGGAAGGGCTTGTTATACGGAGACGTATGGGAATTTCCTGAAGGGGCTGCCTGTTAGCACGGTGGAATGGTATAGTAATCCTCTGATCAGGAGAGAAAAATACTAGCTCCTGCTTGGGACCTGGTGCTGTGTAGACTGGCCGAGATGACCGGCCAGTCTGGCAGGCGAGGTGTTTCTGCCCCGTCTTCCACCAGGAAGCTGAGGTCCCACGAAGTCTTTGGTCTCGTGCCCTGCAGAGCCTGTGCGTTCACACACACTGCACCCCACTCCCGTGGTGTGAATGTTGACAGGTCCCTCGCAGGAGTGAACCCTGCACTTGGGGAGGATTGGGCTCCTCTGTCCCGATTCTCCCACTTCCAGGGAAAGCTCAGTAGTGGCCAGGACGGGGGCTGAGGGGCCTGAGGAGGCGGTCTGCTGGCCCTGCTCATGGCCCCTCCCAGGCGAGGCCTGAGTCAGCACGGTATTCTCAGCCAGGCCAGGCTCACAGCCAAGGACAGGGGCCTGATGAAGAGACAAGACAGGTTTACAGCATCTGGAGCGCCGCGGCTGGGGCGGTGAGCTGTGTGAGCCAGAAGGAGAGCACTGGGAGGACCCTTCTCGCCTGGGCCGGCGGACGCTTCCCCACTCGGTCCTTCTTCGTTTTACTAAAAAGGGGCCGCCTGAGGTGGTGGAATCCCACTGTCTGGGTCCAGACTCCGCCTGCCGGCCTGACTTGGCTGTGAGCTCTCAGACACGTATCCTGTCTTCTCTGGGAGACTCCGCACCCTAGACTCCAACATGGGAATGCTTCCTGCTTTGTGACCTCCTGGAGGTTCCCGGTGAAAATAAACATAACGTTCACGGAGCCCCGACCAGGGGCCACTCCCTCCCTGTGCATTAGCCCATCGCCTCTGCAAACAGCCCCCTGAGGTTGGAACCGTGAGTGTTCCCATTTTAAAGGTGAAGAAAGAGGCACTGATAAAGTGACTTGCCCAAAGTCCCAAAGTTAGGATGTCACTGTGTTGGGCTTTGCACTTGGCCAGTCCCACAGTAGGATCCATACCTCTACCCACCCTTCCAAATGGTCTTGTCCTGTGTGTGTTTTATAACATAAACCAAAAGGTGTGTGTCAAGTGCCTGGTGTCTCACGCACTCCCTATGGCAGCTGTGATTATTTGCTGTTATTAGCGGAACCCACCCACTCTGCATAAACGAATTTTCCTGACCAGCCTCCCCTGTCTCTCTTTGGGGAGATTGTAGCTCTTGGCCACGCACCTCCTATGACTGAGTGAATTCCCAACAGGCAGGTCGGCAGTAATGTCCCATTTCCAGGCAGATTCAGGCCAGCCCAGAGGACCCCACGCCGGTGTGACTCTCCCTCGTGGGGCCTTGGCCACTGCAGCTCTGTCCCCCATCAGCTCCCATTGCCAGCGAAAGTAAACACCCAAACTGGTTAAACCAACAGTGCACTGTTGATTCAGGGCTCATAAAACACAGGAACCCCGAGCCACTTTAGGACGTGCCAGAATCCGGGGGCAGGAGAGAAGCCTGGGGAAATCTCCTGGTGAGGGCCACCTCAAAGCTTCTGCGGGAGCTAGGGCCTAGACTGCCCCACAGCCAAGACCCGGGCTCTTGTGACGGCTTTAGTGTGGGGGCCCTTGCTTTGGTTAAGACATGGCAGGAGCGGATGGTCCGAAATCTCTGATGGTTGGAAAGGGACTGGGTGTCGGCGGGGGCCGATGAAGGAGGCCCTGCAGGCCTGGGAGGCCCAGTGACTTCCTGAGAGCCCTCCCACAGGCCCTGGGCAGTGCCACCCCAATTAGCAGCCATAGGTGTTAGAGGTTGCATCAGAGGGAGAGAGGGAAGTGGACCCCAGGAGGGTAATTTTGGTTGCTGTTTGCCTCTCCTCGGTTCCTCTTTCGGAGGCTAATTGGGTTCATTTGCGCTGCCTCCGGGCTCTCTCAGGATGCCAGGGCCTCCCCTGGAGGAGGTCCCCTTGTCCTCAGGTGGCCTCTTAAGTGTGGAACTTGACTCTCAAACAAACTCGGGTAACAAGTCACCTGGAAAGATTGTTAAAATGCAAATGTCCAGCTTCCTCTAGGAGATTCGAGAGCAGTGGGTCAGGGACGTGGCCCGAGTGTCTGCATTTTTATTAAGTGCCTCCCTCAACCAGGTGATTCGGCTGGGATGGGGGGAGGGGGCCGAGGGGGCTCACTTGGAGAAGAGCGAACAATCAGGGTCAAGAAAGTTGGGTTGCCGTTTGGGACCCACCAAGAACCATAGTGAGGAGAGCAGTGACCTGCGTGGGTGTGGTCGGCACCTCCTTGGTGAAGTACGCTCAGATGACGACACTTAGCCAGTGCCCGGTGAATAGAAACTGCTTGAGAAATGGCAGCTTTCAGTGTTGTTCAACTTGCTGGCCCGCATTTATTGAGCCAGACACGCGTTTTGTGCATTCGCTCTTTCAGTGGCCACCATAACCTGTGTGATGGGTCTGTTAACAGCCCCATTTTCAAGACGGGAACACTGAAGGTGAGAGCTGGAAAGCCCCCCAGTCCAGGGAGCCCCGGGGGGGGGACTTCAGTGGGACTGAGATGCGTCCCACATGACAGGCTTCCCCCTGGCTGGGACTGCCCCTCGATGGAGCTGGGTGCTGAGCCTCTCTTGTTCTGTCTGTGAAATGCAGCCAATCGCGTTCTCCTCGGTTAAGCGGTTTAAAAAGATGCCAGAGGAGCGGACGTTTTGAAAAGTGACTGAGCAAGAAAGAAAGTGGCATTTTGAAAGAGAACGAGAGTGAAGACTGGTTTCTTGACTGGTGACTTTGTGTGAGGCACTGGCTGTGTGTCTTACATTAGGTACGCATCTGTTAATTGTGGTGGAATACACGTAACACAACATGTACCATTTTAACCATTTAAAAATGTGCAATGTGGTGGCATTAAGAGCATCTGTAATGTCGCACAGCTGCCACCACTGTCTAGTGCCCGAACTTTTGCCCCCCTCCCTGCAGAAACCCCATGGCCATGAGCAGGCAGTCCCTGACCTGGCAGTCACCAGTCTGCCTCTGTCTCTGTGGGTTTGCCTACTCTGAACATTTTAAATGGGATCACATTATATGTGCTCTTTTGAGTCTGGCTTCTGCCACTCAGGATAACTTTTTTAAAAATTTTGTTGTTTATCCACACTGGAGAATATGTTTATTGATTTTAGAGAGCAAGGAAGGGAAAGAGGAAGAGAGAGAAACATCAGTTGGTTGCCTTCCATCTGCGCCCCAACCCAGGATCAAACCTACAACCTGTGCATGTGCCCTGACTGGGGATCGAACCTGCAGCCTTTTTATGTACAGGATGATGCTCTGATCAACTGAGCCACCTGGCCAGGGCACATAACGTTTTCAGGGTTCATCCACATTGTGGCCTGTGTCAGCGCATCATTCCTTTTAGTGGCTGAGTAACATTTCTGAATGGTAGACCACGTTTTGTTTACCCGTCTGTCCATGGCGGACGTTTGGGCTGTGGGTACCAGAGGCTTGGCCACATGAGCACTGACCACCTCCACGCGTCTCCAGGCGGCCCTCTCACCGTGCTCACAGGGGCCCAGCAGGCAGGTGCCGGCAGGGTTTTGTTTATCATTATTGTTTTTCTCTGTGATCTCTCTATTTTATCCTCACTCTCAAAAACATTTTGTCTGGGCCCACAATCGACATTTGCTTTAAGTACATTGAACATATTATTCTACTAATGTTTTACCTTCCAATATTATAATTTTTCTCCTTTTTTTAAATTGAAGTGTAGGTGACATCCAATATTATATTAGGGTCAGGTGTATGGCTAGATGATTCAACGTTTATGTTCCTTATGATGTGGTCACCACAAGAAGTCTTGTAACTGTCACCAGGCAAAGCTGTTATGACTATATTGACCACTTTCCCTATGCTGTAATTATATCTCTGGGACTTTTTTGTTTGATAGCTGGAGGTTTGTACTTCTTATCCCCCTTCCCCTTTATTCCCGCCTGCCCCACTCCCCCTCTCCTCTGGCAACCTGTTAGGATTTCACAGAGAAGGCACTGGTGACTAAGAGAGGTGAAGTGACTCGCCCAGGGTCACTTAGCAGGGAGCTGGCAGAGGCAGGACTGGACACCATGGCCTCTGGCCCCAGAACTCAAGCAGCAGTGCCCGGGAATTCTCCTGTGGCTTCCAGGGTCCTGTGTCATCCCACTGGGATGGCACCTCACGTCAAACCTGGGGTGGCCCACCTTAAAAATTGTTTTGTTTTTATTTATTTTTTTAAATTACATTGGTGTCCTCCCCTCAGGCCCCTGAAGCCCGAATCTCTAGAACAGTGGTTTCCGACCAGGGGCGATTTTGGCTTCCTCCTCCCCAGGGGATATCCAGCCGTGCCCAGTGGCAGTTTCAGCTGTCTACAGGAAGGGGGGCTACTGGCACCTAGTGGGTGGGGAGCTGCTCAGCACCCTACGGTGCCCAGGGTGGCCCCCACCACACAGAGCGGTCTAGCACTGACAGCTCTCCCTCCCTCCCTCCTTTTCTCCCCCGTACTCCTACTAAATCCTGGACCCAGACCATTCTATGCTGAGAAACGCTGCTCTAGGGTGGGGGCCCGGGGGGCACCCGCAGTTTCAGCTCCCTAGCTGATGGTCGTGTGCAGCCCGAGCCAAGCGGCGCTTCTCAAACTCAGCTCACGGGCATCACCTGGGCTCCTCGTGAAGCTGCAGGTTTGGGCCGAGAGGTCTGGGTGGGGCCCCGGGCTCCTCATCTCTAAGGGGCTCCCTTCAGTGCCCAGGTTCCCGCCCGAGCTGTGAGTTGCCAGACTGGAGTACGTGCAAAAGCTCACAGAAGCCAGACCGGCCTCACGTGGTTCTCTTTTAATTTCCATGTAAAAAGATAGTTTTCCTTCAGGTGAGGAGAAGGAGTGGGAAGTGCACATTTGGCAAGGAGACGATCGGTTGGTTGCTTAAAAGTGCTTGGCTTTGAAGAGAGCAGCGGGGAAGTTGCTTTTGCTTTCGGAAATCAAGTTGTGTTCACAGCAACGCACGGTGATTCACAGCACAGCTGGCCAGGCCGGCCTCTCTCCCAGCGCCCAGAGCTCACGGCCACGTCCAGCCCCTGGCCAGCTTGCCCAGTAGCAATGACTCAGGCTTTCCACCTGCAGAATGGGACAGATGGCTCGTCCTGCCTCCCCACCCATCCCTGGGGCCACAGCTGCCAGTTGGCCGCTCCCCCCACCCCCAAAACTCATCAAAGGCAGAGCTTAAAAGCTGGGATCTGCTTTTGTAGAGATATGACCGCTGGGTTGTTTTTTTTGTTTGTTTTGTTTTACTGCTAATAAACCTCCATTTGCCACAGCGCAATTAGGAAGTCATACAAAATGTGTATATTAAAAGAAAGGATTAATAACCCGGCCCATATGGGAGAAATTAGCTCCTGTGGACAGGCCTTTTCAATATATACTCCTAACTGGCAACCCTCTGGAACAGGGCTGGCTGGCTGGGCCCTGGGAACAGAGAGCCTGGGCCCAGCAGGATGGGGCCTGGCGGGGGGTCGTTGTGAGCTGTCAGGTTCCCAGTTCCCAGTGAAGTGTCTGGGAGCCTCTGGCTGGTCCTCAGCAGATTCCTTAAGTGCTGCCAAGTGTACGGTTGCTCCTGAAGGAGCCGGTTTCAGCGGAGCTCGGGGCAGAGGGAGGGGGTACTCGCCACCTGGAGGTGCAGGCAGGCCAGGAGAGGAGGGTGAGGTTTGGGCCTCGGGCCTCCCACGGCTGCCACCCCAGCTCCCGGATGGGGAGGTCCTCCGGCCCCTGGCACGGAAAGGGCTGGCCCTCCGCCCGGTTCTCTGGCTCTGGGAGGAAGGCCAGGAGCTCGGGCTGACTCACTGGCGGGAGGGCCAGCCTCTCTGGCCCACACTGCCAAGGCGAGGCCTGAGCAGATGGACCCCTCATGCTGGCTGGGACCTGTTTCCCACCCTGCCCGGAGAAAGTGGGGCTGGAGAGGGTCTCCGTGTCCTGTAGGAAGGACCCAGAGACTGGCTGGGGTAGCAAAGGAATGGGGCGCTTGGCTTTTGAGGTTCACATCTCAGCCTTGCCACATGACCTTGACCACGGGGTGACCTGATTGCTCTCAGCTTTCATTTTCTCCCCAGTCAGATGTGCATGAATTTTAAATTGCAAATGTGCCTGATTTCAATACTTCCTTCCTCAGAAGGTTGCCGTGAGCGTTCAAGTATATCATGGCAGCGAAGAGCTCAGCATAGGCCCACCGTCCTTCCATCTTTCATTATTGCAGACACAGATGAGAGTGCAGATGCAGAGAGATACATGGATATGTGCACCAAGATGTGTTGGGATACATTCATATCTAACCCCATCCATCCATCCATCCACCCATCCATCCACCCATTTTTTTATCCATCCATCCATCCATTTTTCCATGCATCCATCTGTTCATCCATCTATCTGTTCATCTATCCATCCTTCCTTCCCTCCCTCTCTCCCTCCCTGTCTCCATCCTTCCCTCCCTCCTTCCTTTATTCCCAAACACCTCCTACCGAATCCTAGGCACAGTTCCTAGCCCTGGACTCACAGTAATATACAAAGCAAAGTCCCCCTCCACTGCCCGCCCTGGGGCTTGCGTTCTAGTGGGGGGAGAGAAAGACCTAAACCAGTAACACTGCACGTTGTGTGTCTGTAAGTAGGAAGTTCTTTGGAGAAAACAAGTGAGGGTAAAGCAGGATAAAGGCAAGAGAGGGAGAGACACACATACAGACAGATGGACGGACAGACAGGAAACTGCTGTTTCAATGGTGGGGGAGGAGGGTGCAAGGGTTAGGGTTAGGCAGCCTTTCTGTGGTAGCGAATAGAAGCCTGAAAGAGGTGAGGAAGGGAGCCATGCAGGTCATCAGGGAGGCACCTTCCAGAGAGAGGCACTGGCAAGTACACACCCTCCAGGATGGGACCAAGGAGTGTGCTGCGTGTGATTGAGAGACAGAACATTCTAATGGGTGTCCAACTGGTGGCCCGCAGGCTGCATCCAGCTCAGGGTGGCTACTGTGAATGCAGATCAATGCAACATTGTAAATGTACTTAAAACATTATGATATTTTTGTGTGTGTGATTACGTGTTGTGATGTATTTAATGTGTGGCCCAAGACAACTCTTCTTCCAGTGTGGCCCAGAGATACCAAATTTTGGACACCTCTATTGGCTAGGGCAGCATGAGTAAGAGGGAGTTCCAGGGAGTGGGGTCTGAGCGATGGTGGGCGCGATCAGGGATGTTGGGAAGACCGAGTCCGGAAGTGTGAACGAATCTCAAAGTGGTCATACTTGCACCCTTCAGGAACTGGGTCCCCACGTGTCGCATTTGTGGGTCCCTGAGGTGTGGCCCAACATCGAGTGCAGAAAGAGGGAGTACAGTGTGGCAAAGGCAGTCTTGTGTGGAAAGTCGGTTTGCCCATCCTGTCATTAAAAATGAGATAAACTCTCACTTGCCTTTCCCGTCTGTAAGGGGGACAGACCCCTGTCCCCTGATTTAGGAAAACAAAATGTCATTAGGTGAAAATTCGCCCAAATAACTTGGAGCACTCTTACGAGAACATCCCATTTGCCGAGTCCGGTTGGCGGGGGTGGCGGTTCCACGCTGAGTGATGACGGCAGGTGACAGCGTCGGGCAGAGCGTGTCCTAGCTCGTCACCGTGAAATGAGAAAGCCTCTCCCAAGTGTCCTCACAGTGACTTCTTGTCCTCTGTCCTCAGCCCAGCGGTCTGCCCACGAGCTGCCCATGGTGGAAAGACAAGACACCGACAGCTGCCTGGTCTACGGGGGCCAGCAGATGATTCTCACCGGACAGAACTTCACGGCCGAGTCCAAAGTCGTGTTCACGGAGAAGACCACAGGTCGGGGCCTTTCCAGCTTGTCTGCGTCCACTGGCGCCGCTCATGAGTTCCCACTCTCAGTTCTAAGCAGCGCTGACTTGGGAGTAGATCTCACAGCACGGAGGTTCACATTCTGCCCTTTTTCCTCACCTACAACACGTTTCCCATGTGACTTTTGTGTCGGCACAGCTTGCCATTACACCAGTGTGCCAGACTGTGCTTTAGCTGATGCTGGGCTGTTTCACTGGATGATAAGGTTGGCCCCTCCCACCCCCAGTTCTCTTTTCTAAATTATTTTTTTCACATCAAGAGGTACATGTTTTCAACTTTTTACTGTTACCAAGAAGAGAGGCCACACAACATTGTGATTAAGTGCGCCTGCTCTGGGCCTGGATATCCTGGGTTTACATCTGGCTCTGCTACTTACTTGCTGTGTGACCTTAGACAAATTACCTAACCTCTCTGTGCTTCCATTTTTTGTGTGTATAGAATGATACTAACAAGAGGTTTATCACAAGGTTAGATAAGTTACTACATGTCGAGCAATTACAACGGCACCAGGCATATTGTAGGCTGATAAACATTGACTACTTATATTTTTATTATAAATTGTGTTGTGATTAATTTATACTTTTTAAGACTAATTAATCTTTCTGACATGAATCTCTATGTGCATCTTGTTTATTGACGGTGTAGTCCTAGCTGCGGAATCCTGGAGAGTCAGGTTGAGGGTTTTACATACAGATTGCTAAATGACCCACCGGAAATCCACAAACCGAAACTCCCACCGATACGTGTCGGGACTGGTCTCCCTCCTTCCCAGAAGTGCCATCTTTTAAATTTAAAAAATTTGCTGAAATGGCACTTCCTTTTCCTTTGCATTCCTTTGCTCTGAGAAGTTGACTGTTTCTGTTTATTGGCCATGTGGTGCTCTCCCTCGTGTGCATGGGCTGGTGGTGTGTTGTGCCCACGAGGATGTGATCAAGAGAAAATGATCAGAAGGAGGAAAAGTATCAGGCAATGCAATTATTTATTATTGTGGATGCTAGACCTAGTTTTTGTCCCTGACAGACATGATTTTAGTAGGTTAATTCAAAGGGGTGTTGCTGTTTCGTTCTTTGTCTGTTGCCTTTGGGATGATCCAGAGACACTAACAGGAAGGTGGTCCAGTTGCGGGGGCTTGGGCACTGCCCAAGGGTGCCTCCTCTGGGGGCTACCCTTCAAACTGCATACATCAGGGACCTATTGTTACTAAGGCACCTGCCTACGGGAGGAAAGCAGAGCGTCTGGGCGGGGGGTGCCTCTTCCCAGTTCACACAAAGCTTCCTCCTGGGAGGGATGCTGTGACCAGCCACTTTGAAAGCATTATCCAAGGTGGAAATGCAAAAGGCATTAAGTCAGGCCGTGGCAGTGGGGGCTGGAGATAGATGGGTGGGTTTAGGAATGGTTTAGAAGGCACACAGCCGGCCAGTGGTGGTGTAGGGAGGGGTAGGAACGCAGACGTTGAAATGTAGGCATTGCATTCTATTATATGTTTGCCCAACACTTTATTTAACTACTCCCCTTTTATTGGGTGTGAGGCTGCTTCCAACTCGGTGCTGTTGTAAGTAACTCAGTGATGAATGTCTTCTGTGCTTATTTTGTCAGCTAGATAAGCACTCCTGCTCTCTAGCCAGTCTGCTTGTGTTCAAACCCCCGCTGCACTACTCTCTAGCTGTGTGACCTTAAGCAAGTTACTCACCGTCTCTGGGCAGCAATTTCCTCATCTGTATAATGAGGACGATGACAGTCCCACCTCACAGGGTGGTCATGAGATTAAGAGCTCGTTACTTGCTCAGTACTTATGAAACTCTTGGTATATAGTAAGTGCTTGATATGTGAGCTGGTGCTGTTTGTTTTGGTTATTTCCCACACGTGCTATGGTGGCTTCCAGGGGGTGTGCCCATTTTTAAGTGTCCTGGGGGAGGTTTATTTTTCAGGTGGTGGAACAGTGTCCAATATTTTCTACAGCGGGAATTTGTGAAGCTCTGGTGAGTCAGGGAACAAGCCAATTGCAGAAGCAGAGGCTGTTTGGCATGGGGAAATGCTTCAGTGAGCAGGCAGAGGCTGGAAGAGAGAGGCCTTCCGGTGCCGGTGGAGACAGGAGCTGGGGTCCGTCTGCACATGGGCGAGGTGGCTGGAAGTCAGGCTGCGCTGTGGAGCGGGAGAGAGCTATGAAGTTTGCCGCTTCGGTGCCGATGCACCTCCTGTACCAGAAAACCGTCCTGTTGACCTTCTGTCGACTTTCACCAGAAGCGTTTGGCTTCAAAATGCCTTACAAGCAGAGGGGGAAGGCTGATAACATATAGATGTCTGGTTACCCAGGGTGGCAGTTTCTGTGGGGCGGGGACAATGGGGCCATGCAGGGATGACGCGGGGGCCAGGTCCCACCAAGATCCCCTGGAGTAAGGAGCCAGCCAGCTTCCCACCACCCAGGGAACTCATGTTCTTGTGAAACTACTTAGGGGATCAGTTAAGTGTTCGTTGAATGAATGAATGAATGGCATATACTGTCTAGTTTTTCTTCTCTTGGCCTCTGAAGAAATTTCACAGCCCACCTCTTAAAGGGCGGAAAATTCAGCACCTGTTCCAGCTTTGTAAAGTGCCATGTTAATAAGACGAGGAATATTGACAGCTCCCTGTGATTGACCATCAGTGGGCGGGCCCCTCTGTGATTGACACGTCAGTGGGCGGGCCCTTGCTTGCCACATTCTGCCTGCTGTCTTCTCTAACCCGCCGCCCGAGGCAGACGGCAAAGGAGAAGTCAGGGGACTCGCCCAAGGTCATACCCAGCATCGTCCAGTCGACCTCCCTCGGCCTCCATCTCCATCTCTGTAGAGCGAGAGAGGAACAGTCCTCGCCTCCTAGGGTTAAATACGAAAACGAGCAGCGTGTACTTAGTGCCCGGGGAGTGCTCACTGAATGTCCGTTACTGTTGTCATGGTCTCCCCAGCGTGATCACTGCTCAGGCCGCGCACATTGCCCACTGACACGCGCTGCCCCAGGCGCGGGCCTTGGCTGGGGGCTGGGCAAGCTTTGGGGGCGCTGCATGTTGTGGCAGTTACAGGCCCAGCCTCTGAGGTCAGACGGCGGGGTTCAAATCCATGCTCTGCGTTGAGTAGCTCTGGTGTCCTGGGCCGGCTCAGTCACTCCACCTCCGGGAGCCAGGGCTGCCCTTCTGTGAAACAGGGATGACTGACTTCTCTCGAGAGATGAGAAGGTTAAATGAGATCATGCAGATTAGGCTCTTTTCATGGAGCTTGGCGCGTTGTGGATGCTCATGAAATGTTAGCTTCTATTATTATCACTCTGTTTGGCCTGCGGAAAGACAACGATGAGTAAGATTTTAGCTCATGGAACCAAGAGACATTGACAAACAATAATAATAAACTATGTGCCAGGCCTTGTCCTGAGCATGACAGCCCTACAGGGTAGCTACCACTCTCCTACTTTTACTAATGAGAAACTAGGCACAGAGAGGGCAAGTGACTTAGCAACAATCACACAGCCAGCCCACGGCAGCATTGGGTTTGACCACAGAGCCTGCCTCCTTGACTGTTAGCTGTCCTGCTCCAAAGAAGTGTAGAACCAGGCTCCCTTGACTGAAGGCCTTTCAGCAGCTCCGAGCCCCTGACTAGGACCATTTTGCGGTGAGATAGGGCCCTGACTTCTGCAGCGGCGGGTCCTTGGGGCCGAGGGGATGCAGTTCAAACCCTTTCCTGTGTAACTAAGAATCCCTGCTGAATGTGGCTCCTGGGTGGATGCCAGCAGACAAGCAGGGCTATTTGAGATGGCCAGTACCCCCGAGGCATGGTGGGCTTCTCTGGGGGGTTCCTGAGGCTCTCGGTGGCTGTGACAGACAGGGACTTGCCTTGCACGGGCAGGGAGCTGGCTCTGCTCTTCTGACCCCGAGCGCCAGCCTCCCAGCCCAGGGCCGCCTTCGGCAGGGGGAATCCCTGTTGCTCAACCGCTTTTTTCCAAAACGCATCCCTGTTCCCATCTCCACGGACCGCTTGGCCGGCGAAGGCGCTGCGGGGCGGGGTGGAGCGGAGCGGCTGGAGTTTTCCAAGGCAGGGGAACCCCAGCTGGTTCTCACATTAAGGGAAGGTGACGGCCTCCGTGGCTAATCTTAGCCCCCATGTTGGGTCACTGGCACCGCCAGCTCCAGCCTTCTTTTTATAGCCGTGGACCAGGATGGAGTTGGTGGTTTCCATTCCAGCAGGGTGACGGACTGGAGCCCGGTGGAAAACCAGTGGGAGTGGGGTGGCGCGGTGTTCCTTAAGTTAGAAAAGCTTGGTGTTTTGGAAAAGGGCCTCTTATTTATAGCAGCAGTGATGATAACGGTTATTCTATTATTTTGATTATGGCTTTTAATTATTTTCAGGACTCCAAGAGCCTGTCTGACCCAGTCCTTGCCCATTTGGCTAGCCCCTTGCTCACTTGGTATCACGACAGTGGCTTCATCCTGTCCCCAAACACCCCATGCTCGCTTCTGTCCCGGGACCTTGGCTTTTGCTTTTTCTTCTTGGAATGTTCATCTGTCTTCACGAGGCTGCATCTACGGGTCCCTTCAATTCTCCACCTCTCCTTGAAGTTGGTCATTCTCCCCCCCAGCCTGTCAGCTCCTGTCCCATTGTCCTGCTCTGTTTTCTCGATGGCTCTTAGCACTCTGCAAGCGATCTCGTCTGTTCACTCACTCACTTATTGTCTGGTCTCCCATGCTGGACTCTTAGTTTCTGGAGGTCGGGGGGGCTTGGCGTCTGCTCCTGTGGCTGCAGCATCCAGAATGGTCCCTGGCACACAGTAGGTGCTCAGATATATATTGCTGAACAGATGCATTGTTTCTCTTAATTGTCACACTGGTCCTGGGAGGTGGGTAGCATTATCTCCATTTTATAGATGAGATCCCTGAGTCTCGTGGAGGTCAAGTCATGGGCCCCAGGTGAGGCCACAGCTGGTGACAGAGCTGGAATCCCAAGCAACATTTACCATCAACCCCTGAGTAATCTCTCTTGTCACATGCGAGAGGGCAAAGAGAGGCCAAAGAGAGCCACCAGGGTATTTCCTATTTACCATTCTCCGTGATGGCTGAAAAGCCTTTGTATAGTCTCTGAAATTTAAAAAATGTGTAACCTTTCCAGCGAAGGTCATGCCGCGAAGGGCAGGCTGTTCCTGACTTCAGCTGGCCCCCGGCCACTCAGGCCCCAGGCGGAGTCGGGGGTCCCAGCAAAACATTGCAAAACAGGAAAAAATCTAAGGACACAGAAATAAAAGTGATGTGGCAGCGGAAGCGAGGTTGCCATGGCTTTGGGTGACTCCCTGCACCTGGGTGGGGTCCAATGTTTTGGAAGCTTCCTCCACATGACACAGAGTTTTGGAATTTTTCAGCTGGTAAATCTTTCTTAATTCGGGGCCCCCCGTCCCCGCCAAGTAGCTCCCTGGCTCTCGGTCCCGCGGGGGTAGGGGTTGGACATGCGCCTGCACCGGCTTACTCAGCTCCGAAGCTTGAATTGTTTGAAGGGAATTGGTGTTTTGTTTGTTGGACGGTTTTCTTGGCCCACTCTGGCGGCAGAGGCTCCCATCACCTGTCGAGCGGGCAAATTGATTTTTTAGAGAGGAGCCGTGGGCGGTGGAATTCCCTCTCTCCCACTGAGTCATCATGTCCTAATGTGAGTCATTTTATGACTTGGAGGTTCCCAAAGGTTATATTTTGAGCTTCGTTTAATAAATAGAAGTGCATTTGCTTAAAATAAATTTTCTTTCTTTCTTTTTTTTTTTTTTGCTAAATTAAGTATTTTTCCATGAACTGGTATCCCGGAAAAATTGAACCATCTTGGAGAAGGTGCCGCCTCCGTCCACCTGTTGGTCTGTGGGTTTGCCTGGTGAGGTGCTTTCTGAAACAATAGGCTTGAGATGGGTGACCCTCTAGATGGGGCTTCCCTCTGGGAAAGGTCAGACCTGGGCTGGGCTGGGGCATGACTAAGGCTCTGCAGCCCTTTGCCCTGGGTGACTCACGTCTGCCATGTCACTGGCCCCCTGGGCTGGAGCCCACTGCTCACAGCTGGCCAGGACTCAAAGCTTGTCTCCAAAGATAGAGGCCAGATCCCCACTCTGAAGCCCCACTGGGGACAGAGAAAATGGCTCGTTTTCTGAAAGCTGAATGTTTGCCTGAACTTCAGCCCCTTGCATGTGAGACCAGACTCTTGAGTGAAAGAATCCTGCAGTTGGTCGTGTTTGGGTGGCTGGGACAGAGGTCACAGAGAAGGGAGTCCTCTCCGGCCCTAGCATTTCCACCGTCCAAGGTTCTTCTTGGGGCCAACAGGCCATTGCGTCATTTGCAATTAGTGGGTCAGAATTCCCCCAGCCCCCAAGAAAAATCATAATTCTTCTGTGAGTTAGCTGTCTCACACCCTTTTCTACGGTTTTCTCTACGTTTCTGAGACTGCATATTTAAGGTGTGAGCAAGGTGGGTCTGGGATCGTTGGCAGACTTGTCTTGAAGCCTGGGTCAGCTCCATGGTTTGTGCTTTGAGACCCACGTCCCCTGCCTCTGAAGTGGGCTTGGTAGTATTACAGCGATAAAAGATCAGGGATCTCAACGTGTCGAGCCTGTAGTGGGTGCTGGGAAAATGTCAGCTGACTTTCCATGCATCCCCTGGGGGCTCAGTTTACTTATAACCACGGGGTCAGGAAGGCAGGGCTGTGTTGGTTTCTTGACTGGGAGAAGAGTCCTTCCCTGGCTGGTGGGTCTCCTGCCTTCCGTCACCCCAGACCTGGGACTCCTGCCGCAGCTGGAGGGAGCCTGACCCCCGGCCTGCCCCTGCCCCCTTCACAGCTGGAGAGGCCAGCTCACACAGCACGTGAGGTTGACCGACTTCCTGGCGGTGACACAGCTCGTCAGCAGAGGGCTGGTGCAGGCCATCTACCGATGACAGCTCGTCCCTGAGAGGCGCCGTGTCTGGGATGGGATGACAGACGAGCTGACATCTGGCCTCGATGTAAGATGACCAAGCGATGCCCTTTTAGCCTTGCTTCGCTCACTTGGCCCCAGGCTTCCATCACTGGTCCCCAGACATTTTTTGAACACTTACTATGTGCAGGCGCTATGCCAGGTACTAGGGACACACGATAGGTGAGGTCCCCACCCTCGGGAGGTGGACAGTCTCAACTGTGTCTGTAAGCAGGTCGCTTTGAGCTGGAGGAGGTGCTGCGAGGACAGTGGAAGCAGGTCATGGGCACAGAGCAAAGGGCCTGAGATGGGGGGGATACAGGATGTTCAGTTAGATACAAACCTCAGATGAACCATGAATTTCTTTAGTAGGAGTATGTCCCGGGCCATGGCACAGAGTTTGAGACATACTTGGAATAAAAAAAAAAGTGTGTATTTTCTGAAATTCAAATTTAACTGGATTACCTGTATTTTTATTCATTCAGTCTGGCATCTTTGGCAGGAGTGGTCAGGGAGGGCTTCCCTGAAGCGGTGGCTTTGAACAGAGCCTTAAAGGCAGGGAAGAGGGAGCTGGCAGAATGTGGAGGACAGGAGTTCCCCCTCTGTCCCAGGCAGAAGGAACTGCCTGGTGCTGTGGCCCCAGGTGGGGATGGGCTCGGGCCATTCTAGGAGCCAAAAGCAGGCCCTGGCAGCTGGTGCAGTGTGAGTTTGGTCGGAGAGGGTGGTCCCTGCAAGGTCCTGTGGGCACAGTGGGGAGCTTGGATTTTATTCCCTTGGCAATGAACAGCTGTTGGAGGCTTTTTTTTTTTTTTTGGGGGGGGGGGGGGGGTGGGCAGGCTGTATGACATATTTTAAAGATTGTTCTTGCAATTTGGATGAAGAATGAACTTGGGGTGGAGGGGACAAGTGGATGCTGGGAGGTGAGCGAGCAGCCCCCGCCGTTGTCCAGGTGGGGAATGGAGGGGCGAGCCCACCGAGAACGAGGTGGGGTAGGGGAGAGAGGGAGGGGCTGGGGATCAAGAGCCTCTCAGGTCTCACTGAGCACATGTGGGCATTGTGCCATTCAGGTGCATGAAATCCGGAGCTAAGGAGGCCTTCCCAACTGCCCCCCCGTCCGCTTGGCTCCTTCAGTCTGTGCATCCAGGGAGTACACGCTTTTCTGCTCATTAGCTGTTGTAAAGCAACCGAAATGACTTCCACCATCTTCATTTAGCTAATTTTTCAAAGCCAGAACTGGGACACGTCATGCACGGCCTCCTAACGCAAACTGACGTTTTGATCTCCTCCCTGTTGCCTGGGGCCCAGTGGCATGCTCGCGGCCCAAGTGAGGACAGATCCACTTTCCTCCTCCCCCTGAAGGGCCCCTTGTTCCTCCTGTGAGTGCCGACATGAGTCCCGGCTCATCAGGGCCGACTGCTCACGGCTCCAGACTCCACGCCACCCGCCACCCGCAGCTCCCTGACACTCTGCTCCGCTTGGGGCCCCAGAGCTGCCTGCGGAGAGAAACCATTAAACCAGCTGAAACATAGGGGCCCCCAGCCTGCACACCACTGGCTCTCAGGGTGGGTTTGCCTGGACTGTAGCCAATGACGTCGAAGGCTCTGATGTTCATTGAGCCAGGCCAGCCCCCAACCCCCCATTTTTTTTCTTCTTTTTTTTTTTCTTGCAGATTCTTGCTAAATCTTCTCTAGACCCAACCTCTTTGCCCAAAGAAGTTGGCTCTTTCCTCTTCCTCTCTGAGTAAGACTTGGAAGGGCCTTTGTCGTGCTGGCTGCCAGTCCCTGTTAATTTAGGACGGGGGAACTTTGCCTGAACATCTGCTCTGGAGACTGAAGTGCTTTATTTCATCCCTGCCCAGAGCAGTAGAAGCAAACTTGATCTTCCCGGGCCTCTTCTGTTCCGGGCAGGCTTTCCCGGGGGCTCGGACCTGAGTGTAGGATGGGAGATGGGTTTAAACAGAACTCGGGGCTGAGTTGCTCTGGGTGCATTTGATGCCTTGTCTGCGCCCGTGTTCCAGGCTCCTTCCTCATCCGTCAGTTGCCAGAAGAAGTCTTCAACCAGGGCTCAGTGATTTCTCCTCGTTGGGTCCTTTTGCTGAAGAGGTCAGTAGCCAGACAGTTCCTGAGCTCTGGCCGTGGGCTGAGCACTGGGGAATCTTAAGGCCGGTTTGTTCATTGCTGGCATTTACTGAGCATCTATTACGTGCTAGGCACCTAGCACTGGGAATAAAGCACACTTCCTTTAGAGACTAGCCCCTCGAGTGTGTCTTCCACATGCCACATAAAGCCGAGGACAGCAGTTTGAGCTTTCGCTTCCCGTTGGGGACCTGTTTGTTCAGAACGGAGTGCAGACCCCCCCTGAGAGGCATAGGCAGGCTGGATTTGCGCCGCCGCCCTTTGGCTCTGATGTCTGTGGATGCCAAAGGACATGGGACCTTGGCTTTACCTCCTGGTTTAGGTTTTGATTTCTCGTCCCGTGAGTTCTCTCTCTCTCTCTCAACATTGAGATAACAGTGGCAAGAGCCAGGGAAGAGAGTCGGGCACTGTGCCACCTGTCTCCCACATTAGATGCTGTCCCTTTGTAAATGACTGTCAGCCCACGCCCACAGGCAAGAGTATTTATAACCGCCAGAACCTGTATTATTTTTTTGTTAAAAAATGCTTGTGATTTTTTCCAATGTTTTATTCCCATGCTTTGGAATATATGCAAAAAATTCAAAAGACACTATTTCCATAATCTGTCCCCCGGGCTTTCACAACACCATTTGCCAGTGCCTGCCGGACGTCTCCTGCTGGGCGTCTGTTTTCTTGGAATGCCCTCCATGAGGCAGAGGTGCTGTGATTTTCCCCACACTTCAGACAAGAGGCAGAGAGAGGTGAAATACCTTATCCAAGCGCACACAGCTAGTTAGGGGCAAACCAGGGACTTGAAGCCAGGTTGTCTGCTCCGGAGTTGGGGTGCACAGGAATGAAATGGGGACACACAGAGGGGACGTCTGTTCTGGCCGCAGAACACATTCGACGAGGCTCAGAGGCAGGGCACGCGGGCCTTGGGAGGCCCATGGGAGTCCTGGAGTGAGCACGCCTTTCCTCCACCCCTCTGGCCTCACGCAGCTCTCCCACCTGCCACCCGGAGCTTGGGGAGTTGGGCGCAGGGGTGTGGCCTGCCAGCTGCTGTGCTGCCTGGCAGGTCCCATTTGCCCTGGCGGGAGCCCAGGAAAGGACAGGGAGCAGAAGGTTTCTGAGTGAGTGGTGGTATAGGGACGTCCCTCTGAGCCCAGGCGGGGAGGCCCCTGAGGGCACAGTGGGGTCCCCAAAGGAGGCTGGGCTGTCTGGTGGCTCAGGGTGCTTCTCCAGGACATGAGGTTCTGATTGTGAAGAGCAAGGGGCCCACAGCCCAAGAGAAAGGAATGCAAACTGTTGCCTGTCCCGACAGAGGGCCCGAGGTCCTGGTTTGGGAGGGGGTGTGCGGCAGAGTGGGGCACTGACCAAGACGGCCTGGGGTCAGATGTCCACCAGTTGTGAGAATGTCATCGGGTCATCCCCAGGGAGGGCACCTGTTCCCCTCATGAGGCCACGGCAGGCAGCACCCATTTCTGCTTCTCAAAGGCCCACTAAGGCAGGGCATGTGGGTGTGGAGGTCAGGGTGGGGGTGCCCCTGGAATTTCAGGGGCATGGCACCGAGGAGGCTGCCGTGGTCAAGTTCCGGCATGGGTACCCAGAATGGTCAGATCGTTTGCATTTCTTTTTCAAGAGCAAAATCTGCATTTTTAGGTGAAATCTCATTCTGAAATGGCAGCAGCTAATTTAAAAAAACCTCCAAGCCACTCTGCAGGCCACCAAACAAGCCAGGTCTTGGGGATGAGGCCAACTGACTTGTTTCTTTAAATTGTGGTAAGAGTGCACATAACCTATCATTGACAGTTCCAGCCCCTTGTAAGTGTGCAGCTCCGTGGCATTAAGTACATTCGTATCACTGCATAACCATCACCACTGTCTACATGCCAAACGTCTTTACTTTTTGAAACAGAAGCTCTGTACTCATTAAACAATCACTCCCCCTTCCCTCCTCCTCTGAGTCCCTGGTGACATGCCTTCTGCTTTCTGTGCCTGTCACTTTGCCCTTCCCGTGTCCCAAATCCGGTATTCGTCCTTTTGTGTCTGACTTATTTCAGGGAGCATAATGTTCCAGGTCCTGTTCGTGTTGTAGCCTATTTCAGAATTGTCTTCCCCTTTAAGGCCGAACAACAGTCCACCATACGGACAGACCACATTTGGTGTGTCCGTTCATCTGCCCACGCATACCTGGGTCGCTCCCGCCCAGTGCACCTCCGCTCTCTTTGATGGAGCGATCCCCTTCCCCAGCTGCCCCTTGGACTGTGACTGTCACGGACTGCAGTGGCTTTTGTTGGCCCCATCAGCAGCCCTGGGAACCACGACACTTTCGTTTGCTGAGACAGGAGACGCACGCTAGGCCCCTACAAGTCGTCGGGTGGTGGGGACGTGGCGAGGACGATCGCTTGGCCCTCCCCATGGGGATCTTCCACTCCAGTGAAAGTTGGTGCATTAGCCGCCCTCTCCTCCTCCCTCTGACATAAACCCTCGGCTTCCTCAGTCATTTCGGGAATCGCACCTAGTAGGACTGCGAGGCCGAGACTTGCAGACTGACTTGGTGCAGAGTCTCCAGCCGGGTCACTGCTTGCTTATTGCTGAGGTCATCTAGACCGAGTCGGCTTTGGGAGCCGACACAGGACGTCTTATTTACTGCTTTGGCAAACGTGTTCTGTTCTCCGAAGTGCAGGCAGTACACAGGAGCCAGGTTGCTTTGGTTGAAGCTTAAGAGCCAAGACTGTACAGGTTCATCACAGAAGATGCTAGCAGCTGTGGGAGCATAAAGGGGAGTATAGAGTGGGACTCCGAGGGTATAATGCTAAGTAAAACAAGTCAGAGAAAGAAAAACTGTATGGTCTCACCATTTTGGAATCTAAAAAAAACAAAACAAAAAAACCCAAATGAACAAGCAGAACCAAAACAAGAACAAACTCGTAGCTACAGAGAACAGACCTGTGGTTAACAGAGGGGGAGAGTTTGGGAGGCGAGTGAAGGTGGGGGGAGGGGGCAGTTGTGTGGGGATGGAGAAACTTTTGGGGTGATCAGTTTGTACTGTATGCAGACGCTGAATTATAATGTTGTGCACCCGAAACGTATATGACTTTGTAAGGGGCGAGGAAGGTTTGGACCAAATGTCGGGACATGGTACACACCCTGGCCCACCTCGGAGAATTATGCTGCACGTGAGCAGGTTAAAAAGGCCCCGAGAAGCCCCGCAGTAGGGAAACCCCTTTGACTTGGACTCGGTGTTTTCCAAATGCATCTTAGCTTGTAGAATTTGTTCCCCATTCTCATAAACCCACTGAATAATCTTCAGAGCCATCGTTCCACAAAACACCCTGGAAACATTGATGGAAATGATTTGTTTGAGCCCCAAGCTGCCCAGCGGCCAATGTAGGTAGTCGGCAAAAGACATCTACCATCTGCAGACACAGAGTTGCATTCGCCCTGGCTTGCTAGCCCCGACCTGGGGAGCTCATGCTGTGCTCCAGCGAGGGAGAGTTGCCTATTGGGCAAAACCACCCATCAGCTGTTGCAGTGAGTCATGGGAGATTCAGGCTGCCTGCTGACTGAAAGGTGGAGGGTGGGCTCCTGTGTCTCCGTTCCCTCCCATGACTCACAGGCCAGGACATCTTAGGGACAGACTGTGTGAGCCACCTGTGTTCTCAGACAGCCAGGGACCTCTAACGGGGCATTTCAGAGGTAGCCTTTGGTTGAACACAGCATGTAGTGAAGTGCAATATGTAACAACACTGCTTTTATTTTTTAGAGTGAAAGATAGGCATTCAGCTGTAGAGAAAAAGATGGTGGTGATGGCATGCTGGGCAGTTTTTCCCCTTATTTGCTGTTGTTTTCTGCCATTGCCACGTGGTTTTTTTGCAAAAAAAAATACACACGTAGGAAAAGAAAAATACGTACGTGCTCATATATACCTATGTGCACTCCCCTGGGTGCCTCACTGAAATGATACCGTGCAAAAACCAAGATAAACAGAAGTCGGTGAGTTTTTGTCTCAAGTCTTTGGTTTCGGATGGTTCCGACAAGGTCTGTCGTTTTTTAATCTTTCCAGACGGGCAGCAGATCTGGGAGATGGAGGCCACGGTGGACAAGGACAAGAGCCAGCCCGTAAGCGCCCGCACCAGAGGCCCGAGAGCCCCGTTACGTCCCTGGCCCACCTCCCCCGTGCTCTCTTTGCTCCTTCTTTCCTTTCCCTCATCGGGGTCCCAGTGCTTTGGCTCCAGGGGCCTCAGTAGGTGCTGAGTTGATGAACGAATCAGACAGCCCCTGAGTGCTGGCCCTGTGATGGGGCACGGTGACACCTTAATAGACATCGGTAGCGTGTGTGGCAGTTCCTTCTTTGCTGCGGCTCACAAGCCAGATTCCCCTTGAATAGAGTGTCACCTGTAAGCATGTGGAACGTGTCACGATTCCGTGTGGCACATGGGCTGGCTCCACATGCTCGGGGCCTCAGATGGGAATTCAGGTGTTGTCACAGGGACGTTGATGACTGCTCCCTCCTTCCAGAACATGCTGTTTGTCGAGATCCCCGAGTATCGGAACAAGCACACCCGCACGTCGGTAAAGGTGAACTTCTACGTCATCAACGGGAAGAGGAAGCGAAGTCAGCCTCAGCACTTTACCTACCACCCAGGTGAGGGGCTGCCCCGGGCGGGGAGGGGTGGCGTGAGCGTGGGGAGAGGACACGCGGCATCCTCTGCCTGCTGGGTGGCCATGGGCTGGTGATTCAGCCTCTGTGTTTGCTCATCCATCATGTGGCACCTTCCTTGGAAGAGTGACCGAGATCAACTGCGCAGACAGCGCTCAGCGCCGTAAACAGACAGTGAGCTGACATCGATGATACGACTGTCATTGTCATTAGTGCTTTCCTCTGGGAGAGGCACGTGTGGACTGGTTCCACAGCAGGTGGCGAAGCTGGTGGCTCCTGCCCCGTCTCAGATTTGATCGTGATAAGGGCAGAGGTGCCGAGGCCCTGGAACCTGTGCAGTGTGTTGGTGACCCCACTGTGGGCAGTCACCCCGTGGCCAAGCGGAGTTCCTGGGTGGATAACGGCCCAGAGGGCTCATTCCCACAAAGCACTGCAGTCCCACTCAGGGTGACAAGTGCCATGTTTCATTTGTTCATTTTGTCCAGAAAATATCTGAATATCCCGTACTGTTCTGAGCTTGAGGACCAGCAGTGAACAAGATAGATCCAAAGCCCTGCCCTTAAGGAGCAGGTGCCCTGACAGAGGGGACCGGGTGGTCAGGCTTATCGATATTGTCGATATGCCAGATTTCGATGGGGGCTGCAGAGACCGGTTGCGAGCTGCCCAAGGCTGGAGGCAGGCCAGCGGGCCACATTTGCCAGGTTAGAGACCTGTAATGTGACAGCATCACCCAGGGTATAATTTCTGTCCTGTGGCAGTTTCACAGGGAGTTCCTGGGCAGCATGAAGCATGAACCTAAGGGGTGGTCCTGAGAGCCTGGCCTTGGGGGGGGGGCATGGTGTGGGTGTGGTGCGTCCAGAGGTTTGTCTGGCCCCAGCTCAGGACAGACATGACATGCCGTGAGTGGCGATGTCCTAGTGGGACCTCAAACTGCAGAGACAGTCTCCGGGAAAGCTGTTGGCTGCATTGCCACAACTCCTCCTAACGCCAAGGGTCTCAGTTACGTTTCCTGCCATTCTCCCCTCCTAACGCCAAGGGTCTCAGTTACGTTTCCTGCCATTCTCCCCTCTCTTCTGCGGCGGCGAGGCCTCCCTGGGCCCAGTGGGCGCGCGCCTGTCCACTCATGGCCCCAGGGAGAACTCCGTGTCCCCGTCGGTCTGGGGATGGAGATGATGGTGTCTGAATGGCATCTTGGGAAACGATTTCCATGGTCGGTGTCAAAGCTGCATTTTTGCCTCCTGGCCTCCTCCAGCCCCCAACCCTGGGGGGAGGGGAGCCCGACGGGAGTACTGTCCTGTCACCAGTTCATTTAATCCAGTGAAAACAAAGCTGGCTCCTCAGCGCCTGGGACTGGATGTCGGAGAAGGAGAAATTCTGGTGGCCCTCCTAGGCGGGGAGAGAGGACAGCAGCCACGGCACCGCTGAGAGCAGTAATAAGATAATAGCAATAAGAGCAGGCATGGAGCCCTGGCTGGGTGCCAGTCACCGTGCTTAGGGCTTGGCGCACGCAGTTCATTTAACCCCCTCAACAGCCCCCCAGGGTGAGTGCGCTTGTTACTGCCAAGTAGCAGGTGGGGAAACTGAGGTGCAGGCCAGCGGGTCTCCTTCTCCTGAAGTACTGCAGGACTGAGGGGGCTGACGGTCCCCATTCTTATCTATCGAGTATCTGAGTGTCAGTTAAGATCCAGGCACTGTTTTAGGTGTTGGGGACCCAGCAGTGAACAAAACAGGCCAAGGAGAAAAGAAAAATCGTCCCTCAGAGGAGATGACAGTCTAGTGGGGGGTGTTTTAGTAAAGGAGCACGTCAAGTACGCAGGATATTTCAGGTGGTGACAAGTGTCATGAAGGAAAAGCTGGCAAGGGGGACGGGAACTGGTAGGGCAGAGAGAGGAGGTGGAGGCATGATTTTAAACTAAGCGTTCTTTGCTGAGCTCTCCTTCTGGGGAAGAAGGCCAGAGATGTCTCAGGGCTGAGACAGAACTGCCATTCGCACACCATCTTTCCACTCTTGGAAAGACCTGTAGTTCAAAACCATGGCCCAGGGTTAGGTTTCTGACCCAAGACCATTGTACAGGGAGCCTCTTGCCCAAGGCTAACAAATGGCAGAGCCCAACTGTTCAGTATCCCTGTTTCACACCCAAGGCCATGTTCGTTCCCAACTTCAGTCCGCTAGGCCTCTGTGCGCGTGTCTGCGGCTCACTAAGAATGGTGCACCCCGTGTGCTTTTCTCACAGTCCCAGCCATCAAGACAGAGCCCACAGATGAATATGACCCTACCTTGATCTGCAGTCCCGCCCACGGAGGCCTGGGGAGTCAGCCTTATTACCCACAGCACCCCAGGGTGGCCGAGTCCCCCTCCTGCCTCGTGGCCACCATGGCCCCCTGCCAGCAGTTCCGCTCCGGGCTCTCATCGCCCGATGCCCGCTACCAGCAGCAGAACCCGGCGGCTGTCTTGTACCAACGGAGCAAGAGCCTGAGCCCCAGCCTGCTGGGCTACCAGCAGCCGGCCCTGATGACGACCCCCCTGTCCCTCTCGGATGCCCACCGCTCCGTGCTGGTGCACGCTGGCTCCCAAGGCCAAGGCTCGGCCCTGCTGCACTCCTCGCCAGCCAACCAGCAGGCCTCGCCGGTGATCCACTACTCGCCGACCAACCAGCAGCTACGCTGCGGGAGCCACCAGGAGTTCCAGCACATCATGTACTGCGAGAATTTCGCACCCGGCACCACCAGGCCCGGCCCACCCCCCGTCAGTCAAGGTCAGAGGCTGAGCCCAGGGTCCTACCCCACAGTCATTCAACAGCAGAATGCCACAAGCCAAAGAGCCGCCAAAAATGGACCCCCGGTCAGTGACCAAAAGGAAGTATTGCCTGCAGGAGTGACAATTAAACAGGAGCAGAACTTGGATCAGACCTACTTGGATGACGGTAAGATGCCTGTGTTTCTTAGTGCCCGTGAGGACTGCACCCAAAACTTGCCCTGGTTGTGGGTGGCCTGGGTGTCTCTTTTACCCCTTCGGGCCTCAGGGTCCCTTCTGTAATTTAAGGGGTTGAATAAGATGACCCTCAAGGCCTTGCCTGAGTCTGTGCATGAGTCATTTCCCAGCAGGACTTTGGGGTGGGTGGTGAGAGTTCTAGGTGCCCCCCCCCAAGCATTGTAAAAGAAAGAGCAAATGTTCTGTCCACAGGAGTGCCCCCCAGGGTCATGAACTGGGTCAGTTTCACTGCTTCCACTCGCTTTCCATTTGCCAAATTTAGACCAAGGATAGGAAAACCGAAAGGAAGGAAAGCTAACCTTTTATTCCTATAGAGAAAAACCCACTTTATAACCCGCTTTTGTGTGTTTGGGGGGGCGTGGAGCACAGGGAAGGAGCGCACTCACTGAAAAGGGGCTCTATGAGGAGGGAGCATGAATGGGGGCCGGCGGGCAGGCTGCAGGCACCTCTCCACCGTGCGCTCGTGGAACAGAGGGGCGCATTGATGGGAGGGGAGCAGCAGGCTTCCGCTGGGGTGAGCCCTGCTGACGGGGCGGGTGGGCCCAGGACAAGTGTGGGGGCGGCTCTGTGTGAGTCTGTAGGTGCCTGCGTGTGTTAGCGGGGGCCCAGCTGGAGGGTAGTCTTGTTGGAGTGGCGGGAGTGGCTGGGTCACCTGCCTTCCCCTGGGGGCTCCAGACACAGGAAGACAGATGGTTGGGATTTCTTAGTGGGAGGAGGGAAGCCTCTGCTGCTGGCTGCCCCCCACAGCTCCATCCTCACACTTCTAGAGACAGTAGCATCTGATGCACCCAAAACCTCAATTATTTAGGGAAATTTGCTCTCAGGAACCCAGCCAGGGAGTAGGAAGTAAGGCAGAAAGCTTCGCAATTGCCACAAGAGTTATCATCAAGACCAGGTGCTGGATATCAGGCCCTTGAGTGGTAGGAATTGTTTTTGGTGCTTACTCAAGGACCGCTCGCTGACTTCTACTTCCTGCAAGGTGTTGGTGATGAGGGTTGTCTGGGGCACTGAGATTTCTAGTAGTTTCCACATCTTCTCGCTCATGAAGCTATCAAAAACTTCCCTCAAATGCATCAAGCAAAGATCTCCAGGCCACTTCGGATGTGGAGGGTCAGACCACCCCACGTGCCTAGCATAGTTTGACCTCAGGGTTTTGCTGCATTAATAATTGACCTGTCTAATCCTGAATAATCAGACACAAGCTGAAGCAGGGTCACTGGGCTCAGTTTTGAAAGGCAGGTCCATGTGCAGTCCATTCTTGAACAAATGATCCCCGGAAGGGCTCAGGTAGATTTTTGGTGCCGATTTTAAAGGAGAATGTCACGTGGTAAGTCCAGCCAACACAGAATGCCTGTTGCAGCAGATAATGAAATGCGGTTGTAACCGGACCTACCTCCACGGGGACCTGGGGGCACGCCTCCGGGCAGAGGTGCTTTATAAATAAATAAGCGCCTGAACAGGGCCGGGTCGCTTTCCCCAGCTTGCTCTGGGTCCGGGCTTGGTTCAGCGTCGGAACCAGAGAGACATGCCGGCCCCGCCCACCCTGCCCCGCCCATCTTCCCACAGTAAAGATGAATGGCGAGCACCTAGGTAGAGGGCAGAAGTGAGTCTGTGCCGGGCCCTGCGTGGCCCACCAGCATCCAGGTGGACCTAAGGAGGTCAGGAGTCACCTTTGCGAGGCTCTCCCAGCCCCACACCCAGAGAGGTGTTCCTCGTTCTCTCAGGAGCCTGCGTTGCAGAGAAAGCAGCTGAGAATAGAGGCCTTCTCAGGCCTCCTGAGCGTCCTTCTAAAGGTGGGCAGGTTCAGGTCGGGGGGAGCTTCCGGCAGGTCAGTGTCCGGGCAGCCCAGACGCAGGTCTCGGAGAACTGAGCAAGGCGCAATTGCTTCTCATGACGGAGCCTTTTCTTAACCTTCTGCACAAGCCCAGTTCCACGAGATCGGAGGAAGCATTCTTTGATGTGAGGCTTTTGTTTTTCAATTTAAATTTTATTTTTTAGTTAGAGTTGACATTCAGTATTATTTTGTGTTAGTTGTCGGGTGTGCAGCAGAGTGGTTAGACAGTCACATACTTTACAAAGTGAGCTCCCCAATAGTTCAAGTACCCAGTCACCATACATAGTTATTACAATATCGTTGACTACATTCCCTACGCTGTATGGTTTAAAGGCTGGAAAAACGCATTTAAACCAAGTTTTATAAAACCTCCTATGACGGTGGGACCTCTCCGAGCTTTGGCTGTGCTAGTGGACGTTGTTCATTTCTCAGAAAAGGGGATGTGGCACTTTCCAACTGCCAGACGAGAGAGCACACAACGCCAGGGGCACCGTTCACGTGGTTCTATGCCCGGCGTGGGCGGAGCCTGGAGTGGGCGGAGCCCTGGAGCAGGCCGGGGAACACCCCTCCCCCCACATCCCCCAGGGCTGTGTGCAGGCTTCTCAGTTCTTGGGCATCCCGTTCCGGGGACCCCCAAAGGGCAGCAGTGCGGCTGCTGGTTAGATGTTCAGTTCTTGACCAGCATTGTCCCCAAGGCTCTGCCCTACGCAGGACCCTCCGACACCTTTTGATGCTGGAATTTCAGATCCCTCTAACTGGGCCTTCTGGTAGCCGCGGGACAATCTGATTCCACTGCTGGCTTCTTGGGCGGGGATTCACACAGCTCAGTGTGTTGCTTTGCGTTTATTGCTGACAGGTGAACTGGGAATTCCTGGGTCATTCCCCTAGTCTGGCTAGGAGGCATCCTAGGTTCCAGATCCTTTCCTGTCCCTTTTGTCGATGGCTCCCAAGGCCATCTCCCTCCCCAGAATATGAATCTGGCCACACAAACTCCAGCAGAACGTGCTTCCAGCTCGTGGTTGTTTCTCAGGTACCATCTTTTGCCTCAGGATTTCAGCAAAGTAGGCTTTCCTTGGAAACTTGGTGAGAGCTAGGATTAGCATTTTGAGGGCCCAGGGGGTTTCCACAGATGGAAAAGGAAGGGGTCACCAGTGGGCGTGGTCCAAATGCAAACGGGTATCTTAGGAGCCGACCACGCCGCTCGCCTGCGACCCCGGGAGGCCCCCAGTGTTTGGAAGTGTGTTCCGGACCCTGTGCGGACGACCCCGTGTCCTGTCTGGGTGTCCCACCTGGCTGCATCGCGTTCTGTCTGCTTTTCATCTCTCCTCTCCCCGAGCTGCATTCCTGCGCCCAGACGCTGTCTGTCTGGGCTGTTTTTTCTTGGAACTCCAAATGCAACTTTCAACTTTCTCCACTCCAAGGGCTTGAGACATTTTCAAAAAATCTTCTTTTTGAACTAGCAACATAAGTGATATTCCAGGACAGGATGCATCCTCACTCCCCTTCTCCTGGGCTCCTCCGCCCACTCCAAAGCAGGCGCTTTTTCTTGGTTTTGAAATGTAAGCTTTGTGCTCACAAACACTCGTTTTCCTCTGCTCCCTTGTCCCCTTCTGTAACTGATGTCTTCTTTTAAAGCCCCTGGTTGTACCTGGAAAACACCAGCAGCCCCTAGCAGTCATGTGAATTCTCCCTCCCCACTTCTTCCTCCCTCCACTCTCTCCCCTTACCCCTCCCTGTCCTTAGCACCCCTCTCCTTCCCTCCAGGCTGCATTCCCTGTGCCCGGCACTGTTCTGGGGCTCAGGGGTGCAGTGGTGAACAAGTCAAGTGGGATCGTTGCTCTCATGGGGTATTTTTTTTTTTCTGCAGAGCTAGACATCCTCATGTAAGGTGATAACTAAGCATATTTCAGATGGCTATAAAAGCCATGAGGTTTCAGAATGACACCAAGTTAGGAGTTGCAGCTTGGCTGGGTAGGGTGGTGTTGGCCCCCTCAGACCAAGTGCATAGCAAGGCTGCTCTGAGGAAGTAGGTTTGGGGAAGATGTGAGGGAAAGGTGTTTTAGGGAGAGGGAACAGCACCGGTGGTGGCTAGGAGGTCAGAAGTGCAGCCTAGCGTTGGCAGGTTTTTGGCTGCAGCACAGTGTGGTTTGATTTACCCTTGGAAAAGCTCACTCTGGCTGCACTTGGCAAATGCCATTATAGGGAGGCTGGAGCTGGAAGAGAAGGGGCTTACTTCATTTTAGACTAAGCCAGAGACAAAGTGGGTGAGTGAGTCTTGCAGCAGGAATGTGACAGAGGGGTGGTGTGTTTTACAAGGGGTGGTGTACCCTTCACCAGTGTGGTCATTTCACATGTAACTGGAATTGCCAAAGTGTGACCTGCTCACAAGTAGTTCTTGCCACTTCTGTTGCTGAGAGCGAAGGGCCATTGTGCCTTTAACCACTGAGGCACCTTCATCGAACAGGTGGGAGTATCAGTGCTATGCAGGGCCCAGGCCAGGTTTCCTTCCAGCCCTGTGGGAGGTTTACCTGCACAAGGCAGATGATGCCCTTGGCCGAGGGACAGCTCGGAAGTCCAGCGAGCGTGTCCCTGGGCTCGCCTGGCAGATCAGGACCAAGTGTTGCTGGTTGTGCTGTGGGCCGCCAGTGTCCTTTGAAAAAGCTTTTCACCCTGAGGCCAGATGTGCCGCTTCACGAGAAATAGCCAGGGAAGAAAGGATGGAAGGATGCACCCTCCGAAGCTCAGGAGGGGGGAAGGGACCGAGAGGGAGACAGCAGTCTGTGACCGGCGAGGCTTTGTTTTGCAGGTCAGGAGTCTTTCATTGGGGCCGCTCAGTGCCCGTGGCAAGCCTGTGATGCCACAGTTCCTGTTTGCAAAGTCCACAGATGGCCTGGCTGCCACGTTGGCCCTGTGTGGCTTGGCTTCCTGGCAGCCTTGCTGGGCACTGGGGACTGTGGAACCTGTATAGGGTGAAACTCAGGGACTCTCTACTGTGATGAGAACTGAGTGAAATGGTTGTTTGGCCGAGCAGCCCAGAGGCCACGGGCTCCTAGAGAGCCAGATGAGGGCATCGTAGGGTGGCGCTGTGCGCTGCCATGGAAACCACCAATGCCAAGTTCAGTTCACAAGGCCTCCGTTCTTGAGCACCAGCAGAGTCTAGGCCCCTACTGAGGGCTTTGGTCAGCATTCATTTTGAAAGTTCATTTGAGAACATTTACATCTTCTATAGGCAATATGTTCACATGGTCAAAAAATGCAAAATGTAAAAAGATATCCAGCCACCTTGGTTTCCATGTCTGCCCTGCCTGTGGTATTCAGTTTTTTTCTAGCCTTGTACAGCAGTATTTTCCACTTTTTTTTTTTTTTTTTTTTTTCATTTTTGCCACCCACCCTGCTCAGGCTTCCTTTTTAAAAAGCCAGTCCTTCCCTGATCACTGGCCCCATGAAATGTCAGTCCTGTAGATCTGCTGTCTTTGTGTGTGTGTACTGTGGCCCTTTGCAGGGCACAACCCATTGTCACAGGTGAGAATTTTTCACCCCCAAGAGTCAGCTTCCACCCCGTGAGTGGTGGAGGGGTGGCGCCATCCCCCTTGAGAATGCACGATGTCAAGTTACTTTATGTCATCATGAGCAGATGCAAATATATATATTCTTATTCCCCCCTTCCTCCTATAAAAGATAGCACGGTGTACACACTGCTCCCCATGGATGGGAATGTGGGTGTCTCCCGCTGTCACAGCAACACTTAACATATCTGTCACTTGGGTGAGTGACAGATATATAAGTAGACGAGTATATTAGGGGCCAGTTCTCAAGAATGGGATGGCTGGTCCTAGGAGCTAGCCTGAATTCTGGGTCTGTTGGGTGTAGACGTTTCGGGGTTGTCCCTTCTGGCTTTCAGTCTGGCCTCATCGCTTGCTTCACTCTTTTGTGACCTTGGACAAGTCCCTTATGATAATGGCCCCCCGCTCAGGGTTATCGGAAGATGGAAATGGGAGCATTCCTATGAGGAAAGCACGTTGACCAGTACCTGGCATGTGTGATAAGGCTCCATAGTAGTTACTGTACTTTTCTCCCACCACCCCCATCATCATCGTCGTTGTCGTTACCAGTTCCGGGTTGTTGCCATGGCTTGGATGTTTGTGCATTTCCTCCCCACCCACACCCCCACGGTTTCATATGTTGAAACCTAAGCCCCAGTGTGATGGTGTTTGGAGGTGGAGCCTTTGGGAGGTAATTAGGTCACGAGTGTGGAGTCCTCAGGAGTGGGATTAGCGTCCTCACAACACAGACCAGCAGAGCCCCCTAGTCCCTTTCCACCACATGAGGTTACTCATAGTAAGAAGGCCATTATGAGGAAGTGCGCAGAATCTGCCGACATCTTGATCTTGGACTCCCAGCCTCCAGAACCATGAGGAATAAATGCTGGTTGTTTGTAAGCCACTCACTTGGGGCCCTTTTTGTTACCGCAGCCTGAGCAGACTAAGGCAGCCCCAGCAGGGAGCTGGGGCAGAGCTGGGCTTGGAGGAGCCCTGAGGCTTGCTCTTAGCCTCTGTCCTTATTACCCTGCTAGGCTGTGCCTTGTCAGTTCAGCAAAGGGTATCGAGAGTCTTGTTAGAAAATCCCCAAGTCCAGAAAGCTGCTTGCCTAGAGAAGAGCCCATAATGTTTGCAAGAGCTACTGTGTGAAGATCACTGGACTGACCTCGTAGCAGGTCCGTGTCCCTCTCCCGGGGGAGTGAACATCAGGCAGGTGCCTGTCACTAGGGGCCTCTTTGCTTTGCCCCTGATGGTGTTTCCCTGCCTTTGAAGAACCTCAGTTTCCAGCTGTGCCATTTAGCTGTCCTTTCACCCCAAGCGCCGTGTACCCTGCATGGCTGACTGATGCAAACATAAGGAGCCCCTCTCCAGCTGACTCCAGACCCGTGAAGGCTTGGCCATCTTTCTCAATTCTGCAGAGCAGATGTTTCCAAAGGAATGTGCTCTTGCATCTTGAGGTCAGAAGCTACCAAACCACAAGAAAGCACATTCTCAGACTTGCTGTCCACTCAGCCCTCATTCCAGGGCAGCATCGGACCCACAAAGAATGGACGGGCCTAATAAAGGGGACCGGGAGAGACATCATTTGGTGTCATCTGCTGGCCCCAGTCACTCACCAAAACCTGTGCTTCTAACTGTTCTGAGTCATTTGTGCTGCATTTACTTTTTAAATTAATTTTTTAAAAATTGTTGTTCAAGTACAGTTGTCTCCATTTCCTCTTACCACTCCCCGCCCCACCCATCCCCGCCTCCCACCCTCGATCCTACCCGCTTTGGCTTTGTCCATGTGTCCTTTATATATGTTCCTTGATGGCCCTTCCCCTGTTTTCCCTCATTAGTCCCTCCCCCCTCCCCTCTGGTTACTGTCAGTTTGTTCTTTATTTTGATGGTGGTTAGTTTGTCTCTGGTTCTATTTTGCTTGCTTGTTCTCTTGATTAGGTCCCACTTATAGGTGAGATCATATGGTATTTGTCCCTCACCACCTGGCTTATTTCACTTAGCATAATGCTCTCCAGTTGCATCCATGCTGTTGCAAAGGGTAGTAGCTCCTTCTTTCTCTCTGCTGCATAGTATTCCATTGTGTAAATGTACCATAGTTTTTTGATCCACTCATTTATAAACTCAAGGTGGATAGAAAACTTAAACATAAGTCACAATATCATAAAAGCCCTAGAGGAGAACATAGGCAGGAAATCTCAGATATTCCACACAACAATATTTTCACCGGTATGTCCCCTAGAGCAAGGGACATAAAGGAAAGAATAAACAAATGGGACTTCATCAAAATAAAAAGCTTCTACATGGCTAAAGAAAACATCAGCAAAATGAAAAGGAAACCGACTGTATGGGAAAATATATTTGCCAGTGATACCTCGGACAAGGGTTTGATCTCCCAAATATATGAAGAACTCACCCAACTCCACCCCAAGAAGACTAACAACCCAATTAAAAAATGGGCCAAGGACCTGACACTTCTCCAAGGAGGACATGCAGAGGGCCCAGAGACATATGAATGGATGCTCAGCATCGCTGACCATCAGAGAGATGCAAATTAAAACCAAATGAGATACCATTTCACACCAGTCTGAATGGCCATCATAAACAAAGCAACAAACAATAAGTGCTGGTGAGGCTGTGGAGAAAAGGGGACGCTAGTGCCCTGTGCTGCATTTAATTTCCTCCTCCAAATGAAGTCACTTTCTCATGGTAACCAGGGAATATCCTTGTGAAGGCATAAGGGGACCTGAGAAGCAAGAGTTCCAGGCAGGTCAGCTTCCAGGCTTCTCTTGAAGGCCCTTTTGAACTTTCATTCTTACAAGCACAGAGCACAGACATGTAGACGCTGGCTTCCTCCCTTTGTGAGCCGTCTGGAGGAACCGGAGGCATTGCTTATTCAGGGTGGTGTGCCAGCGGGTGCAGGACTGCTGCGACAGGTCCTCGCTCATCCCCGCCCTTGACCCGGGAGAATCCAGAATTTTTGTGCCTTGCATTTATTGGATGCCTAAAAAAGAATTGACTTAAAGTGATGTAAAGAAATACGTAACTTCCTCAACTCTAGCTATAATTGTTTTTTTTTTCTCTTGAGGAACACGGAATCTGACAAGCACTTGAGTTCTTTGAGGCATTGACATAGAAAGAGAACAGTGATCAGACCTTACTTCAATACTTCATTTTTCTCTGTGCTCCCTCCCATTGCCCTCATCAATAAACCCATTTTGAATAAATAATGAGGCTTTATTTTTCCAAGGAGAAAAACATCCTCCTAAGTAATAGTCCTGATTTTTCTCAATTTCACAGAGTTGAGAATCAGGTCCATTTTGTGACCAGGAAATATTGTTTTCTTGCCCTGGACCTATTTAATTTTATTTTAGCACAGATTTTTCTTTCACTTTCTACCTTTTCAGAAGAAAAAAAAAAGAGGAGCTTTGTTCTTGAGGAATGATGAAACCATTTCTCTGGCTCCTCTCCCCGCATTCTCGACACCTCTTTAATTTGTTATTGACCCAAGAGTCTGCTGAAGCTGAGACCGTGTTTACGAAGGCTGGGCTGAGGCCTGTTTTGCCCATCCAGAGTGTCAAAAGTCCGTCTGTGGGTGAAGACAAAGGCGAAGTGGGACTTGGATTTGAAGGAGGAGTCCTTTGGATGCCAGGATGACATCTGCCTCATCCCTTTCAACTGCCATGAAATCAGATCTGTGGCCAGGCACCCAAAGCTCGGGGCTCCCAGATCATTTTACCATGCGTGCTGCACACCCCGACTTGATTCTGTGGCGGGGTTGTCTGTTGCAGGCGGTTTGGACTTCAGTCCCAGGCATTCTGCTCACCAGCAAATGGGTTTCATCTGAAGCCCGTTAGTTCCACCATCCCGGGAAAGTTGAAAGGCCACTCCCTGGCGGTTGGTTTCCAAAACCCTGGACAGAGCAGAGAGGTTCTGTTGCATCAGCCGACGATGTGGAGGCCGCATTCGAAACGCTCAGCAGCCGGTTCTTATAGATTTCTGGAAGGTGATGGTGCTTTTTGAATTCTCAACTTTATTGGATGACCAAAAAAGAACTGACCCCAAGTTGATTAATGCGCCCTCTCCGCTTCTTGCAGATGGATTGAGTTGTGGTCTGCCCCAGCACTTGGAGCAGCGGTGGCCAGCGGGTGTTTCACGGGCTGTGCTCAGCCTGCAGATATTTTGTTTGGCCCACTCAATATTTTCAAAAATATTTGGATTAGATGCCAGTGTTTAAAAACCAGGAGATTGCACATAAAAATACAGATTTCCGGCTTTCCTTGGAAAATCCAAGGATCTGGCTGCCCTGGGCCCCACATTCTGCATAGTGGCTACCAGGAGTCAAAGTCAAGGCTGGCCCTGCATAGGGACCACTTCCTTTAGATGGAGCGTGTACTTGGCCTTGCCCCTACCCCATCTCCTGGAGATGGGCAGTGTGTTCATGGTCATTTACCCGCATGCTTGTGCTCTCGTTCCTCCTGTGCTTGGCTGGGCTTGCTCAGTCACGGTTTTCATCTGGACTGGTTATTTGCTTTGTGACCTCTCTTCCAGAAGCGTCACTCATATCCGTGACCACCCAACCCAGCACCAGGCACACAGTGGCGGCTTTGGGGGTGTTGGCCCCTTCTGCTTTTCTCCCTTCCCCCTCCTTGTGGCCAGGATCAAGATTTTTAAAAATGTTTTATTGTGAAATATTTTGAACATATATAAATGTAGAGTAGCACAATGTGCCCACGCACCAACTATTGTCAACTCACAGCCAGTCTCGTTTTTCTAGACCTCCGTCTGTCACTTCCATTTCACAGTCATACTTCAGAGCAAATCCTAGACATCAAAACCATATCATTTCACGTGTAAAATAGTATATCTCTAAACAAGGGGATTCTGAAAACACAAATCCATCAGCATGTATGAAACAATGAAAATACCTTAATATCAAGAAAGTATGTGAACTACGTGTGCTACCGGATATCCCATGAAATGTCCAGTTTAAACTTCCATGTATGATTGTCTCATACAGAAAACTAAGATTTTTTCTTGGTTTTATTTGTATTACTTTACAGTTCACATCAGGATTCAGACGAGGCCTGTACATGGCAAGCGGATGCCTTGGTTTCTGAGTCTGTTTCCCTCTGGAGGGCCCCCTTAGATTAAATAGCATAATCTTCTTTTGTTTGATCGTCATTAACATTTGAAGAAGCCAGGTTGTCTATCCTGTAGAATTTCTCACACTCTGGCTTTTACCACTCCTGTCCCCGCCTGAGGTCCCCATGTTCCTCTGTCCTTTCTTTCCTGCAATTTGGTAGTTCCTAAAGCAGCAACTTTTAGCTGGTGTGCTTTGAGAATTTTTAAAATATGCGACACCTGACTACTTAGCATGGGCATTGACCTCTTTTCCTGTAGATGGTCGGATTAAAAAATGACCACAGGCAACACAATAGCTGTCCAGTGTGAATGAGTCAAAATTATAACTGCTTTTCGGTCAGATCAACAGTAAATATATTTTTTAGTGAGCCACAGAATTTTAGTATTTAGTTTATGTGTGCCATGAGATGAAGAAGGTGGAAAATTGCTGTGTTAGAGGCTCAAATGACTTGGGTTCGATTGTTTTCGGCAAGACTGCCTCCCAGAGGGTGGCGTGTCCTTCCGCCTGGCAGCACATGGTGTCAGACTCCCTCGCCCTGGGTGACGTCTGTGGATAGCTAGTGCCCGGTCCCACTTGTTCAGTGGTGCCTTAACTGCAAAGTGGTGACGTTCTATTCTCATTCTGCCTTCCCTTCCTCTTCTTGTAGCTGGAAAACTTCTATAAAGAGAGACTTCCCTTCAGCAACAATGGCAGAATTCATATAGAAAAAGCAGGATGAATGCTCGATTCTTTCCCTTTAGTTACCAGTTTTTAAGATAATGGGTTGGTTCATGAACATCCCCCAATGGTGATCAATTAGGTTTGTTTGGGGGGGGGGGTACTATTATGAACTCACAGATTGAAGCAAAGCTGATGTTTCACATTTAAATGGGCTTCTCTTGGTAGCCCCTTTTGTCCTTATCATCAGATAGATCTAGATGCTACAACTTCCTCTTTCTTCCCACTGGCTCAGGATGCATGCAGCTCCTCCGGGGTTGCAGGGGAGAACTAATTCTACCTAAATACTTGTAGCGTCGAGGTGTCTGGAAGTGTGGTTGAACAGCAGCTGGAGTTCGCTGGGCAGGGGGAAGTTGTGTACTGGTGAGGACGTAAGGGGGGCCGCTCTAGCGGAAATCCAAAGTAGCAGCATCTGGAACAAGACGGGTGGTTTGTTTCTCATGTAACAGTACACGCCCAAGAGGTCAGGGCTGGTGAACTGGCCCTGTGGTGCCAAGACTAGGCCCTTTCTGTCTTATCATTCTCGCATTCTTAGGGAGGTGCCTTCATCTGCACTGTCCAGAATGGCTCCTGGATGGGGGAAGAGGACAGAAGGAAGGAGGAAAGAGGGTATGCCCCTTCCCCATAAGGGTGTAACTCAGAAATCACACCTAGCTCTTCATCTGATACCTTATTGGCCAGAACCTTGTCATGTGATTACAACAAACTGCAGAGGAGGCTGGGAAATGTAGTTTATATATTTACATTACCCAGTCCTGTGCAGAGTTCAAACCTGTTCTTAGGGAAGACAGGGAGAATGGATTTGGGTCTCCACACAGGAAGTGTGGTCATAATGGGAAAATAGCTCCAAAAGGAGGTGGGCTATTTTGTATCTCTGATATTCTTAGTGGTCTCTTTATCTATTCCACAAATATTTATCCCATGTGTCAGGTATAATTTTTAGGTCCTGGGGACACAGCGGTACATAAAACAGGTGACGTCCCTGCCTTCATGGAGTTACCTCTTAGTTTACCCAACAAACAGCCATTTACACGTGTTACAATATCAGAGGGTAACAGCACCACAAAGAAAACCTAAAAGGCCTTAAATGGTCAGTTATTGCTGACTCTCCTCAAATTCAGGGTCAGTTCAGGAACCCCAAATGTTTTCTTATTACCTTTTTGCCTGAAGCAGCGTTTCTCAACCTCAACACTGTCGACGTTTGGGGCCAGAGACCTCTCTGTTGTGGGGCTGTCCTGCGCACTGTAGGACGTGTAGCAGCATCCCCGGCCTCCACCAGCTGGATGCCAGCAGCACCCTCCACCTGCACCCCAGTTGTGACAACCAACCAGTTCTCCAGATATTGCCTAGTGTCCCCTGGAGGAAGACTTGCCACCAGTTAAGAACCACTGTCATGAAGGACTTAGTGCCTGATTTCTGTGAAATCAACAGCTTTAGAACATTGAGTGTTGACCCAATGATGTGACCTTTGGGGAACGGGGCAGGTGTCCACTCTAGAAAAAGGCTATTTGTAGACCGGAGACGTCACAGAATTCTCTGGGTGTGTGAAGCAGAAAGTAGTTTCTTGCTGCGCACACTGTGTTCCCTGGTGAGTGCTTAGGACAGTGGCTTCGGAGCTGGACTTGGAGCCTTGCGTTGCTTCTTCCTGGCCTGTGGCCTTGAGTGAGGCACCCCACAAATGCTGGGGAGGGCCGGCTGTGTGGACACAGCCTCTTCTAGCATGGCCGTGGGGGCTGGCTGCCTCAGGGAGCCAGCTGCCAGGAGGCATCCTTTTTAAATAATTTGCCTTCCTGGTTTGCTTCCAATCACCTGGTGCCTGTTCATGCATGTGCACCTACTGTGTGCTGGGCTTAGTGCCAGGTGCTGGGACACAGCAGTAAACCCAGTGGATGAGGCTACTTCCCTGACAAAGCTCTCTAGGGGGAAAAGCTGTTACTTCGGAGTTGGCCAATAAAAAATAAGAATTTCAGATGGGGCTCAGGGCTCTGAATGAAATAAACAAGGTGATGGTGGGGGAGGGGGTACCTTCAGAAGGGACAGCCAGGGACAGCCTCCCTGAGGAAGGCACCTGGATCTGAGTGTTGGAGGAAGAGCCGGGGGAGGAAATCCCAGACAGTGGGAGCAGCACATGCGAAGGGCCAGGGCTGGGAAGAAGCCCGTGTGTGGGGTTGGAAGGAGGCCTGGTGTTTCTGAGAGTGTGACCAGGAGGTGACAGGAAGGGAGGCTCTGAGGGCAGGCCGACCACAGCGAGGCTCACAGGCCCTGAGACAGGTTTGCATTTGATCTGGGGAGGGAAGGGAAGCTGCCGGCAGGTGGAAGGTTGCAGTTTGGGGGGTATGTCCACCAGGCCAGCAAGCACAGGAACTAATTATAACGTAACAGCCGTCCCTCCCCCTTAATGGGCACCTTGGGAAGGCAGAACCTCTCATTGCCACATTGCAGCCGTGAGACCAGGCAGAGAGGGAGCCATTTGTCCCTGGTCACAAGGCTGGAGGCGTGCCGGCCGAGCTGCTGGGGGCATGTGTGCGAGAAAGTGATCTAGTGTCGATTTGGAAGCGGAACGGAGCTCTTCTCATGGGTCCTTTCACTCCCCGTGTCTCAGGAGACTCCAGAAAACGGGCTTTCGCTCCAGACCCGCAGTCTGACTGCTGGGCAAGAGTCTCAGGCTCAGCTGGCGCTGCCGGGCACTCCTAGCCCCTGCTCTGTCCCCATCACCCCCCTCCATACAAATATTGGCCTAAGGAACGTCGGGTGTGGCCTGAGGTCACTCAAGGGCTGTGCACCCTCTGAAGCAAGTGCCTGCCAGCCTCATCCACAGCATCATCTTCATCTGTCCGGGGCCGTGAAGTGTCTCAGTCTCTGCATCTGGGATGTGACAAGCCTCGTTCAGCGTACTCTCCCCAGTTCCAGGCTCAGGTCCTCGGCGTAGGTGCCGCAGTGCCCCTGGTCATCAGGGACCCTGTCCGGGCCACCCAGACACCCTGCTGAGTGTGAGGTGTTGATGGCGGTCTCGTCCATACCAGCTGACGCCCAGTAGTGACCTGAGTGCCTGTTAATAAGATAACAGCCACACAAGGGGGTACTGAGCGGCTGAGGCCAGGGGTGGACGGGGACCTTTTCCTGTTTGTGTTTTGATACTTTTGGGGTTTTCTTTGCTGCTTTGTCATATGCAAGAATCATTTAATTTTTTTTTTTTTAGAAAAAGTTTCACGTTTCAGGTCCTAGAAATGACTGTAGAGGCTATATAAAAAGTGGGGCTTTAGAAAATGAAAGCTCTCAGTTCTGCTTAGGGGTGTGTCCCCACCCTCTGGGGGTCATCGTGCTTTCCCCCGCCTCCCTCAGCCTTGAGAGGGAACCAAGGGGCTGTGCTGAGACTTTCTTGCCGCAGAACCTTTGCCCATGCCTTCACCTCCACCTGGGAAGCGCCACCCCCCCCCCCGCGCCCTTTCGGGCCCTTTGAAATCAGACAAGCGCTCTCCTTTCTGTGGGGGGTGGGGATCTCTTCCTCTGAGTCCTGGACACCTGGTTTCTCGAGGTGGCTGTTTCTCACACATGCCTTTCAGGTGTTGCTATGTATTGTTTCTCCTCTGCTCAAGTCCAGCTGTCTGGGTGACAAGGACTACTGTCTCTGACTTGTCTGGGCTGCTGGTACCCCTGGGCTGACTTTGCACACAGTAGGCCCTTGACAGGATTTACAAATGTCCCCCTTGGCTCAAAGCCTGGCTCAGCTCCCTGGTGTGAGACGCTCGGCAAACCTTTGTGGGGCTGAGTGACTGTCCAAGAATGAATGGAATACCATGGACTTCCTGGGGTCTAAATGATTTAAAACTATGCATCAGCATACAACATCCACGATACTTATTTTTAACAGTAAGAATAACAGCTAATACTTAGGTGGCACTCTTCTAAGACTTTGCCATTTTAACTCATTTAATCCTCACAACAGCCTGATAAGGCAAGGACTGTTATTATTCCCATTTTATAGGTGAGGACACTGTAGCTCAGAGAGATTAAGGAACTGGCCTGAGGTCACACAGCCAGTAAATAAATTTGTCAGTGTTCTTTATCTAGATTTTTCTTTTTTCAGGAAAGATGCCACACATTTCTTTGGGAATACAGGAGTACAAATAAAAACACTGTAGCACCTGCCAGCGAGGCTTGTGCACGTATAAAAGCTGGGAGACAGCCTGTATCCTGGTCCGAGAATTTAGGCCTCCGTGAGACCGCTTTGGAACCTAGGGCCATGAACTTGTCAAAGGCCTGAAAAAACCTTGAGAGGCACAGGGTGGGGATGGGGTAGAGGGACCAATGTCTACCTCCAGGAAGAGAGCTACACACTTGGAGTGATAAGGGTTCAATGTCAGCCAGTGCCCTTCAATGTTAGAGCGATATTTAAATCATATTTACTGTGAGCGGTGGGGGCTTGACATGATCTGTCCCAGAGTCTCCTCAAGTAAAAGTGCTGGGCACCTGCAGGGACTTTGTGGGGCCACAGGGAAGGACGCACATCCCCACCTGGATGGCACAGGAGACTGCAGCTGGTCCCGGGGCCCCCTCTCCTCACCGTGCTCTCCAGGCCTCAGGCTGGACAGAGGCCACGACCGAAGACCAGGCTGGGGCAGGCTCTCCAAAACGTGCTGGCCGCTGGGCCCACTAGAAAATCCGTTTTTGCTCCAGCCTGCAGCGTTGCCCAGGGCCCGGCCATCCGGAGGGTGTTGTGACAGCAAACCCGAGCACCATGGAAACAGTTGTGCAACCCCAGAAGTGGGCCGCCTGCAGGGCAGGGCAGCGTCCGCTCGCTCCCAGCTCCCAGCGTGGTGCTTAGTTCTCTTTCTCCTCCCACTCCTTGTCACTCTGGCGTGGGCTTGCTCTGGACCCAGAAGTGCCCCTTTTGCAGGGAGACCTGCAAGCTCGCTCCCCCCCTTTTGGTGCCAAGAGGCTGGTGCAGCTGGTACACGTGTCCCCTCTTCTGGCTACTGCCTTCCAGCTCCCTGCTCCTCCTAAAGGTAGCATCCCCATGGGCCCAGCTGGTGCAGAGCAGGAGGTGGCTGGGGACTCCCAGGGATGGGCACCTGAGCTGGCTCGGCTTCCCACTGTGGACGGCACAGTGTCTGCATCCCAGGCCTTGCCAGAGCTCCTTCCTGGCCAGCAGGGCCTCCCTCCTGCTGTGGTCCAGGCGTTTCTGGGGGCGGAAAACAGAAACCAGCCCTGTGTTTTCCAAGCTGCCAGACTTCTGAGAAATTCAGGCCTCAGCCCCGGCACGGGAACTCCCTTCTTCTGCCCACCCCTGACCCCTTTCAAGGGAAGGGGCTGCCCACTCCCTCCAGGCTGGCTTCCTGTTGCACTGAGGGAGAAGGCTCTGGGGAGGGGCTTTTGCCCCTTAGACAGTTGCTGCCCTTTGGTCACTGGCCCCTTCCCGGTCCAATCCCCCAGCTATTTGATGCCAGAGCTCGGGTCCAGGGGCTCAGCCCAAAACGGCTTCTTGGCGCCCGACTGTGGCCAGGCCCTCCCTGGAAGGAGTTTCCTGACCTCATGGCAGGCCTGGGGCAGCTGCTGCTCTGAGGGGGTTCCTGTCCATTTGGGGTCCCCTTCGTGTGGCTGGTGTCAGCAGAGGGGCAGGAGGGTGAGCAACCTGTTCGGGGTCATTCCAGCTGAAAGGCAAGTGGCTGGTGAGGCTGGAGCCCCTCCCGTGGGTGCTTTGAATTTCCAAGAGGGGCTGGTCCTCCTGCCGGCGGGTCTCTTAGGGAGACATGGGGATGGGACGTGGTCACGTGGGTGTGGCAACTCCTGTTTCTGTTTTGTGAAGTTTAGCATCCTGGCCCAAACTTTTCGCACTTCAGTCAGTTCCACTCAATACATTTGCTGAGTGTCTGCTACGTGCCAGGCAGCAAACAAGTCAGAGCGCTGGTTTAGTGACTTGCACTGCGGTTTGCGACATGGCCGTGTGTGTGTGCACGCGTGTGTGCGTGCACGGGCTCACATGGGCACCAAGGAACAGCCAGTGGCTGCTGTGCGCAGGAGAAATACCCAGTGATTCCGCCTAACCAGGTTCTCCTTGAACTTCAGGGGTTAAATCTGTCCACTTCGGGCCTGAACGAAAGCTTCTGTCTTTGCCATTAAACCAGTGTTTATTGGCAGGGCAGGAGGGCAGGGGCAAGTGGTTTTAAGTCTGCACCCTGGAATCACCACCTGCTTTAAATCTCAGCTTGGGCACCTGCGGGTGGCGTGGCTCTGAGCAAGGCCCTTCAGCAGCTGGAGCCTTGGTTTACTGAACTGCAAAAGGGGAATAAAAATAACACCTACTATGGGGCCTTGTGAACTTGGAATGGGTAACACACGCGTGAGAAGTTCCTGGGACGGGACCTGGCACGAAGCAACACCTGTGACCAGCTGGGTAAACAGACAGGTGCTGGTCCTTTCCAGGTCTTTGCCATCACAGACGGTGCTTTCTAGAATGTTCTCTCTCTGTCCCAGTGTGCACACACAGAGTTTCTGTAGGGCTGTGCCTCCAGGTGGCATTGCTTGGCCCCCCAGCAGACAATACCAAGTTGTCTCCCAGAGTGGCCATGCCTGTTGACACTCCGGTCAGCATGCGGAAGTTGCTACATGGCCCTCTGTCCTCCCCACTGCCCACAGTGGACACAGGGAGATTTTTAAACTGGTTGGCGAAGCTCGTGTGTGAAATGGTATCTTTTGAGGCAGAAACGCCAGGGGCAGGGCCCCACAATCTGCATTTGTACAGCCCTCCTGGTGATTTGAGGTCTTCAAGCGTGAAGTATCGGTTTAGGAAATCTTCTGCCCTGATGTCATAAAGAGCATCTCCTGTAGGCCTTTCCAGTACGTTCCAGTCTTACCTTTCGCACCGAGGTCTGTAATCCATGTGGAGTTGGCTTCCTTGTGTCCAGTTCGAGGGAAGGTTCTAAGGTCACTGTTCTCCGTGTGGCTCGCTCCTGGTCCCGGGCCATCCACGGCGCAGTCTGTCCTTCCCCACGGGCCTGGAACCCACCGGCATTGGGAATGTCATCCCCCCAGAAGTGCGGGCCGCTTCCCAGTCCCTCAGCCTCGTTCCCCGGACAGGATTCTCTGCCCCCAGTAACAGTGTTTCGTCACAGCAGCGTGGCAAGTGTTCTCGGTTTCCGGTCGGCGCAGTCGCCAGCTCACTGTCCCCAGAAGTGTCTCAGCTGTTCTCGGCTTTCTGCTTTTCTGTGGGAAGGACGTGCCCAAGTCAGCTCCCAGGCCCCACAGCATGGTGTTGGATCCGCACTCACCTTGAGACCTCTGAGTCTCTGGCTGGCTCACACAGGGGAAAGCAGGCACTGTACAGCATTGAGTTTTTGTGGGTTTTTCTAAAACCTGCCCCGGGTCACCTTTCACAACCGAAACGCAGACGGAGCCACCTCTCACAGCAGCTCACTGTCATTCCTGGCCACCGGCTCTGTTGCATGGGCTAGGATACACCTGGGGAGCTCACAGTGGTCCTGCAACCCATGCCCCCCTCGAAGCTTGGTGGCCTCCGTGGACATGTGCTTGGGGCTGGTATGATGGGGGGCTTTCGATGGAAAGGCCTCCCATCTCTGAGCATCTTCGGTTTCCTGAGGATACACCACTTTTATAGCCTGCCTCCAAGACTCGTGAGGCACTAGCCGCACCCCACCTTCTTGGGGTGCGCCCCGGGCCTGGCTCGTGGCCCTGAAGGGGCCCAGCCACCCTGCTTAAATCTCATCCCCAGCTTAATGAGAGTGAACCACACGTGTGTTCGCTCACATGCTATACGGTGGTTTCTACTGCGTAACCTGGTAAAAGTTCGGTCTCCCAGAGACCAGCTTTTGCTCAGAGTTGCATGCAAAGAGCAGGTGTTAGTTGCCAGACTATAATTGCAGAAGAATTCCTACCTTCCAGTAGCTGGAGCCCGACTCTGTGGGTTTGAATCAGGCTTTGCTGCTTGGTAGCTGTCTCACCTGGGTATGTGACTTAATCCCTCTGTGCCTATTTCATCATTCATTCGCCTACCCATCCCTCTGTGAAATTTTTACTGATCACCTACTGTGTGCTGGACTCTGTCCTGGGTGCTGGCTGTGTGTAGGGAGTGAGAGATGAGGGTCCTGCCCTCACAGGGCTATTGCAGCCCAATGAGATAGGATCCTTGCAGCCTGAACCACGCTCCCCCCTCCCAAAACCCAGGACCCATTGCCGTGGTAACTGTGTACAGTGCCTATAATAGTGTTACTTCGGGGTTCACCCTGGTTCATCTTTGGCTGTTGGCACATGCTAACAGAACTATAGGTGAGCCATAAGTGAGATAATGTATGTGGTGGCAATAACAGAAGGTGCCCACTAAGTGTGGCTTCGTCAGCCTGTGCACATGTGTCCTTTAGGAACTGTGGAGATGAACTTGGCCACCTGCTTCCTGTCTTTCCAGGGGACATCGCTGGTGGGGCCTTGAAGAATGGCTCTCTGTCTCCCACCCTCAGTCCCTGCCCCCTAGCCCATGGATGGTGGGTCTGTACCCTGAAGGCTCACCATGGAGGATGGGCTTGGGGGAGGATGCTGGATCACGGCCCCAAAAAGCTGGCTTTGGGGATGAGGCCTGTCTTGTGTTACTTAACCAGAACAGCACAGACATGTGTCCCTAGAGGTTAGGTCAGAGGGGGTGCCCTCCTCTTGCCACCTTGTGGGCTGCAAGCTGCCTCCCATCCCCACCTGCCAATCACATGCCCTCCTCCCAGTTAGCACCTCAGCTTCCCACTCGAAACCAGAGCCTCAGAACTGCCATGTTTACTCATCCCGAGAGCTGGGGACAGTTCGGAGCCCGGCGTGGCACACTTTTCTCGTAAACTCTGAGGTCTTGCTCGTAAACATCTTGCTGGTAAGATATCTGGGCGGCTGGCTGCCGTGTGGCCCACTGCCGGGCTGGCTTCCGGAGGCCTCTGGTTTGCAGAGCTTTGGTGACTCAGGGCAGCTGGCGCACCTCAAAGCGTGGCCGGGGAGGGGCCCCTCTCTGCAGGATGTGAGAGCGCACCCCCGGGAGCATGGCCGACCTCAGGCCCACCCACCCTGAAAATGCAGAAATAGCTCCCCAGGTGAAAGTGCTTTGGTGAAGGAGGGTGGCCAGGCCGCCTGTTCCGGCAGCCTGCTAACCAAAGGTTCTCTGTGTGGTGGGCTGCTGTGCACGAACCGTAAGAACAGGGGCAGCTGCTGGTGCTTGGTGCTGTGCCCGCTGAGCCCATTGCGCAGCATTCGAGACACTTGCTATTATTCCCATCTTGCAGCTGAGGAAACTGAGGCTCGATGGTTGGCATGCGTGCCCCCAGTAAATGTAGTGTGCTCACTGTGTGCCAGACACTGAGGCACCTGTCATGTGTTGCCTTGTTGGTTCCTTCAAAAACTGTTGGAATCCCCTGTGAAATTCTCAGGAAGGATCATTGCCCACCTTTGCCAGGAGGGCGCCGAGAGGGTCAGGCTCACCTGGACAGCGGGATGCGCCCCGCTGGGATCTGGATCCCAGCAGCCTGGTTCCCAGCAGAGTATTTCCCCACAGCTCTGCCCGCTCCAAGGCGTGGGGGCTGCTTATAAGGGCACTAATGCCATCCTCTGAGCTCCATCCTCATGGCCTGACCTAAGCCTAATAATCACCTCCCAAAGGCCCCGTCTCCAAATGCCATCACTTTGTGGGGCAGGGCTTACACAGCAATTTGGGGGACACAGATTGGTCCACATCAGGGACTGTATAGGTAGAAGATTTGATCCAGGGGAGGAGTCAGGAATTAGACTCTGTCTACAAGCCCTGGGGCGGGGGGTGATTACCATATCTTAGGGATACCTGCTGTAATGCCACACACGTGCAGTCCTTGTCGGTCACTCTGGGTGGACTTTGAATTGAGAGCGTAGTGTCAGGGCCGGACCTGTGAACCTCACTTGGAGAAGTTTATGACATCTGGTCCCAGCTTGGGCCTGCTGGGATTTCCTTCTGGGAAACCAGTGGCTTCTCTTGCCTATGAGCCTGGAAGGTGGGGGGCTGAGTGGCCCGGGGGTCCCTGCTTTATCTCACTGTTTCCCCACAGGCTCTTGGCTGAACCAGGAAGGTGGAGGGTGCTGAGCCCTGCACTTGGTCTCTCCCTCCCTCTCCCCCAGGCAGGCAGGCAGGCAGGCGGGTGGGCTTATCCAGGGGTGGCTCCATAGAGAGGTCTTGCCAAGTACACGTAGGGACAGGACGGCACTCACAGGCAGTCTGCGGGTCAGTCAGCTCTCATGCCTGCGGGACTCAAGAGGGAGGTGGGTGTGGCTGACACCTTTTGGGAGCGGGGCACTGTAAGCCCATACGGAAGACAGACGGGAAGGCAGCGTGAGAGGGAGAGTAAAGGAGTCGGGGTGCCCTGTGATAGGACCGGCTTATGTTGGGCTTAGGAAGTGTGTGGCTGCGCTTTGAGCTGGTCAGGACACAGAACGGTCCGGAAGGTGCATTCATGGGAGGGTGAGGTGGAGGCTGGGCTGGAAGATTCAATAAATATCTAGTCAACCCTTTCTGAGCAGCCAGGGCCATGGTGGGTTTTGAAGGAAAGGTCTCCCGCACTCGGTGGTAGGAGGGACTCGGACTTGTCCCCAGTGGCCACCAGAATGTCCTGTGTGATTCTGGGACATGGGGAAAGCAGCTCAGGATGGAAATGCTGCGGGCCACTCCAGGTGTCCCCTTGCTAGCCCACCTGGAGGGACTGCACCACCCTGCCGCGGCCTCAGTTCCACCTTCATGCCAGTGCAAAGACAAGTCAGCTCAAACTCCCAAATGTTCAGTTAGTGCCTCCAACCCCCAAAGAGAAAGATGGCTTCCCAAACAATTAGGTATTTATTTTATCATCTCATTTGTGGTCACAGGCTGCTCTGTGGGTTTGGATCACTGTTTCTTTCCAGAATGTCAACTGGATGTAGTAACAAGTGCTTTCCTTTTGTTCCCGTTTTGTGTTTTTTTTTGTTTGTTTTGTTTTTTTAAAGGCAACAAGTTATTTTGCAGTACTTGCTTTGTGGCTGAGGCTGCTCAGCAGAGGTTTGGGGTTGGGGCCATGATGAAATGACTGGAGAGCAAGGAGGCAAGCAGCAGTGTGTTCAGAATGCCTTCCTGTGGTCACCGCCCTAGAGCAGTGTGGCTGTCTGATCTGAGAGGCGCAGCGTAGCTGAGTGAGCTCAGAAGACATTCTGCTGACTTGGGGAAAAGGACTGGGCAGAGGGGCGGGCAGTGAGCTGGGCCCCAGTCTGAGTTTACACAGTTGGTCCGTCCTTCCTTCTAGGGCAGTGTGGCTTGGACAAAGTCCAGATTGTTTCTCCCTTGATGTAAGCCAATGTGTAATTATTGGGAAATAATTACAATGTGGGGAAAGTGAGCAGGAGATAAGACGGTAGCGAGTCCCATACTTGTTAGGAGGGACCTCAGTGTTTTCATCACAGGACCATCAAACTGAACGTACCTTCGACAGACCTGATTCCCGTCAGCTTTGTGACCCAGATGTACACAGGTTCTCCACCTAATTCCACCCATGTCTGTGCTCTCAAAAGGCTGCAAGCTGGTCATGCCATTAAATTAGTCAAGGTGGCAGTTTCTTGGGTCTGTGGTTTCGTCTGTAAAGACTGTATTTTATCTGTCGACACCTTATGCTTTCATGTTAATTATCGATGTTGATTAATCACTAAACCTGGTCCAATCTGTATCCTAAATTGACGCACAAGCCCAGTGGGACAAGTCACCAGCTCACGCCTAGGGTTGTAAAAGTGCGACATCACGATGTAGGTCTTCAGCTGTAGCATCACGAACCACCCCCAAGTGGGGCAGTGGTCCTGGGGCCAGAGGGGCCCACCCTGTCTCTGGGAGGGTTCATCAGTGTCTGGTAGGTGGTCCACAACCACTCCATATGCTGGAAAGCCATGGAACTGGGGCCCGACCTTGGCCTTGCCCGGGGCTGGGGGGGGTGGGGGCTGCGCCTATACCAATCACTCCCTCTTTCTCTGCCTCAGTACAGTGACCTGAGAAATGGGCTTCCCACCACCGGCCCCGAGACGGCCGCGAGGGAATGAGAAGGCCCGAGAACCGCCCCTCGCAAGGAAGGAGGCTTAGGGGTAGTCTGCTTCTTGAGTTGAATTTTGAGTCTCAGTTGAATTGAAACAAGGCCCTTACTCTGGCTCTTGTTTCTCTGTCTTCCACCAAGAGACAGACAATTAAAGAGTGAAACTTCATGACTAAACAGGAAGCTGTGCCCCAAAAGGCCACAGATGAGCTGATGGGTTTGATGCTTTGTATAGAATCTGAACTCGGGTGACGAGGGGCAGGGAGTGGAGACAGAGCAGGCTTGGCTTCTTGGGGACCAGCCTTCTGAGTCCACTGAGACTCCCCCCAAGGCACCCATGTACTGGCCGGCCAGTGGGTGTGGAGAGCCTGGTGTCTGGGTCCCCCCTCCCCCCACCACCACCCACTGGGGTCTAATTACTGCTCCAAGGGTGTGACCTTGGAGTGTGCGCCTGGCCCCAATATGTGCTTGGCACTGCTCAAGCAGGTGCGTGTGGATGAGCAGGAAATGTCTCGGCCACTGTGGCCCCTGGGAGCAGGCTTTTTCTAGGAGTAACCGCCAAGCCAAGCACTCTACCTTAAGGCCCAGTCGGATCCGCCTGCTGGTGTGTGGAGACCAGGGTCCTAGCACCGAGGCAGGGCAACGCCCATGGTTCCCTGCAGTGATGGATGTGCGCAGCTGGAGGTTTTTGTTCTTGGGTGGATTCTGAGGGTCAATCCAGAAGCATTTGTGTGTGGAGGGGATGCGGGCTGTGACCAAGATGGGCCTGAACAACTGGAAGTAGGGAGTGTGTTTCCTATGATGGGCACATGTAGAACCGGGCATTTGGGGGGGGGGGGTGGCAGTGAGTCAGGGGATTGCTTTGGGCCTTATCTCAGATGGCCGGTGGGCAGTTAGAGCTCTGAGTCTGGAGTTCAGGCGTGAGTTCCGGTCTGGAGAACATCAGTGTGACTGCTGCCAGGATACAGGTGGTATTTTAAGGCCTTCTGCTCCTGGGTGTGGACCAGGCCAAAATGTAGCAGAGGGAGGGCGGGATAGTGAGCAGGCTCCCTAAGGGCCACAGGCTCCTGGAATTTTGGAGAGCACAGGTCCCAGCTCTGCTACAGCGGCTACTGAGGAAGGGAGGGGAGGGAGGTGGTCCTTTTGTCCTGGGCTACTGCAGCCCAGCCTTTGGGAGTGCAGGCCTGTGACTGCAGAAATGAGCTGAGGGAGCGTTTGGTGCCTCGCAAGTGCCCGTCCTGGAAGGAGCCCCCTGGTGCCAGTCAACAGGCATCTTGTAAAAGCCCATCATTCCCTGAAGGAGTGAACCTCCAACTATTTCTGAAGCAGGCTCTTCACTCGGACCCTGGCCTTGTAGTTTGGCCATTTGAAGGGGAGTGAAAGAGCACATGTTTCGAAAGCTGTAGGGGAGTTGACAGTGATATAACATTGAAGAGAAAATGGGATGTAAGTGAACGGTTTGTAAAGTAAGCTACTGCCGGCTCCTTTGGCAGTGCCTTCGGTGCTTGGAATATGCAGGGGCTATAAAAATGGTCACTTTGAAAAGAACTGTCGACCAGAGAGGCAGGAAGAAAATCCGCGTTCTTAGGAGTCTGCATGCCTGTTCTCTCACCACTAAGAATAGAACGGGGTCAAATTTAGCATCCACGAGAAGCCTGAGGGAGGATTACCTCTGAGTAGATCCCTCGTGGAGTTCTGATATTCTGTGCAGCAGAACTACCTTATTTTATCACTTGTCTAGGATGTGAAACTCCATGACATAGCCAGCAGCATAAAAACCAACAAATCATAATTTTGCTGATGCACTTGGAGCTCAGAGACCCCCCATTTGTTTGCACAAAGACCCTCGTCTCAGTGACTGTCACCCTGGTGTGGGGTTAATTCTGGCGCAGATGTTAGGGCAACACCGGATTTGGACAGAGGGTGAGTGAAGTTCTGTGCTGGGTTCCGAGTGTCCCTAAGTAGAAAGAGACCCATTAAATGGATGTTGCGAGCACGAGTCGGAAGCATGATAGAGGTCGAACATGACGTTTTTTTCTTCTTCTCAAAAATGGTTTTGCAAATCTTTTTCAGAGCTGATAGACACACACCTTAGCTGGATACAAAACATATTATGAAACAGAATGACTGTGATCTTTGATCCGAGAAATCAAAGTTAAAGGTAATTCATATCTTCTGCCTCTCCTTTTGTTTTCCAGCTGTGTGTTTTCTTGACTTGAAAAAAATTTTTTCTTCTTAGTAAAAGAAAACTTGACAACCTGAAGTCCATCCTCACAGACACCACTTCCTGTTTTTAAGGGCTGGACCCCCACCACTTCCTCAGGGGTTCCCTGGGCGGGGACAGCACCCCTGGCATTCTCTGGGTCTGTGAGGCTGGGGCTCAAGGTTGGGGTGGGACGGTGGGGCATGAGGCTCTGGGAATGTGCATGCTGTCCCAGGGAGGATGCGGCTATGGCACGTCCCCGTCTGAAGGTTCTGCTCCTGTATTTTACCATCTCCTTTTGGGTCTTGTCCACTTTGCGTGGTGTATCCAGGGAGGCAGGCTGTCCATCAGTGGTGGGGTGCTCTGCACTGGGGAAAGAGAGAGGGCAGGTAGATAAGAAAGCCCAGGGAACTGCTCTCCAAGCTTACCACGCTTAGCCGTTTCCAATCTTGACCTTGTCATCCCACCGGGCTGCTGACAGCTGGCTGCTGGGCCCAGGACAGAGCCTCACCAAGTACCAGCTGCAGACCCACCTCCCTAGACTCTGGGTCCTGGGCCACATAGAGGCACCCGGCAGCTGGCAGACACTATGATGCAGGCGGCTCTGTGGGGTGCGGTCCACGAGTGGCAGCAGAGACGTCGCCTCACCTCTCTGCGCCTCCACTTCCAGACACCATTGCTGTTACGCAGCCCTCTGCCCACCCTGATCAGGCTCAGTTACTCGCAGTGCCCAGCACATGGGGAGCACTCAGCCAGCGTCCGCCATGCCTCCTGAGACCTCCTCAGTTCATTGGGCTGTGGCTTTTGAATAGTCCCTTTGTCCATGTAAGTGGGCTCGTTGCATCACAGGCCAGACCCAGAAGTCCTCAGCAGGATCACGCTGACAGCCCACTCTGAAAACACAGTAAAAATGACCCTCAGATGCCACGCCTTATAGCACATGCCATGGAGGTGACATTTGGAATCCTGTTCCCCAGAGGGTGGGACTGGTGGAGATAACACTTCCCAAAGGCAGCGAGAGCCCTTACTCAGGAGGGGCGCTTTCTGTGGCACCTTCTCGGCCGTGACAACCCAACAGTGTGAACAGGCAAAGGCAACAGGAACCCCAGTGACCGTGCCAGACTCTCTGCTGAGGGCTTTGCGTCCCAGGATGACAAAAATGCACCTGAAATGTCAGGGCTGAGAGGGCAGCCACTGAGAGAAGCCCCAAACAGGCCTTTTTAAGTGTGCTTCTTCCCTCCCTGCTGTCAGAACTTGGCAATGCTTCTGGCCCCGCTGGGCTGATCTGCAAGCTCGGAGGGGATCCGCCATGAGCGGCCCCTCCCCTGTGGTGGCCTGCGTGGGCTCCAGGCTTATCAAGGGCTTTTTGTACTTTTCTTCGAGTCTCTGAAGTCTGGCCTGGACAGCTCAGTTCCCAAGTGTCCCCAGAGCATACAGAGATGGCTGGGAGGGGACAAATCATTTCCCTTTTGAAACCAAAGTCATAGGGGAAGACCCAAGGCCACGGCCACATTTCCTTGTGCTAGTGGTTGGGGGTGGGGGTGGAGGACAGGGGGATGGTCCCGGAGCTCCTCTCGGCTTTCAGCTTAGCTCTGCCCACAAGCAGCTGGAACAAAAGGCAGGAGCACCTGGAGAACATTCCCTGTGCTTTCTGATCCCACATAGGTTTTGGGAGTGAACTCAGCAAGGGGCTGCTGGGGGCAAGGGCAGGCCTCACACCCCGGTTGGCTCTTGGACTTTCGATTCAGCCCAGAGCGTGCTGCCTCCTCGGGTCCCGTCCAAGCTCAGGTGTCTTTCTGGCCATGGCCTTTGTGGCTGGCCCCACGCTCTCGTGGGCACTCTGTGGCCTCAAACAGATTGTCGAAAACATGCTTGAGGTTCAGGGGAGAAGCAGGATGGGGTCTGTCCACTCCCTTCCTGTTGCTTCTTTCTCAGGGGATTAAGTTCCAAAGTCAGCAGTGACGGGGGAAAGGCTCAGGTCAAACACCCTGGAAAAGTCTCTCAATTGCAGCTGTGAGTGTATGCGTGTGGCTTTCTGCACGCGGCCGAGCGGCCTTGCCTCTGCACGGCCGGGAGCAGCAGCCGACACACAGGTCTGGGCCTGCAGGCGAGCCAGAAAATTCCCGGGGCGAGTGGGATGTTAGGAGAAATCTGTTCCATTTTTAGAACTTCAGCACTCGGTCAGCAGAGAATCGTCTGATGCCCAATACCAGGAGGAAGTGTTGGCTTCCCCAGATGGCCGCCCCCAAAAAATAGGTGAAGGCTTTCCTTTTCTTTTCTGCCATTGGTATATACTGGGAGTCATTAAACTATACCTCACTCCAAATCCGGCCCCAGGCCTGTCTTGGTAAATAAAGTTTTATTGGCACACTACTCTGCCCATCTGCTGTCTATGGCTGCCTCCCTGCTCCCAGAGCAGAGCTGAGGAGTTAAGGTGCCACATGGCCCCTTAAAAACATTTTTATCTGGCCCTTTACAGGAAAAGTTTGGTGACCCCTTGTGCATTCTCTTTATATCTGCAGCCATTTATTAGACTGGTCCTATCTTGTTGATTTGTAACACCTCCTTATCTATGAATGACTTTTCATCATATACTGAGAGTGTTTGGAGGTTCAAAGAAAAAAAAGTTTATAATTTCTAGGTGCTTCCATCTGTCCATCTCTTCCTTTCTGGCATCAGGCCTAGCAGTCACCTTGAGGTTGAGACACATGCCCATTCGTGTTGAGTTTTCAGCACAGTGCCTCCCTCCGAGGGCGACCAAAGGTCAGGGGTGCTTGTGGCGGACCCAGCGCTGCTGACCTTGATTCTGTGCTGAGAAAGTGGTGCTCAGTGACCGCCTTAACCACACGGCACATGGCTTTCCCTGCCGTTGACTCACACAAAAGACGCCGAGGACACCAGGGCCCCGGAAGAGAGGCGATGACTACTGAGCTTACTAGCACAGTCTCTGAGCCCCCGCCCTGGAGTGTCCACGTTCATAAAGTGGGCCCTGGGTTCAAATTCTGCGCCCTTCCCTTACCTGCTGTGGCAAGGGGCTGCCTGTCCCCGTTTCTCCATCTGTAAAACTAGCATGACTGCACTGTTAGGTTAGGTGTGAGGAATAACTCAGCCCTTTGGACGGTGCCTGGCACACAGTCGGCCCTCAACGATGTGGATGGCTCATATTCTTTCGTAGAGAAAAGGCTTTAGACCAGTCACAGGCTGGCAACCATCTGTCAATCAGATGCCAAAGGAAAACCAGCCTCCCTAAACCAAGGGACCTAGGCTTATGGTGTGGGGTCCTTAAGGTCCCCACAGCTGAGAGAGAGGCCTTAGGCGCCTGCTGTGTGCAGGGTACTATGCATGGTACAGCGAGGATACAGGTGACTCCAATGACCTGGCAGAGGCTGCCAAGTGAAGCATTCTGAGAATTCAGTCCAGTTAGCCCTTGAACAACACGGGTTTGAACTGTGTGGATCTACCGATAAGTGGATTTATTCCCCAATAAATGCTGTAAATGTATTTTCCCTTCCTTGTGGTTTTCTTAACATTTTCTTTTCTCTAGCTTACTTCATTGTAAGGATAGAGTATGTAACACATACAGCTTACAAAATGTGTTAATTGACTGCTATTCAGTAAGGCTTCTGGTCAATAGTAGGCTACTAGTAGCCAATTTGGGGGAGAGTCAGAAGTTATATGTGGATTTTCACCTGCCCAGGGGGTTGGTACTCCTGGCCCTGTGTTGTTCAAGGGCCAGCTGTGCTCGCTTCTGGAAGGAGCAAGGGCCCCGTGGTAGGAATGTGAGAGGCCTAGAAAGAGGTTAGGGTTTAGACAAGGAGAGGGGCCAGTGGGAGAACTGCATGTGGCCGGAAGGGTTGCTACAGGGGACATGCTCAAAACATTTATTGAATGAATGACATGCTGAGAGCAATGACATCGAAAAGCGGCTCAGGAGTCGGACCTGGGAGCAAAGCCCAGTGCACCCTGAGGCTACTTCGCCTCTGTCTGAGCTTCCCCGTTCTCATTCATTAATGAATGTTAGTGAGCTCTTCCTGTGCACCGAGGCACCGTTGCAGAGCTAGGGACACAGTGGGGGGGCAAGAACCTAAACAGAGCCCTAGAGGATTAGCAGGAGGAGATAAGGGACAGCACAATGGGGCGGGGGTACTGCAGGGGGCGGGGCACTGCAGGTCACCCCGGGGCAGCCCCCAGAAGAGACTGTTCAAGCGGAGCCTGGAATGGAGTGAGGGAGAAAAGCACTGGAGGCCGTGGAAGAGCTGCCAGGGCTGAGGCTCCGGGGCGTGAGTTGGGCACCGTGGGACTGCCACTGCCGCAGAACACAGGAAGCTGGTGTGGTTGGCCTGCAGGGGTGGGGGGAGGGCAGCAGGAGGCGAGGTCAGGGCAGGAGCAGGGATGGGACCAGATCACAGGGCCTGTGGGGAAGCGAGGGGGGCGGGGGAAGCCAGGCTCAGCAGAGGGGTTTAGCCCTTCAGTCCATAGAGGAGTTCGAGTGAGACTGAGGTGGCAGCAGGGCCGGAGGGGGGATGCTCCTTCTCCCGAAGGACAAACGGTGGGAAGGATGAAGGGAGAGCCAGCAGGTGCACAGCACGGAACTGAGGCAAAGGGCAGTGATGTGTTTCACTCCCACCCGAGTACCCGAGTCTGCAGCGGGGGACGTCCTGGGCAGGAGGCCAGAGTCTGGGTGCAGTGGGCACATGGAGACCCTCTCTCCAAGCTCATAGCCCTGCTTTTCAGAGTGATGTGAATGCACCATCCTTGCTGCCCCCCAGCTAGCGTTTCTGCTCTAAAACTTTCTCTGTGCACAGCCAGGGGAGCAAGCTCTGAGGTTTCAGAAAGAGAAGGTTCCTCCCCTCAGTGAGGTTTCAGTGGGGTGTGCGTGGGCCTCGCTGCACAGCCACCACCTGCCCCCCCAACCACGGGAGGGTCTGAGTAAGTGTGCGCAGCCCGCTGAGCTGCCGGGCACAGCTTTGAGCTTCTACCCGAAAGCGGCTTTCAGAAAGCAGGAGGGGAAGGCCGCTTCTGTGTCCCAGCATCCATCCCCACCCAGCCCGGCCAAGCCCCTGCACCCCGACAAAGGAAACGACCCTTTGGGGAGGGCCCCAATGCCGATGTCTCTGCCTACCGGCTATTTTTAGAAAGCCGAGGCTGTGGAAAGTTTCCACTAAGGACTGACTCCGCTGGTTTCCTAGGTTGAGAAAACAGGAAGTCCTTTAGAATCCGGGCTTTGAAAAGCTTTGCTGAAGCTGTCCTGACCACCACCCCCCTTGGCACTCTGCTTTCACTGGGCCTCACAAAGGCCCTGGGGCTGCTAGGCCCCACAGGGCTCACAGGGGGTGGGGCGGGGGCAGCCCTTCTCCATTGGTTTCTGGTCTAGGGCCCCCAGGTGTCAGCTGGTACCTGGCACACAGTAAGTGCCCAATTAATGCTGGTCAGCTGAATATGTGAACTTGTCCTCTGAGTTCCCATTCACAGATCCCTTTTCACACTTTGGAAATGCTTGTTGTTCTACTAGATGCATTCTCATACGTTAACATACATGTTATCACATTGGCATATATATTGCGTATACATATCACATACATGCACACTGCTCTACAAACCAACACCTGCTAGACACGGCACTGCCGTAACTTAGTCACTTGTATTCTCTCCTCCAAGCTCCTCCACAACCCCAGAAGGAAGATGACACTTTGATACACAGTTTACAGATGGGGAAACTGAGGCACAGAACAGCTCTATCACTCAGGGCCCAGCCAGCGGGGGAGCGGCAGGGCAGGGATTCTGACCCGGGCGTCAGGCTGTGGGACCTGCCCTCCCACCCTGCCCAAGCTCTGCGCGGCATCCCTCTGAAGAACAGCAAGCCAGGCCTGGCCAGTCTCTGGCACAGAACAAGCACCCAGTGCAGCCACAGTCCAACACAGAGCGCGGCGGATCACCAGCCATCGCCACTACGGTCCCACAGCCCCATTTGCCAGGCGCGTGCCTTGCAGGGCTGTCGATGCCTAGTGCCCTCACAGCAGCCCTGAGGGGTGCACACCACTGTGAGGCCCTCTTTACAGATGAGAAGGCCAAGGTGCAGAGAGGGGCCCAGCTCTAACCCAGTCTATGTTCACTCTCCTCCTCTTCCAGGGGGTGGGTGCTGTGGGCTCATCCAGGCAGGGGTCTCCCTGGGAAAAGCACCCCGCACCTAGGAGGACCCAGCTTGAATGGGGAGGAACTGTGAGCAAACCTCAGCGGGGAGCCCTCGCTGGGGGGTTTCCATCTTTAACGGCAGGTCAGGCTGAGAAGAGAAGAGAAAGTAGGAGGCGGCTGTGGGAAGAATTCAGTGTCACAACTAGCAGAGGGGAGATATGTGTGCCTTTGCTGGGACCCCAAAGGGCTCTGTCTCCTGTCCTCTGCCACCCCTGGGACCGGGCAACTCGGTTGAACTGTCAAGCCGAAGGTGTGCACACCTGCGGGCGACGGCAGTTTCTCCTTTCCAAGGATGTTGGAGGAAGCCTCGTCACACAGTCCGAGATTCTGAGACCTTACCGCCTTGATTCCAGAAACTAGTGTCCTAGGCAACTGGCCAGAGTGGCAGAGGGAGGGAAGCTAGTTCCTTAGTGCCCATGGCTGGCACCATGCTCTTGGTTCCCGGCGCGGAATTCCGCACGTCCTCCGAGGAAACAGGTGACCAAAGTTCCCCTCCGAGGACACTTTCTGGTCCTCAAGGGGGTGAGGGACCAAATGAAATAGAGGTTACATTTCCACGGGTGGTTAGTCTTTGTGGTATTCACTCCCACTGTCTTTTTAAAAGTCCCTTTTTGAAAGCTGGACACTTTGTGGGTCAAGGAACTGTGTTTTAGTCACACAGTAGGTAATTTCTGGGCGTTGTGACAGTGGGAGGGGTTTGGTAAACAGCAGAGAGCCCACAGTGCATTAAATAAACGAAGGAGACAGAGTTACAGAAAATATGCCTCATGGACAAACCCATTTCTGCTGTGATTTTTTTTTTTTTAAACTTGCCATTTGGGCAACTTTCCCCAACAAATCCATAGCACAAAATATTGTCCAGAAAACAATGTGGGAAGGTGTTTCTTCTGTTAAAAGCTCTCAAACGTATTATCGCAGAGAAAAAAAAAATGTGTTTTGAGGAAAGAAAGCCCAATTGTTTCAGGTTCTAGAAAGCGAATCTGATCCGTGTGTCTGGTGCCCCCTCTCACTCGCCCTTCTCTCTCTCTCTCTCTGTTCTCTTTTGTAGTTAATGAAATTATCAGGAAGGAGTTTTCAGGACCTCCCACCAGAAATCAGACGTAGAGGCAGCCCTCAGCGGGACACCTTCCGGACCCCACCCCTCGTCCCCTCGGAGCCTCCCGCTGCCCCTCCCCCGCTGTCCCGACTGTGCCTGCCCCGGCCGGAGTTGGCACTCGGGCTGCCTGCTGGCAGAGAGCTGACTGTCCCCTTCAGGAGCTCGCCACCTAGCTCTGGAAACACCAGCAAGGACACTCTGCCTTTTGATTTTTCATTTGTTTTGTTTTAAATCCCAAAGAGCATCTCAGTTGACTTCAATGGTGTCCCATCCAAACCTTAAGTGCCTGCTGACCCAAACCATATTCTGAGCAAGACAGCACGCTGGACGGCCCCCGAGAGCAAGGCAACTGGGGCTTGGGGTGCGGGCAGGGTTGGGGGGAGGACGCAGCCCCGGGTTTGTCCCCGCTCCGGTGCCTTGTGAAGGCACAGAGGTCCCACGCGGAGCCAGCAGAGGGGCATGGCCCAGGGGTCCAGCTCATGGGCTGAAGAGACACAGAGCAGCTTGCGGGTCGCCTTCAGGGGCCACCTGTTCACGCCACAGTGGGGCCACAGCTGCTGCGTATTATTTAGATTCTCATTCTGGAGCGAACCTGTCCGGCCTGTTTAAACTTCTCGGTGTTAAGTTATGGCATGTATATGCTTATTCTTCCTGCTTCAGAGAGCTGGCCAAGGGGGCTGGAGGTGGCGCCTTGCTGGCCAGCAGCTCCCCACCCTGCAGCCCGTGGGCACGGACTGGAGAAGGGGGCCCAGGCTGTGGGGTGCGCTCCGCGCTGCAGCCCCCACCCTAATGGCTTTTCTGGCGTTCCCAGTTCCTGCTTTCGTTCTCCCTAACAGCCTGAGGCGCTTTTTCTTAAAGCAGTTAAGAAGATTCTCCAGCACTGCATTGCATTCTCAGAAGGAATGGCAGAGGGCTGAAGCCATTCCCCCTTCCTCTCCCCATCCCCACCGTACAGGTATTTTTGTGAAGTGATTGTGAGAAGAGGCAACTGGCAAGCCTCATGTTTCTGTGAGTGGGCTGCCCTCTCTGGCCTAGACTCAAAGTGGGGCACTCAAGGTCAGGATTTGGCCCAAAAGGTCATTGGTCGTTTTGATCCGAATGCATTGAAAGCCCCGTCTGCAGTAGCTGCCTGGTCCAGAACAGGACTCATCTGAATAGGAGCAGGTCCACCCAGGGGGACGTCCCCCTCAGATGAACCCACCAGTTGTACTGCAGGTGTGACACCCCTCCCCAACCTCGGCTCCTCTCCACCGGGCATATGCCAGGTCCTCCAGAATCTTCCTCCTTTGGTGCGGTATTTGCAAACAAAACCCTCAAAGTTCTTAGCAGGTGAGCTTCTATCACACAGATGTGCTTTGTGTGCAGGTGCTGCAAACACCCCAGGACAAGCCGGGGATTTGCATCTTAGCCACTCAGTTGTTGCTCTGGCAACGCACAGCGCATGCGCACACCCAGCACTCAGTGGAAGGCCCGTTACTGATGTTTCCTAATCCGGCCTGCTGGGCAGAAAGCCTAAGGAGCGAGGGGTGGCAATTCAGGGCCCACTGGGGGTTTTCTGAGTGCTGGCTTTTTCATCCAGGTTGCCGAGAGGTAAAGCCTTCCCAAGAGCCGGGCGGGAGCGCAGGGCCTGGTGTGCTTGGTGCCGCAGAGAGAGGACAGAAGGCCCAGGCGGGGGTGGGGGGGCCTTTGCACGTTCCTGTCTGTAACCTCTTGCTCCAGATGGAGCATTTATTTCTCCCAACAACAGGGGCGCTCTCCTCCACCCACCCAAGCACCTCTTTTAAACAGAAGGCCGGGAAGAGGGTGACCGCTGCTGCAAAGCTTCAGGGTGCACAGAGCTGCCCAATGAAAAAGCTCCTTCCACCAGTAGTTGCAGGGAAAGACCTTTCTCTGCAGCTACAGCTACGCTGACTGCACCAGGGAACTTGAGTTCAAGTGTTCCGCGAGTGATTCATTCTCACTTGACCTGGCTGGGAGCCTTTTTTTTTTTGCACATGAGGGAGTTTGGCCTTTCCTCAGTTATCTGAGTGTTTGACCCAAGTGCCTTCCTGCTGTTGTAGCAAAGTCACTCAGCTTCACGGAGGAGCGTGGGGTGAAAAGGGATGGATGCGTTTTCCGTCACTGTCTTAACTGGGGCGGTGACGAGGACCTCCTGTTGGTTCAAACGCCTGTACGTGTGTGCGCAGAACTCGCACCCGGATTGTCTTTTTCGAAGACATCTTAGCTGGCTACTACAGGAGCAAACAACTATACCGACAGCAAAGGAAAGAGAGGCAAAGGCGTTTGTCTTGAGACGCAGACAGGCAGGAGAACGCGTTACTGAACGGATTGCTACCCAGAAAGTTTTGTCAGGTACAAAGGCCAGGAGGGAATTTCGCCCAGAGCGAATGCTCGGGAACTCTTCGGGGTGAAGAGGCCCCCGAGTCCTCTAAGAGAAGGGAAAAGCAAGATGTCTTAGGTGGTGAAGGTGTGTGGGCGTTGCACATGTGTGAGAAGGGTCTCTGTTCCGCGGAGGTTTGCACTCGCTACATTCGAGGTAAATGAAATATGTAGCACTTCCAACAGAAACCTACCGCATCGCTGAATGTAGTCTCTCCAAAGATTGCCAGTCTTCCTGCATTGTACAGAAATGCTGCTGCTTGATAATATATACTGGCCACCCAAACTGATTAGTATGTTATTAAATTTTATTTTCTTATCTGTATTTTTATGCTCTTTATCTGTCCTCAAAATATCGCACCCCTGTTGGAATTAGAAAAGTATTTATAAATGGTCAGAAGTCTTTTTCAAGTGTCTCTCTTTACATGTATGTTGACTTTTTTCCTTCCCTAAGAGAAATGATGTATTCTTGAAAATGTGTTAATCATTCCAGAAAACCAAACCCCACCCCAGAGCCTGTCAGTCAGTCCCCGTCTCCCGGACTGAGTCATCTCTGGAGAAAAGGTGGGGGGGAGTGTTTTGGGGGCAGAAGGAGCCACCCGTTTCCTGCCCCAGACGACACTGCCTGACTTCCGCTCTGAGCCCCAGTCTTCTCCCTGAGGAGAGTGTTCTGGAGTGTCTCGGTCCCCCACTGAGTAGACGCTGGTGTTCAAAGCCTGCCTGTGTCGTCCTGGGATTCTAGAAGGGCCCCTGACTGCAGAAACAAGTGCGGGCTGACGTTTACAGAGCGGACTGGATCCCAGTAGGTCAGCCCTGCACACCTCACCCAGAGGACACCCCAAGTTCCCCAGTGCGGACACGGCCTTGGCCTCGGGTGGCAGGAGCCAATTCCTTCTAAGCACTGGGAGGCCCAGGTGCAGCCTTTCTGTTTACGGCCAGGAGCCTGGCCCCGGCGCAGGCGGCTGCCACCTGAGACAGCGCGGAAGCCGACGTGTCCTAATTGTCACTCTGGACTCAAAGGAGGCAGAATTTGTTTATTTTCACATCAACAGACGCTTCCCAAGTGCTTTCTATTTTGCAAAGTTGACAGGACGTCAGGGGTCCAGTTAACAACTTTGTTCCCTCAGCATTTATGAGAAAGAAGCACAGGGCTGTGACATCCTAGATGAGCAGGGGGTGGGGGACACTTCCCTGAACTTGTTTTGTGGGAGGGGCGGCCCCGCAGCAGGCACCCGGCACATCTGCTCCCAGCTCTTCCGGCGTGGGGCCTGAGCATGCCGTCTCTTGGGGCCAGACCGGCCAGTGTGGGTGTTTTCCCCACACCCCAGCTACACGCTTCAGAAGACGGGACGGCGAGCATCGCTTTCCCTCGGCTTTCGCCAGTGCCTTGAGTTACAGCCAACATCCCTGTCTCAGTTCAGTCTGTTCAACACACTCTTCTGGTGCTCGGTGGGCTTGCCTGCTCCCTGAGGAAGCTCCTCTAAGACCGAGACAGGGTGCTGGGTGCTGGAAGCAAGGCGGAGTGCTCAGCCTCAATGACCAGAATAAACTCCACCTGCCTCTTTCAGGGACGGGCTGAACTGGATGCAAAGGATGCTGCTTCCCTGAGAGAAGATGCTTTCAGCATTCTGATTGGCTGTGGTTGGAATGAGCTCAGCATCCTGAATGTGTTGTCAGAGACCCTCACTTACCCTGGCTGCCTCTGCTGCCCGCCCTCGGAGGGGGAGGATGTTGAGAATTTCCTAGCGAGTTCTACCCCAAATCCAAGTCTCTCCAACTGGCAGCGCTGGGAGGCTTAGGTTTTGAAAATCTTGACTGTTAAAGGCCTTTGAATACATCACATTCCTATGCAAAATGTTTTTAATCTCCAGTTTAATGTAGTTTATTTTTGCTATATGTAAAGTATTTTTATACGGCTTGTATCATGATAGAGTAGCAATAAAACAGTTGAAAGCATGGACCACTGTGGAGTATCTTTTCTTCTCTAGAGAGGCTGGCTGCTCAAACATCCCCTTCCCATGCTGAGTTCTTACAGCAAGGAACCTTTCTGGGACAGGCATGTGTGTATGCTTACCCCTCATCTCAGCCCTCTGCAGTGGGAACTATTCATGTCACACCTCACACCCAAGCGGCACAGAAGCCGCTCGCCCACCGGGACAGGGCTGTGAGGTCAGCCTGCATCTGTCTGATCCTCTCCCTGCTCTGTCCCCCGCTGTGATTGGCACCGCTAGAAGGAGCTCCCAAGGAAGACAGATGTCTAACGTCTCCTTTTGTGGCCCTTCATAGAGGGTCCCCAGGCAGTTACGGTGAACTGGCCTGAACTGGCCACGCAGAAGGCAAAAGCAGACTTTAAGCCACCTTATGAAATTCCTAAGTTCAGAAAAGAAAAGGTATCTTTTACCGTCAACCCGCAAACAGAATTAGATATTGTAAATACTAGAACTTTCCAGCTGACTTACTCCTAAACAACAGCTTCCCCACCCTGCTCATAGCTAAGGCACCTGAGAGGTGTGGAAATCATTGCTATTTAATCTGGTCCAGCCTTCATCCCACTCCTCAGTGCCACTGTTAAACCCCAGGCAAGCAGGCTGCCGCCCCGGGGCCCGTGCCTCACAGCCGCTTGACGCTACTCTTTCTTTTCTTTTTTTTTTTAAGATTTTATTTATTTATTTTTTAGAGAGGGAAGGGAGGGAGAGAGAGAGAGACAGAGAGAAACATCAATGTGCGGTTGCTGGGGGACATGGCCTGCAACCTAGGCATGTGCCCTGACTGGGAATCGAACCTGCGATACCTGGTTCGCAGCCCGAGCTCAATCCACTGAGCTACACCAGCCAGGGCCGACGCTACTCTTTCTTACAATGCCTCCTTGGGGGTTTCCCGAGCCCCCTTCCAGTGACCACAGCCGGCATTGCCACCTGGGTCACGTGAGTGGGGTGTCCCAAGCACAGGCAGGGTGGTACAAAGGTGCTGGCTGCTGGAAACCCCCACCTGGAAACGCCCGGAGTCCCCTCGGGTGTCTGGGACCTGCTAGCCCCTGCCTCTTCCCTTCAGGGCACAAGTCCGCCAGAGACCCCCAAACAGCTGCAGAACCAAAGCTGGTTTCCTGCAGAGCTTGCTGGTGGCCAGCCTGAAAGGACTTTTACTCCTCTTTGCATGGGATCACGTGCGGGGCTGAGATGCCGATTTGAGGACGCCTCAAGTCGCTTGTGTGCTCAGGAGCCCCACACAGGTTTGCCCGGGCCCGTGCTGCCCGCAACCTAGGGCCAGCTCAGCCCGCCTATGAGCGCCGCTGCAGCGGAGCACAACTGGTGTCCTTCAGCTCATCTTCTGAAAACCTCATCCCACTTTTCCCAAATAGAAACCCAGAATCGTCTTAAACAGACAAGGCAAACTACACAGTTGCTTAAAAAAATAAGTCTGTGTTCAACATTCATATGTGAGCCCCGCTTGGTAAACACAATTCCAGCCTGTGCCTCAGTTTCCCCAGATGTGAAATGAGGATAAGTCCCCACTTCACTGGGATGGAGTGCTTAATAACGAACGTTAACTATTGACACAATGTCCCATCATTCAACGAACAGACTTAACATTCACCCAAGGCTGGCCTCACTTTCCCCATACCTGGAAGGAAGGATTCACAGCTCTGATGACAGGTATTGAAGTTTTGTAACTAGATCAGTCAAGACAAAAATGCGGGCCTACCCAGTTTTCAAGCCCCGCATGAAACAGGGAAACGTCTCCACCCCAGGGCGACTTGGGAAATCTGAGAGCAGCCCTCGCTTGCTACGAGCCGCAGCAGCGTGGTGCTTTTTGTGCTGAGCAGTTGAGATACAACGGAACTCTGGGTTAGTAACACGTGGGCATCTAAGAAGTCATGAGACCCACAGCGGGGGAACAAAATGCTGACTCCCGTGCAGCCTTCTGGGTTCACAAATTGGAAGGAAACTTTTTTTTTCTTTGGCAGAACCTGGCTGCCTGTACAGTAACAGCAAGAAGAAGGCACAGACCACAGGGACCAAATGACACGAAAGCGGAGCGGTTTCTCTGTCGGAGGGGCCCCGGTAGCTGTGATGGGCTAGGTGAGGCGAGTCTGCCGTGGACTTTGTGTCGTGTGGCGGCGCAAAGATGAGTGGGCGGGGACCAAACTTCCTGCAGGAAGGGCTTCCCCCACTCCGTCTCTCCCTTCGCCCTCCAGGTACAAGTCAGAATCTGGCTTGGTGCGGACTTATCACGCAAAGATGAAAATCCCTGCCCTACGCCACAATTTCCAGGAAATTCTGGTTCACTGGAAATTTTAAACTCTGACTCCTGGCACTGAACTCCAGACACAAAGTACAATGACAATCTGATCCTAAGTTGTTTTTGTCTGTTTGTTTTAACCAGAGAGGGAGGAGAAGACAGCCTTCCATGAGATACTAATGACATTGGCCAAGACACACCCCTAGACCCCCACTGCTGCTGGTCCGCAAGTGTCAGAAGACAGCCACAGCCTCGGGCACTGATGCCATTGGGGCAGCTCTTCAGTCAGAGTGCTGGCAGGACAGACGCACCTTCCCGTGTGCACTGTCCCCTCAGAGGCACCTGCCTGTGTGGCTCCTCTGGAGGCCACAAGCCATTTCCAGCTCAAAGTGCCCCCAATCTTCCCAATGCCCAGTCTCCTCCCCCCGCCCCTCCTCCACCCCTCCCAGCACAGCCGTCTTCCCACCGCCCCCCACCCACCATTCCCCATCTGTGTGGCAACACCGCCTAAGCAGTTGCTTAGTCGATGCCCTGGGAATGACCCTGGAGGCTTGCTGTCCCCACACCCCACACATCCACAAGTCTTGGTGGGTCCACCTCAGAGGTCACACCTCCTGGCTGACAGAGTGGTTCCCTTCTGTCCTCACAGCAGCCAGGATGAGCTTAAAGAAAACACAGACCACACCACACCTGTGCTGAAAGACTCCCCCGAAGCTTCTCTTTGCATTCGTACCTTCCCCGACTTTATTGAGGTACAATGGACGGATAAAAATTGTATATATTTTAGGTATACACCATGGTATCTTTGTGTGTGTAAAACGGTAAAATAATTACCAAAATCAAGCCATTTAACATGTCTCACCTCACATAGTTACTTGTGTGTGTGTGTGTGTGTGTGTGTGTGCGCACGCGCGCGCGCGCGTGCACGGTGGGGATGCTTGAGAGCTACTGTCTTAGCCAGTGTCAAGTACACATTACTCACTCTCGTCACTGCAATGGACACCAGGTGTCCAGAGCTTATTGTTCTCGTAGCATCAAACTGAGAAATCTTTGCACAACAAAGGAAACCATCGACAAAATGAAAAGGCAGCCTGTGGAATGGGAGAGAATGTTTGCAACTCTGACAAGGGGTTAATATCCAAGAATTATATATAAAGAAGTCATAACTCAATAGCAAAAAAAAACCAGTCTGATTTTTGTAAAATGGGCAGAGGCACCGAATCCACATTTTTCCAAAGACGACACACAGATGGCCGACAGGCATACAGAAAGGCGCTCAGCTTCACTAGTCATCGGGGAAATGCGAATCAAAACCACGGTGAGATATCATCTCATACCCGGCAGGCTGCGCGTCAGCGTCAGCGGACAGATAAGAGCCGAGTGTCTGGGAGGATGTGGAGAGCAGGGGACGGTTCACACACTGCTGGCAGGGATGCAAATCGGAGCAGCCCCTGTGGAGACCAGGATGGAGCTTCCTCAAAGGACTAAAAGTAGAACGCCCACGCAATCCAGCCGTGCCTCTTCCAGGCCCCTCTCCGAAGGCAATAAAAACAGGGTCTCAAAGGAGTAGGTTCCCTCTCGTGTCCGCTGCAGCATCATTCACAGCAGCCAAGGTATGGGAACCACCTCAGTGCCCACGCGTGAGTGGAGGAAGCACGCACGGTGTGTGTCATATCCACGGTAAGATACCTGGCTTCAAGAAAAGGACATTCTGCCATTTGTGACAGCGTGGATGGGCCCTGAGGGCACTGTGCTAAGTGATGTACTGTATCTTTCAGACTGTGGGACACACCCCACCCCCTGCCACCTCCCACCCAAACTTGGGAAGAATAATGGTTGTTAATGCTACTGTTGAGTTCTGTTTCCATTTACGTTGGTGAAACACTATGGGATTTATGTTATTAAATATTTTACCACATTTTTTGCTTCCAACTTTTTTCCCCTATTTTTCTCTAAAACCTAGGTGTGTCTTAGGGTCTGAAAAATACGGATAAGCCAGAGGGAGAGAGACCAGTGCTGCAGGGCAGCGCTTCCATGTGGCATCTAAGAAAACACAGTCAGAGTCACAGAAACGGGGACGTGGTTCCCGGGTTTAGGGAGGCGAGGAAAGCATACGAGCAGTTTGCTCTGAGATCAGTGAGTTCTGAGAATCTAATGTGCAACATGGTGACCATGGTGGGTAACGGGGCCGTATGCACTGGACCCTCCAACCACAAGGGGGTCCGGCACGCTGACCCCCGTGCAATCCAAAATCTGCATGTTAACTTTATAGACTCTCCCCACATTTTACTACTTGCCTGCCCTTGACTGGAAGCCTTACTGATAACAGACAGTTGATGAACACATATTTTGTATCTCGTACGTGTTATGTATCATATTCTTACAAGAAAACAAGCTAGAGAAAAGGATGTTGAAACCATAAGGGAGAGAAAATACACTTACAGGATGCATATTTACTGGAAAGCCCCCACATGTGGACCGTGCAGGTCAAACCCATGTTTATTCAGGGTCAACTGTAATTCAAATTTGTGGAGAGTACACCTTAAGTGATCTCACACGGGAGAAAAGATCAGCATATGAAGTAATGGATGTGCTAATTAACTGGCTGGGGAAATCTTTGCACAACCTACACCTGTATCAACTCATCACGTGTACACCTTAAACGTCTTACATTTTGTTGGTCAATTATACCTCACCAAACCTGGGAAAAACCAATATTCTGTGAGGGAACAGTAGTAGAAAACTGTTCTGCCATCTTGCAAACATCACCTTTTTTTATTTTCTAAAATCTCAAGCCTGGAGCAGGCAGCTCTGCCTCTTGAGTCTGGCGCAGTGCTGCTCACAAAGGCCTCCCTTTGCATTCAGAATGATCCAGACTTCAGGCAGGACTTCTGGGGATCTCCCGTGCCTGCCACTCTCGACCCACCTCCGGCCACGCCTGGGCCTCTCTTCCGTTCCTCGCCCAGGCCAAACCCTCTCCCACAAGCCTCTGCTGTCCTAACAACGGAAACGCTCCAACCCCAGAGCTTCGTAGACCTGGAACCCTCATTGTTCGGGGCTCCAAGCAAAGATCTCAAGCTCAGAGGGCCCCCCTGAGCACTGGCTGGAATGGGGGATCTGGCCCCACCTGTGCACTCGCCACCACACCGGGAATTCTGTTGGGATGACCCAGAGCCTGTTTGTGGTCTATCTCCTGCACCTGTAAATTTCACGAGGGCAGAGACGCTGTTTGCCTCTGTTTGATGCTGCGTGCGCCGGATCCTGCACACGAGGGAGGCCCTCCAGACAGTGTGTCCAGTGAACAAAGGTGCACGAGTGACACTGAGAACAGTGGTTTCATCCGGAATGAATCGTGTCCCGCTATTGAACCCATTTTTAAACAATCCTCACCCGAGGATATGTTTGATTTTATAGAGGGAGGGAGAGAGAAATACATTGATACGAGAGAGAAACATCGATTGGTTGCCTCCTGTAAGTGCCCTGCCCAGGATCGAACCCACAGCCTAGGTATGTGCCCTGACTGGGGATCGAACCTGCAACCTTTTGGTGCATAGGATGACACTCCAACCCACTGGGCCAGGGCTAACATATTTTTGAAGCCAAACATCCGACTTGAGAGAGCCCTTTCTGCTGTCCTGTGTGGCTCCATGGATTCACCTTTGAAGGAAGAGCCCAGCCCAGCCCATCTTCTAGAAGCAGCCAGCTCCCCTCACTGCAGATTGCAGTGAAGGCCAGAGCTCCCTAGCACCCCGGAGCCTGCTGGGCTGTCTGCTTTCTGTTCTCCAGCAGTCACCTGTGGCCCTCCTGCCTGTAAAATCTCCCCGCTGCAGCTCCACAGCCCCGAAGGGAACGGTGAGATGAGGGCTGCGGCCAGCTGCCATTTACAAGCCCAACTTAAAGTGACGGAGGCTCTGGGGAATCCGCCTGACGAGGCGGGTGAGGACGGGAATGTGTGACTGCCTGCCATGTGGTCGTGTGTGTTAACACTCCCTGGCCTGCTGCTCCCCACAGGTTCTCCCCAGATACACCTGCAGCCGTGCACACCACCCCACGGTGCAGAGGAGCCCGGGTCCCCAGGGGCTGACGCTGTGGCCCCTTTGTCCCATCCAACTCTCAAAGCCCTTCGGCGTCCACAAGCAGGGCTCTTCGAGCCCCACTCCCTGCCCTCGCAGGACGCTGATAAGTGATCACACACAGAAATTCATTATCTTACGGTTCTGCGGGTCAGAAATCCAAAACAGTCTCACTGGGTGAAGGTCAAGGTGTCCACAAGGCTCTTTTCCTTCTGGAGGCTCCATTTCCTACCCTGGGGGGTGGGGGTGGGGGCGGGGGGTCCTTCCCCCATCTTCAAAGCCAGACATTGCCTCTCCCACCCCCCGCTCCCACCATCCCATCCCTTCTGACGCTGGCTCTGCTCACTCGTTCCGGCCTCCCTCCTATAACATTGTGCCCACCTGGAGGATCCAGGATACGCTCCCCCTGTAAAGTTTAGGAATTACACCTGCAAGGTCCCTGTGTAGAAGGGAACATATCCCCAGGTGCCAGGGATGAAAAGGTGCACGTGGCCGGGGAGGGAGAGGGTAGGGGCTGTGCTGCCCACCACACCCCTCGGGAGCTCGGGATCTGGCTGCCCGTCTCCCATAGCCCTTACATGGGGTGTGGGGTTTAGGTGTCTTCCTTGTTCCTTTTTGCTACTTCTAGTTTGCTCTCTACCCAGGGATCATTGCCCTTATTTCTTGGTGATTTCGGATTCTGGGCAAGGGCACTTTTTTTTTTGCTTTACCCTTAAGTTTTGGCAATTTCATTGGCCACATCACGACTTCTCAGTTTCTTAAATTCTTCTTGTTCTGGGATTTTTGTCCTCCTCCTTCAACCGTCAACCCCAAGAGCACTGGTTCTCAAACCTCAGTACGTATTGGCAAACCTGAGGGGCTTGTAAAATCCCAGATTGCTGCCCCCACCCCCCACGATTCTGATTCAGGACCCCCAGACTAAAGGGCCAGAGAATCTGCATTTCTGCCAAGGCCCAGGTGATGCCCAGGCTCTTGACTTGGGGGCAGCACTAGAACCATGGCCCCAGACCTTGCAATTGCTAATAACTGTAGCCCGTCCACTCTCCGATGCCGTCTTCCCTCTCCCAGCACCTGGCTCCAGTCGTTCCACACCCCACCTGTGACCACACACCTTTGCCCCTGCCACTGTGTCACTGTTGCCTTTCCCAGGATGTGCCCCCTCCTCCCCTGTCCCAGCATCGGTCCCACGGCCAAGCATTAGCATCTCGCCCAAGCTGGTTCAAACCAGCGCCGTTTCCTCTGCACCTGCACCCACGTGGCACGTGGCTGCAAAGAACCACGGATACCCTGCACATCCAGGACCGCCCAGGATGCGTGGGCTCCTATCGCGCCCTGGACACCAGAGTCCACCTCTCCTCGTCCATCTATGCTCAACCCTTCCGGGTCACTCACGCCTTCTCCTCAAACTCCCAGCACCGCTTCCCGCTGCCAGTGCTGTCTCCGGTGGCCTCGCTTCTGATTTCATAAGGAAGGGGCTGCTGCGAGTCCTGCCCACATCAGGCCCTTGTGCTCGGCTTTGCCTCCTTCCTGATATTCTCAAAACTGCCCTGCTGAGTCTCGGGCCACGCCCCTCCATTCCCTCTCTCCTCAAGACATTGCCCCCACATTCCCCCTCTGTCTGCTGCCCCATCAGTGTTTCCGATCACAGTACAAACATGCGCTTCTCTCTCCTACCTTGAAAATAATCGTTGAGCCTACCGTCCCCTTCAGCTGTGGCCTTATTTCCCTGTTGTCCTTTACAGCAGAACTCCCTGAAATGCTGCGTATTCACTTTCTCGCATGCCTGTCCCTCCCACTCTCCCCTGAATCACTCCTATCAGCTTCCGTGTCCTCTGATGCCCCCTCATCAGTCACCCATGACCCCCAGGTCACTGTTAAATCCAGCGGTCCGATGTCCATCACCGGCCCCCTGGACTGATCTGCCGTTGCAGCCGGCTCCATTCCTTCTTTCTTGCTGTGTGTCCTTCCCATGGTTTCCAGCGGCCCCCAAGCCCCTGGTTCTTCTTCTTTCCCACTGAGCCTCCCTCACCCTCAGTTGCCCCTAGCAACAGAACACCCCGGGCTCAGCCCTGGACCTCTTTTTATCTGCACTGCGTTTCCTTAGTGATCTCATCCCTTCTCCTGGTTTTAAAAACCATCTGGGCATAGGAGTCCCAAATTTATACCACCTGCCTGGATCCTGAACTCCAGACTCGGTTTTCCACCTGCTTACTGGACAATCTCCACCTGGGGCTCAGGGCGGCTTCTGGGCTCACTCAGTGCAGCACCAAGGCTCTCGGGCAACAACCCAGGAGGACCCGAATCCTGCTGGCAGTTGCTGGTCGTGCCTGGGAGTGGGTCCTGCCCACTGTGAGTCTTCAGAGGACTTTGGCCCCTGATGAGACCTTGAGCACAGCCCCACGAGAAATCCTGACAGAGTTCCCAGGGAAGCTGCCCCTGGATTCCCAACTCACAGACCCCGTGAGATCATACGTGTGCTGTTCTAAGCTGCTACGTTTGGCGGTAATTTGTTCTACAGCAATGACTATAACACACACAGAGAGGGCAAGGAGCCGGCCTGAGGTCACACAGCGTGTAGGCAGGGTCTACGCCCAGTCTGCCCCCTACAGCTTCTGCTATTCAGTCTCGAAACACACCACCTTTTGGAATATCCTGCCTCTTAAGATGGGCATTTCCACCAGCACTTCCTCAAAGCAGGTGGGTGTTCCGTGAGCCCTGCTCCCAGCAGGCTGCCGGGCCTGCACGTCTGCCTCCCCCACCAATTCACTCAGCTGCCAGACGTCGGTCCTACAGCTCGAATCAGACCCTGTTGATCTGAGATTTAAAGCTCGGTGGTGACTGCTTCATGGGGCTCTTGGGGCCACCAGGACTAGGCTCAGCCCGTCCCTGGACTGCCCAGAGCTGGTGCTCACGTGTTTGCTGCACGGGCCAGGCCCCCCAGTTCACCGTCTGGGACCAGCCCACAGGCCTCCCTGCACTTGGACCCTTCCTTCAGGAAGGGCCGTCCCACCCCACCCTCCTGCCCTGCCTGGGATTGTGAAGGAGCCTCCTCTGCCGTTTTATCTTCACCCTCCTGGCTCCCGACCGGCAGCATTCAAACACACTAGGTGTCCCCTGTCTAAACAAACCAGCAATAAAAATAGAAAAAGCCATCAACCTCACTGACGCCTCCAGCTGTTGGCCGGGTCTCTCCACCCCTTCCAGACGAGGCTCTAGAAAGAACTGGTGACGGGTCTTGTCCCCATTTCTCTCCCCTGCTCCCTCCTGAGCCCCCTCTCCCCATGACAATGCTGAAACCCAGGCCACCAGGGCCCCTGACGCTGGATCAATGAAGTCATCTCCATTCCCCTCTTCCTGGACTTCTCTGCGGCGTTTGGCCCTGTTGAGTTCTCTCCGGTGAACCTGTCCCCCGGCTCTTGGGGTTCAGGACACCCCGTTTCCCTGCTTCTGCTCCTTGGCCCCTCTTCCTCTCCAGCTAAAATGGAAGCACCCAGGCTTTGGCCCGAGGTTCTCTTCTTCTTGTCCCCCGGGGGCCATAGCTCTGCCTCCCGCCCCAAGACCGACAATGTCCACGTTCCTCAGCTCCAGCTCGGATCTCCCCCGACCTGACCGCAGAGACCCGGTGTGGGATTATCTCGGGCGTGTCAGGCTGTCATGCCCAGGATGGAACTCATCAGCTGCCCCTGAATGATGCTGTTTTCCTCCTGTGAATGGCCCTTAGAAAATGGCACTACCGTCTACCCCACTGTCGAACCTAGAATCCCCAGATTTAGCCTCAATGCACCCCCAGCCCAGTATGGCTACCTGGTCGCCCCTCGGACCCCTCCAACTCCACAACCTGTGCCTGTAATATGACTTCTCCCCTGTCCCCCTGCCCCTCACACCTCTGCCCCAGATGGCCTGCCCCCTGAGGTCAGGGCATGGTCTGTCCATTCACAGCCACGCCCCCAGTTTGCTCACCTTTGAACTCAGCCCAGTAACCACCACTCCCTGCACTGGTCACATCCCCACAGATGCCCTCAGAGGGAGGGGCTGTCCTCACCCCCACTTCACAGGAAGCTGAGGCTCAGAGGTGTGAAGACAGCCATCAGAGGCCACCCAGTGGGAAAACTGCCAAGCCCGGGCTCACGCCCAGGGCCACCCATATGCCTCAGAAGCCCTGACTCTTGGCCACCGTGGGCACTCTGTCAGCCACCACAGGCCACCTCTTCTCCTGGAGACTCACAGGCCCCGGCTGTCTCAACGCAGAAATCTCAGAGACTGTCCTGGGCTCCACACTGCCACTCACCTGGGAGAGGGACTCCTCTTCCCTAAGCCTCTGGGTTCCCCTCGCTGACCCGAACCTCCCCGCTGGCACCTGCGGGACCCAGCATGACAGCCTGGCGCAGGGAAGTCACTCGGGTCCCGCTGGTCCAGTGTGTAAATGTGGCTGTTGGCGAGGCGGGGAGGCAACTCTCTGACTGCATTTCAAAGCTGCAGACGGCCTTGAAATCTGACGGGGGACGCGAATTCGCCTCTGTTGAGTGCCCGGGCCAGGCGCTCTCACACAGGTTTGCCCACATGCTCCATCTGAAGCGATCTTTGATACAATTGTCCCCACCACCCAGCTGGGGGAGCCAAGGCCCAGACAACTAATAAGAGCGCCCATTCTTTCATTCCCGCACTCAACAACCATTTGTTGGTGCCGATGTGGGCCTAGAGCAGGGTGTTTTGGATACATCAGCAGGGCTGACGCTGCAGCAGGGGGGACAGCTGCAAACAGTAAGCACAGCAGGAGATAAGTAGCAAGTGCTGTGGGGGACAGGAAGTCGCTGGTCAGAGTGGAGAGTCCGACAGGTGGGGGGGCGGGGCGGGGTGGTGGGTGTGCTGCGATATATCCGTCTGTGATACGCCCGGCACCCTGCGAAGCCTGATCCAGGAGTCCTGTCCCCGGAATTGTGTTCAGGAACCACTGGCACCCTGCAAACCGGGAGGTCCCTCTCACTCTTCCAGGAGAGGAGGGAGGGTCCGGGAGGACCCTTGCTGGGGAGCACACGGCAAGAACTGGCCAAATTAGGACTGAGCCCGGGTCTGTGTGTGCCCAAGGTAGGTACGCTCACGACCCCTACCTGTGCCCCCAGAGGGGAACCCCGCGGCCACAGGGGGCGAGGCCGGTGAGTGTCAGCTCTCTGGGGTCGCAGGGTCACAGCGCCGCACTAACACCAGTCCAGGGGCTAGGCCTTAAGTGCCAAGAGGAGGAGGAGCAGACGCTCCCTAAGATGGGTGACGAAGAACCGGTCAAGGAAGTTTGTTTTTAGGTCTAAAAACCTGAATCTGGCCACGGACACGAGTGTGGAAATGCATGTCTCCTCCACAGGACTATTAGGAGCCCTGGAAATCTAACCGCCTTCCCCAGCCAGGCTGATGGGTGACAGCCGGAACCCCGAAGTGCCCCCTAAGTGGGTACAGCTGTCAGGCTTCCGTTTTTAGAAACATTCTTGCGTTTCCGTGACACTAAATACTTTCCTTCCTAATGAGCGTTTCTCCTCCAAACGGCTGAATGTGGAAGACGCAGCCCCTGGGCCCAGCCAAGGCAGAGTTTGTGCAGAAATTGGCTTTCACACGAAATGCTGAGGCACGTTTTTAAGGTGAGGGGCATTTTCCAGCCACAGGAAGACCCAGATAGGGACTCTCAATGGAGCCCCACTGCCCCCTAGAGGCCCCACTGGGGATGCCGTCGCCCGACCGGGGGCAAGAGCAGCTCTTGGCGCCTCCCCGCCCCTCCCCTGGTCAGAGTCCCAGGACTACCTTTAGCCTGACCGCAGTCTGTCTGCTGAGTCAATAGGACAGGGGAGACCCTGAGCACTGCCGGCCAAGTCAGGTCAGCAAAGGACTCAACCGTCTCTGCCCAAAATAGCAGCCAACATCCACGATACCCCTGCCAGGCCTTTCCAAGGACTCGAAAGCCCCGGCAGAGAATACCATGTCCCAGGCCCTCCCACCTGATTCAGACAACCCCCGCGTCAAGCTGTAAAATCACAGTAAGGAAGTCTAAGATGGCTCAGAGCTTTGCACGATGACTACGTGGGTGTCTTTTTTTAAAAAATCAATATCCTTCAAGTTATGCAGAAGAAAAAAAAGTTCTTGGAGCAAGCACTGTGCTTTTAAGAGGATTGGCTGTCGCTCACTGAGCCGGTACCAGGGACTTGGCATTTCTGAGGACTCCTGTCCTCAGGCAGCCCTGTGGTGCTGCTGTTCCCAAATGGGGAAACTGAGGCACAGAGCGATTTAAGCAGCTTGCCCAAGATCACACAGCAAAGCACAAGGAGGGGGAGGTCCCCGCCTGGTGCCTCTTAGTATCCAGGGCCCAGCCTGTGTGCCGCATCTTCTGAGAAACACCCCCTGAGCCTTGGTGAGAGCTGGCCCACCCACCCGCCCCCACCCCTCCTGGTCTGGGCGCCCTTGTGTTTCCTTGCAGCTCTACCCACAACGCAGTTGTGGTTGTGCTTTGGTTGGGTCTGTCACCCCTACGGCAAAGTCAGGTCTGTGACAGTGGGATGGGATCTGTGGAGGTCGTCACAGTGTCCCCAGGGCCCAGCACTGTGCCTGGATCGTGGCTGGTGTCCCCACAATATTTGTGGAAGGAAGGAAGGAAGGGAAAAAGGAAGGAAGAAAGAAAGGAAGGAAGGAAGGAAAGGGGAGGGGAGGAAGCTGTACTGTTTTTATTCTTGAGAAGCTCCCACTTAGGGGGGAAATAGACCTTACTGACTGTAGTAGGTGGAAAAGTGCCCCCTCCTCAAAAAATGTCCACTAGGAAACCGTGAATGTTACCTTATTTGGAAAGAGTGTCTCTGGGGAAGGAATTAAGTTAATGATTCTAAGATGAGATCATTCTGGATGTGCTGGGTGGGCCCCAACTCCAAGGACAAGTGTCCTTTTCAGAAGAGGAATGGACACAGACCCAGAGGAGAAGCCACGTGACATGGAGGAAGCGATATCACAGTGATGGCACCACAGGCCAAGGAGCGCCTGGGGCACCAGCAGCTGCAAAAGCACAGAAGGGCCCCTCCCCAGAGCCTTTGGAGGGAGCATGAACCTGCCAATGAATGATTTCAAACTTCTGCCCTCCAGGACTGGGAGAGAGTAAGCTCTGTGGCCTCAGGCCACTCAGTTGGTGGCGATTTACGGCAGCCCTGGGAATCGTACATTAACCACAGGTAGCTCATCAATACTCAAACATCCTACAAAAGGGCTCACAAGAGGCCACTAGGAGGCGCCATCAAGCAAGCGCAGCCGCAGGAGGAGCTGGGGCTCCTGGCCTCTTCCTGTATCGTCACCGCTGCTGTGGCTGGGCCTTAACAGCCTACCCTAACCTACCGTTTGGATTTCCTAGAATTCCCTTTCCCTCAGCTCACAGCCCTGCCCACGGGAGCAAGGCCCTGGCACACATGTGTGGAGCCCACAGGTGCTCCCCTCCACCCTGCCCGGCTCCAACCGCCCCCCTCACCTGCTGGTTGGAAGTGATTTCTCCTGCTCTGGTTCTCTGAGCCTAGTCTCTCTGGATAGCCTATGGGATCGGGCGGGGGAAAGGGGCACTTCACGCAGGGCCTGTCTCCACACACGGTCTGGGGAGGCGAATCATGAAAACAGGAAGCTGTGTCCTCGGTCAAGCCCAGCTTTCTGATGCCCCCCTCCTCTGCAGCAGCTCCCCTTTCTGTCAGCACTGACCTCTGACCCCACTGACACTCTGCTCAGCCCCACTGACCTCGCTCTCCCACACCCTCACCAGTTCACACCTCCCCTCTGGGGCTGCCCAGCCTTTGCCCTGGGGCATCCTTCTGCTAGTGAGATCTCTGACTCTACCCACTACAGAGTCCAGACCCAACTGGTGGGTCAAGGGCATTGCCCTTACCCCCTGACCTCCCCAGCTCCTGAGCAGTGTCTGACAACGCTGCTCAGACCTCAGGCTGCAGGGGCGCCGGCCAGAACAGGAAGCTGTGAGCATGGAATGGGCTCAGTTGATGTAGCTCCCTGAGGAACCGCGTGGGCCGTCATAAGCAGTCACTAATACTAGGCAGTGTCATGGAGGATGACGACGATGACATCATCAGGCTGCCAGCTGGCCCCCGGTCCAGACGTGGATCCGGCGTCCTCACGCGGACTCCGGCCAGCACCGCCCCGAGAGCACTGCGGGGAGGCCGGGAGCACACACGCCCGGCCTGGCCTCCCTCCACGGAATCCTGTTTCATGCGGAGTCAGTCTCTGTGGTGCTGGAAGATGCTTTCAAAATGATGCGAGCATATTTCTGAGGTCAACTTCTAATCAAAAACGACTCCCAGACGGTGCCCTGGTTTAAATAGAAAGAAAGGAGAAATCAAGTGAGTCATCATCCAAACCATTTGAATGAAACAAAGACACAACAAACCCTCCGCTTTCCTCTTGCGCCAGAACAGATGACCTCAGTCCTGCAGAGGCGCAGCTGGAGGAAATTAAGGGGATCTCCGGTTCCCCGAGATAGCGAGGACGGCACAGCCGGCCCACCATGACGCCCGGCGAGAACCGAAGTGAGGCGGCCGGGAAGACGGAGTGGGGAACCCTCACTGGGCCTGAGGCCGAGGGGACAGCTCAGGAGGGAGCCCTGGGAACCTGGCACCAATGGGTGGGCCGACAGAGAGCAGACCCGGGGAGGCAGTCAGGAAGTGAGCAGGAAGACACCCCGAATTTGGAGTCCACTGCGGCGGGGCCTCCCAGAGAACTGGAGGGTGCTGCCAGACCTAGGTAGGGCTTCACGACCATCCCAAATAGCCCCAATGATGATTCTGGTTGCAAAGCCCGTAATTCCTCCCTGGAATTCTCCCAGGGCCCCGTCATCCACTGCCCTTGACCTCTGGGGAAAGGGCAAACGGCCATTCCCCAGCAACCTTGGGACTCCCTTTGGAATGTGGTGTCTGCCAAGGTTCTGCATGTGGAAGACTTTGCCAGACAGACCCTTCCCAGGAGTGGGAGGAAGGCTGGACGGGCCGGACCGAGGGCCAGGCTGAGCAGGCTGCCAGAGGTGGGCTCCGGGCTCCACTGTGACCATTATTTCAAAATGCGTAACTTCCACCCAGATTGTCAAGATGACTCACCACGTTCAGAGAACTTTTTTTTTTGAAACTTGGATAAATTAGTTTCAATAATGTATGCACATGGTAAAACTTTTTTTCAGTAATAAAAATAGGACATTCCAAGTCATCCGTCAGAACACAGGCACGCCCGTCCCTAGGGGTGTCAATTCTCGGTCCATCTTGTCTAGTTTTTCTGATGGTAACATTTACCTTCCATAATCTGCCTGCTTCTGCGACCTGACTTAGCAGCTTTCGACGGTGTCCAATGATTCCCAACGTTGGAAGATAGGAACTCAGTGAACTGACTCTGAATTCACTTCCCTGAACTCTCTCTGCTTATTCCAGAGTCAAGGATTCAGTTTCTCCGCTCGGATCCTTCCCTTCTGTGGTGTGTGTTTTCTCCCAAGGTCTTTAGATCCCTCGAAGGTTGTTTCTCCTTCACAATTAGAGGATCAGGTTGGTTAACGTCTGTAAGAGGCACGGGTTTCCTCCACCACTTTCTATGGTCTCCTTCAATGGGCTGCTCCTTGGAAAGGAGGCACAAGCCACGGGCCGCGAATGCCCAGGTGGGGCACACCTATCAGCGAGCCTCCCTATTGGGTAAAGGGCAGAGAGGATGAAACTAACCAGAGGTTCATTTCTCCAGGCAGAAGGAGGTCTGAGGTTAGGCATGCCACTTCAGCCCCATCTTGAAAGAGATTTGTCTTGTTTTAGCCACTGTCATCGGGGTCTTTGTTGCACATGTCTTAAATGACGACAGTCCAAACAGCCACCCTAAGATGTCTTCTTAAGCCCATTAAAAAAAAATCTCTGCCCTGGCTGATGTGGCTCAGTGGATTGAGTGCCAGCCTCCGAACCAAAGGGTCCCAGTCAGGGCACGTGCCTGGGTTGCAGGCTGGGACCCCACCTGGGGATGCAAAAGAGGCAACCACACATCGATGTTTCTCTCCCTCTCTTTCTCCCTCCTTTCCCCTCTCTCTGGAAATAAAAAAATCAAATCTTAAAAAAAAAAAATCTCCTCCATCAGTTATGACAAACAGAACAATGCCCCCCTAAAGATGTTCACATTCGAATCCCCGGAACCTGTAAGTATGTTTCCTTACATGGCAAGAGGCAGATGTGATTAAGTTCAGGATTTTGAGATGGAAAACGATCCTGGATTATTCGGGGGGGGGGGAGGTCTGATGTACAAACGAGGGGACTTAGAAGAGAAGCAGGAGGGTTGGAGTCAGAGCAGGACGTGGGGTAGCAGAAGCAGAGGTCCGAAGACACTGCTGAATTCAAAAACAAAGGGCGGGGCCACAGGCCACACACTGCAGAGGCCGCTAGGAGCCGGACAGAGCAAGGAATGGACTCTGCCCCAGAGCCTCTGGATGGCACTCAGCCTTGCTGACCCCTTGGCTTTGGGATTTCTGAACTCCTGAACTCAAGATACTACCTTCACGTTGTTTAAAGTCATTGAGCTCCGCTAGATTGTTACAGCGGCAACAGCAAAGATACACCAGCGAAGGACCTTGACCCTAAGAAAACACGGGTCTGTCGGGTTCAGTCTGTGCTGTTTCATCCAGCACTCACAAGGCGAAGGAAACATTTGCATCACTCGCCCAGTCCTCTGCAAGGAAACGACTCCTATCACTCCCATTCTACAGATGAGGAGGGTGAGGCTCAGAGTGGTTCTGTAAACTGTCCAAGGTCACACACCTAGTAAGTGGCAGTGAAATCAGGATACGGGCGTACATAATGCTCTTCTGCCTCCGTCTTCAAAAGCTTGCCCGGTTCAGAAGGGAACAGTGTTGGCCCACGCCCTGGGAAGCAATGACTTATTTTTTCCAGCTCGTCAGGATTTACTTCTAATCCCTTAAACCCCCATTTTCTAGTTAAACAATAATCTTCGCTCTGCCACAGTTTGGTGGCTCTGAGGTCCTGCATTGGCGGCTGCCCATGGGCCCACCGCAGGCCCCCATACTTTGTTGGGGAGAAGGGCTCCCCGGTGACAGCAGAAGAATGAGTCAGCAGCGCTCTTGGGGGCCTGGGATGAGGGGGCTCCCCGAAGCAGTCATGCTCCAGAAACTGCAGGAAGGGACCGCCGATCCATCCCAGCACACCCTGGGGACCCTTCGGGCATCTCTCTGTCAAGGCCACTCACAGAGGAGTTAGAGGGTGTCCCTTTTCTGCTTCTTCTCCACCCGCAGTGACCTCTGTCCTGAGGTGGCACTACCTGAGTGTCTGTGCAGGGGCTGGCCAGTGTCCCCCTCTATCCCCAGACTCAGCCTCATCTCTGACATGGCAGTGGTGGCGCGGGGAGGGGAGGGGTGCCACCGGGGGCGGGCAATTAGAATGCATCTGGTCAGCGACCTCCACAGCCTCCTGCTGGCCCCAGGGACCCAGAGGTTCTCGCTGACTGCGGGCGAAGCATGTCTTGGTCCATATTTAATGCCACAAACCCTCATACCCTCATACCCTCATGCCTTATGGGATTGTTTAAGGGCCCAGTGTAGAGAAAGGGCTGAGCACAGTCTTGGACAGACAACTTACAATAGATTACTGGGCTTTTAATGGTCATTATTCTTATACGTTGATTCTCTTAAACACAATGGGTTTCTTTCTAGCCCCATCCTCGCAGGCCAAGTTTCCAAATCTTAGGCCAAGGTTGTAAGCTAGTGACCCCACAAATTGAGACCAGCCCCGAGATGAGCTTCACCTGGTGTGCTAGGTGTCAGCCCACATAACTATTTTGAAACTTGAGATAGTTGCCAATGGAATTATTTAGGAAAAACTTGAGATAGTTGCCAATGGAATTATTTAGGGTACGTGTGCAGCCGATGATCTGAGACCCCGAACAAGAGCAGCCTGAAGAAGAGGTGTTTTTTCCTCTCTCCCAGAGTGGTTCAAGGACAAGCAAGTGGATACGGAAGCTCCAGGGGGCCGGGGGCCCAGGCTCCCCCTTCTTGCTCTGTCTCCTTTACTTCCAGAGGCCCACGGTGGCCCACCCACTCCCATGGCGCCTGGGTCTGCATTCAACCAGCAGCCAAAGGCAGGGAAGGCTTGTGCATCTTCTGACGCCCAGGCCAGGCAATCGCCCACATCATTTCAGCTTGACACCCCTTGGCCTGCGCTTGGCTGTCTGGTCTTGCACGGTTGCTGGAGGTGCAGCTGACGAGGTACAGCCTCAAACCCAGCTGTAAGCCAGAAATACTGTCATCAAAGAAGAAGGAGTAAATCAACTTTGGGGACAAAGAGCAGTCTCTGATGCACTGAATTTAAAAATAAGGACATTTTAGATTCTGGTACACACTGGTTATACATAGAACTAGTATGCACTGAGTACTTCTGTGTTCTTCCTACATCAGCCCTGTGAGAGGTGCATCAGGGACTGTGAATTGGCATTCAAACCCGCCCCCAAGTGATGGCAAAGCCAAACCCTTCCCCAGTCCATCCTGCCTATGTGCCGGAGGCTGCCCTGGGGGCAGCTTCAGAGCGGCCCCAGGAGTCAGTTCCACAAGTCCCTCCCCACAGCTCCTCTCCTCCTGCTCACCGAGGGTCCAGGACAGTGGACGGAGCCTGAGGGTTCTGTGGCCACTGCCCCTCCCTCAGTCCCAGGAGTGGCCACTGCCCACCGCCCCTCACCCTGGCTTCCTACCCTCGCCTTTGGAGAAGCTAAGCCTTTGGAGAAGCTAAGTTGTGATGGTGTGGCTGTCCCTACGGGAGAGTGCTGGGCCACCCCAGGGCCACCCGGCGGTGGGGTCCCTCACGTCAGGGCTCCTGGCTGCTCCAACAGGAAAGCCAGCAATGTGCGCCCTCACCTCCCAACGGGTCATAAATATTGCTCCTGGAGATTAGCAGGGCCCCACACTCCCATTTGCAGCCTCTCCAAGGGGCACGAGGCAGGACTAAGTCGCGGCCCCCGGCCCTTTCTAAATTGGACTTAAAATGAAAAAATAAATAAGAGAGGGAAAGGGCCTGATTGTTTTTAAGAGCAGAAGAATGAGCTTTCTTTGTGCATGCAGGTCTCCAGGAGGACCCCAGGGAGTGAGCTCAGAGCAGCTGCTGCCCGCCGCCCCCCGCCGAACTTCACCTTCAAGGTGAAGCCAGGAGCCAAAGAAAATATTGTGACAAAGTCTAAGTTACTGCTGATGCCCACCAGGGCCACTTGATTAACTGAACTGAGTGCAAACAAATCTCCCAGCTCCTTCCTCTCTGCAAATTGGCGAGGGGAGGCCAGGCCTGGGCCCAGAGCCAGCCCCTCCCTCTCCACACACGGCGGGGCCCCGCCCCTTTCTCCTCTTGTTTCTTTCTGCAGGGTACCCGGACTCACCACCCAACTTGCGGGCCCCCGTGCAAACGGAGAATGCAGGATCCTTGTGCCAAACGCAGGAAAAAGTGCTGTTCACCAGGGCGAAAGGTCCTAAAATATAAAGCTTTTCCCTTTCTTCCGTGATCTCTCCCTTGCCTGGTTGTGGTAATTTTTTTATTGCCTAGTTACAGTTTTCCTGAGTGTAGAAACATTTTAAATTTCAAATTACGAGGGTGAATTTGCAGTGTCCATCTTTACACGGCACAACCCTGATTTTCTTTTTCTTTTTTTTTAAAGATTTTATTTATTTTTAGAGAGGGAAAGGAGGGAGAAAGAAAGAGAAACATCAATGTGCGGTTTCTGGGAACAGTGGCCTGCAACCCAGGCCTGTGCCCTGACTGGGAATCGAACCTGCGATGTTTTGGTTTGCAGCCTGAGCTCAATCCACTGAGCTACACCAGCCAGGGCACAGCCCTGATTTTCAATACAAGTCTAGGCACAGAATCCCCCAAATCACACGACTGGTACTGAGTCTCACGTGGGTCACATGCTCCGTCTCCAGCGGACCATGGAAACGCCACACAAAGCTCACTCTTCGTATGCACCTCTTGGTGCTCGCACATTCTACCAGCACTCTCGACCTCCTGGTGTGTGAGGAACGGGAGGAATTATAGGCCGTGGAAACGGTTGACCCTCCAGGCAAGAGACACGAGTGCGAGGGAGGACTCCTCGGAGGTGCCCATGTCACGCTGCACTTGCCTTCTTTCCGCACTCGAAGCCGGTGCTGGTTCCTGAAAGAGAGCCTGGCCTTGCGGTCCGAGGCGCCCCAGTGGAGACTCGGGCGTAGTAGGCGTGGCGCCTTCGCCTTGGACTTGCTTTGGGAGCTCCCGAATTCCCCTTCGGGGCGGACGTCTGGGAAATCTGAAACCATGGGGAACAGGGAACGCTGAGGCAGGTGGGGGCGGGGGAGGATGGCAAAGCACGGCGGACGCGCTCATTGTGCGCGCCTCCTCTACGCCTTGGACTTCACTGGCAAAACACAAGTTCGAAGATAAAGTGCAAAGTTTAAGAGAGTGAGAGCGCCCAGTTTAAGGCCTCTCTGGGCACAAGCATGTGTGCAACAGCCAAGCTGCCCAGCGATGGAGCGGATCCTGATAACGTGTTGTTTTTCTTACTCGTGATGTGTGTACAGTGTAGAAAAATTAGGGTATCCAAAGGCAATGGGATGAGAGAGGAAATTTTGAGCCCTGAGCTCCCATGTAAGAAATCTGGCCTCCCCCCTCCCCACCCACCCAAAGCCACCACATGGACATACCATAAAAAGAGATCACCCAGAGAGATAAGGGAGAGCTACCCAAGGAGCCCCAGCTGTTTGAGCTGACAGCCAGCACCAGCATCAGCTCTGCATCTGCCTCAGCATCAGCCTCAGCATCAGCTTCTGCATCTGCCTCAGCATCAGCCTCAGCATCAGCTTCTGCATCAGCACCTGCACCTGCATCAACTGAGTAAACAGCCTTCAGAGATGCCAGATTTCCTGCAAACCACCCTGGCTGATAGCACGCAGAGACAAGCTATTCCACCGAGCCCTGCTCAGATTGCAGATTTATGAGATGAATAAATAACTGGCCATTTGTCAAGCTGCCAAAGGTTAAGTAACTTCTTCAAGGTCACCAGTTCGCAAGTGGTAGAATCCCCCCTCTGTTCAACTCCGGAGCCTCTGCCCTTCGCAGAGTGAGGATGAAATAAGACGATGTGTGAAAAGAGCTTAGCCCAGAGCCTGGCATGTGATATGTGCTCGATGTCACACTGTGGTCATTGTTATCGCTGTCACTGTCGTAGTTGCCCAAGGCCCTCTCGGCACCTGCCCCTTCCCCTCTCTCCACCTTGAAGGGAGATGAGATGTTTGCAGAGTGCTTGTGTGATGATAGGTTGGCCTCTGCCCCCGATTTCTGACTCAAAACTCCCCAAACCCTTCTAACTGGGGCGGCTGGGGGAGTCTTTTGTTCTACTATTTGGTCTTTAACCCTGGTTCCCAACAGAGCCTCTGAATCCCTTGGGATTTCCCAAATGAGAGGAACGCCTTTTGCTCCAGTGAGGTGACTCTGGGTGAGCTCCTGGTTGGTGGCTGGTCACCGGAAGGACCACACTGTGGGGATAGAAGCTTGGAACATTCAGCCCCACACCCGTCCTCTAGAGAGAGGAGAGGGGCTAGAAAATGAGTTAATAATTGATCACACCTACACGAGGAAGCCTCTGCAAAAGCCCCAAATCGGAGATTCAGAGTTGGTGAGCACACCCACGTGCCGAGGGCATGGCACACCCCCACTCCCTGGGACCGAAGCCCCCACACTCAGGACCCTTCTGGACCCACCTTATATAGCTCTTCACATGGCTGTTCATTCATGTCCTTTAAAACATCCTTTGTAATAAATCAGCAATGGGAACATAACCGTTTTCCCGGGCTCTCTGAGTGGCTCCGTTAAGTTCTTCGACCTGAGAAGGGGGTTGTGGGGACGCCCATTTACTGTCGGTGAAGTCAGAAGCACAGGAGACAACCTGCACATGAGATTGGCACTGAAAGGGGACGGTCTTCTGGGACGGGGCCCTCGACCTGTGGGGTCCGCGCTAACTCCGACTGGCATCAGGACTGGACTGAACTGAACTGCAGGACACGCCGCTGGTGTCGAGAATGGGTGGGTGTGTGGAAAACCCACACACCTAGTGTCAGAGGTGGGTGGGCAAGTCACGTGTGGGAGAAGGCACAGGGAATAGAGCTTTTTCCTGTTCTGTCTGGCGTTCAGGGCTGCTCCGGGCTTAGTGCCATTATCGACGGGCGCCAGGTGAAGCAGAGACAGACCGCCCACCTGCTGGCCCTCCACCGTCTGCTCCTCCCAGGCCTCACTTCCGCACGCCGACAAGAATTATTGTCATGTGCAGATCTAGTGTCCACTGGTCACCCTGCGCCCAGGACCAGCTGAGACCCATTCGAGATGCAAAGCACCTTTATCATCCCCGGGTCCTCCCTAGGGAGCTGACCTCTCCCCAGCAAGGTCAGCTCCCAGGACGAGATGCTTCATGGTGTTTTGGCAAAAGTTGCTGACACCCGCCAAGCCAAGCGGACTTTCTCAGGACAGAAATGCCCTGGGCCCTTGGAGGACGGACGCTCTGCCACCAGGTGGCACTGGGGCCTCGTGACTCATTGCTTTCCCAAGGTCAAGCAGCATTTTGAATGTCAACTGTCTCGGGCTCTGGAAGCCATGCCTTTGATCTATCGAGCGTGCAAGGCCAGCTCCTGGAGAGCGCTCCTTGCCTCTGTCCCGAGAGCCCTGGCCTTTATCTGGATTTCCCAAGTGCACTCGCTGCTTTGGGAAGGCATCTTGAGATGTTTGGTTTCAAACTCTGGAGCTGTCGGGCTGCATCCCTTCCCCACCCAGGGTGCCCCCGGGGCCATGCGTTAGTCACAAGGCATCTGGAGTGACATTATCCCAGGGCTGGCAGCAAAGAGGGAGTCTCATTGGGAGGCTCCTTCCTGGCTCCACCGTGTGAGTCAGACGAGGACGTGTGCAGAAACACCCTGTGTGTCTCTGCAGCACTGACCCCCTCGCCCTTCTCCCCCATCCCCTGCCAAGAACAACGCTTCAGGGAGAAGGGTCTAGAGCTGGAGGGGAGGCTGGGCTTTGGACCCTCAAGTTGCAGTGATCTGTCAATCACCGAGCCCCCAGCCCCCAGCAGGCGGGAGCTGCCCCGGAGGGCAGTGTGCCTGCAGCAGTCTGTGCACTGTCCCGTCTCTACGGTAGCCTGGACGATGGTGTTTGACAAAGTGTGTGCCCTCCAGGTCACCTGCACTGGAGTCACGTGGGGGTCTTGTTAACAATGCGATTTACAAGTCCTAGCCGGCACCTAGTGAATCCGGAGCTTGGGATGAGGCATTTTGAACAAGTGACCCAAGTGAGTGGTCAGCACAGAGAAGCTTCGATCCCATTGGTCCAGGGCGCCACAGGGGCCACGCAAGCCTCGAGCCCCTGCCACCTTCCATGCGTGTTTACCTGGGGCCTGCTGCGGCCCGGCATCGCCTGGCCCCCAGGGATTCCCAAGAAAGAACAAAGCATAAAACAGGAAAACAATGCAGCAGCCCTTACCCTGGTACAAATGGCAGTTCAGGGCATGGGTGTGTCCGTGGTGTTGGGGACTCAGATGACAAAGGCAAACAAAGAATAAGATTATTCCAGAGAATTCCGGAAGGGAGAAGAGACTGGGTGACGGGGCCCAGGGCGAGGCAGCGGGCTATTTTAGACAGCGCGGAAGGAAATCCCCCCCTCTGGGGGGTGGTGCTGGGCAGAGCCCTGAGGCCAGGCACGGGCTTCAAGGGAGAAGGTTCCAAGTGAAACAACCAAGGGTCACCTCATTTGGGTCGCTTCATGGTATTTCTGCCCAGGATTTATCAGGGTCCCCACCCTCCCCACCTTTCACGTAAACAAACCTCCTCCCCGCACAGTTTCCCTCAGGGTCAGGGCCTTCTCGGGTGCCGAGCTAGGAGACATTCTGTGCTTCCCTCCCAGCTGCTGGTGGATCCTGGAGATCCTTGGTGCTCCCTAACCAGTTTCTGCCCTTGTCTTCACACGCTCTTCCCCTCTGTGTGTCTCTGGGTCCCCTCCCTTTCTTTTCTTTTTTTAAAATTCATTGATTCTTTTTTTTTAGACTTTATTTATTTATTTTTAGAGAGGGGAAGGAAGGCAGAAAGAGGGAGACACATCATTGTGTGGTTGTCTCTTACGCGCCCCCTACTGGGGACCTGACCTACAACACAGGCATGTGCCCTGACTGGGAATCGAACTAGCGACCCTTTGGTTTGTAGGCCGGCGCTCAATTCACTGAGCCACACCAGGCAGGGCCCCCTCCCTTTCTGATAATGACATCTGTCATTGGAATTTGGGCCCACCTAAAATCCAGGATGACCTCACCTTGAGATCTTTAACTTAATTACATCTGTAAAGACCCCTTTTCCAAGTCAGGTCACCCCCACTGGTCCCAGGGGGTTGGGACTTAGGTGTATCTTCTAGGGGCCACAATTTAACCCAATATACTGTTTCTCAGGGCAAAACCTTTGGAGTCACCCTTGATGGTGACCGTGTCCCTTACAGCCCACTCCCATCCCGTGAGCAAGTGCTACTGGCCTCAGCTTCAAAGTACATCCCAAATATCCCCCTCCACCACCACCTCTTTCATCCCACACCACCCCTCACCCCTGGACTCGATGTCGCCTCCTCTGGGCTCCCTGCCTCCCCGCCGGGGCCCCACAGCCCACTCTCAACCCCTCAGCAGAGGCACTCAGTTAAAACCAAGCCCATCCCGTCCCTACTCTGTTCAAAGCCGCTCAGGAGCTTCTCGTCTCAGCCGGAGCGGATCGGAGGTGCGGATGCCGTCCCACAAGCCCCAGCGCGGCCCATCGCACCCCCGGCCGCCATCAGGACTCAGCCTTCCCCCGGTCCCGCTCCAGCCACACTGACCGCTTGCTGCTCCTGAAAACACCGATGCGCCTGCTTCTGCTCTGGGCCTGGCCCCTTGCTCGCTCTGCCCGCGTCACTCTCGCTGGCAGCTCTCCAGCAGCTCCTCCTCCCACTGCCTTCGAGTCTGTGCTTAAACAGCCCCTTCTCCATGAGACCAAAGCAAACAAGAAACCTGGACAAGGAAAGGCAGGTCCAGGTCTCAAACGATGCAGGTGGGGACCTGTTCTGAGCGTCTGATGGAGCGTAGGGGCGGGGGCCCAAGTGCCCCGCGTTCCGACCACACTCCTGCGTTAGGCGTGGGTTCAGCCACGTGGAATGGCATTCCCTTCTGTCCGGCGCGGCCTCACCTTTTGCTTTGGCACAGGACAGAATTTGCATCATTGCATTAGGTTTCTGCTTCTTGCTTTGCGACTGTAGAATCATCCTTGGCTTTCCTTTTTGTTGCAGGACGGGATGTGGATGTTATGAACCTTGGCATGAAAATCGCAACGTATACACATGACTTTGTCCTCCTCGGTTCCACCCTGCACACTTGGGAGAGTGCCAGGCGCCAGGTACTGCACAAACACTGTATGGGGCTCAGCTCACTCGACCCTCGGAACACCTCAGAGGTTAGTATGAACATGCAGACATGCAGTCTAGCCAGAGTGGTCGGGGGCCTGCCATATGGCGCAGCTGGGATTTCAGCCCAAGCCTTTGCCCTCCGAGCGCACACTCTTGATTGTTAAGGTACGCCCTCTCTGTTCTGTTTCAGCCGGAGTATCAGCCTCAACAGGACGGAGATTCCACGCTTTGCTGTGGGGGCCTGTGCTCTACACTGTCGGACGTTTACCACCATCCCTGGATTCTACCCACTCAAGGCCAATGACATCCCCTACCCCAGCTGTGCAGACCTAAAATGCCTGCAGATGTTGTCAGACAGCCCCGAACCCCTGCTGGGAGCAGGGGAGGCAGTGCAGAGTCGCCCCTAATTCAGAACTCCGGCTTAAACCCGTGTTTTCTGCTCTGGGCTTTGAGTCCCAGCAGGAACCTCTCTCCTACTGTTTGTTAGGAACCAGCTGGTCGGCTCCTTTACCTGCCCCTCCCCACCATGGCCTTTCCACTGGGCTCCTGTTGGAGGGGACCCCACTTCCTCAGAGCCCCCCATCCTATAGCCGACCTCTAGTGTTCTGGGAAGAGCCGATGGGAGATGAAGAATGAGAGGAGGGGAAGAGGCAAAGCAAACGGCAGGAGAGCCAAGAGACATGCTGGTCATGCCACCTTGACGGAGATTCAGAAACCTGCAGCCGAGGCTCAAAGGGCTTTTCTGAGAGGGTCGCTGGGTGCAGGCGAGCAGGTCGTGAATGAGGGGACAGAGCTTCAGCTACAGAGTTCTCCCGGGGGCTAGGCTGCCTCCGGGGCCAGGCGTGGAGATGCCTGCCTGAGAATACAAGATCACCTCTTTGGTTCTACTGAGCCAGATTTACCTACAACCAGTAAGTCATTTCTGTCCCCAGAGCACAGCCCCTCTGGAAGAAGGGAGTTTGTCCCAAGTCAGGAAGACCCGGTGAATAATGGGAGAAGCACCAGGGGACTCCTTGGTACCCAGCACTGTGCTGGGTAGGCGGAATTCCAGTTCTTCTGTGCTGCTCTAGTCATGCTACTGTGCTGATGGTGCAGAGATCGCTGATTGCCAGCCTGTGTCCAAAGACTACATTTCTCAGCATCCCTTGCAGCTAGACATGACCATGTGACCATGAATCGGCCCAGGAGATATACAAGGAACTTTGGCAGGTTATTGCCAGGAACACTCTGTAAAAGAGAGGGTGTGAGGGCCCTTTAGCTTTTCAATTTCTTCTGGCTACTGGCCTAAAAGGTGAATGTGATGGCTGGAGCTGCTGCAGCCACTTTGACACATAAGATGACCTTGAGGATGGAGGCTACATGCTGAGGATGGCAGAACATAAACATAGCCATCTGGATCTCTAATAATATTTTTATAAAACAATAATAATAAGCTTTGATCTTATTTAAGGCATAACACATTTGTTGTATTTAGTGAAACCTAATCCTAGTAGATATAACTGGTTACAAATGGAAATCTGAAGTGGGACTCTCTGAAATTCTTTACAAATGCACCCTGACACATATGAGATGTTTAGACTTCCCCAAACATCAAAACTCTCTTTTAATAGCATAGCCTCTGACAGGGCGCAACAGAGAACCAGGCCTGTGTAGACAATACTCATCACAGCAACCGTGAACGACAAAGGAACTGATTGTGGCTGGGGTGGGGGTCGGAAGGGGGAATTGTAGAAGGTGGGGATGAACCAGAAATGAATCCCACGGGTGGGCATAAACTTGTGTTTATGTGATTAGCAGAATTAGATGTGGGTAAGTGGCCACAGCTGGAGTTTATAAATAGTATTTTTGAGCATTTGCACATTTTTTCTGGTTTGATTAAAATTTTTTTTAAAAACATCATTAAAAACAGCTCCGTCGCCAAGCGCCATCTGCACCAGGGCCTTGGGAGGCACGCTCGGGTCATGTCAGGCTGGATGCAATCGGCTTTGCAGTCTGTATATGTGAAGTGCCTCTGAGGCTTGCAAGCCAACACAACCTGGGCGTGGTCAGCAAGTCTGAGAGAGTCCCTTCACCAATATGGGTTCTCAGCCTTAACAACAAAAATAAATAAATAAACAGCAAACAACCATGGAATGTATCCTTTGCTGAATGAATCTCAAAGCAGGTTCAAGCGAGGTGGCCTCTCTCTCCACCATCTAGAAAGAGTGAAGCCATCTCACGACGCAATGGCTGGGGACCAGATAGGCTTACGGGCCAGCAGGCAGGGGCCCAGATTCTGGGGCTGGGTTACTTCAAATCCCAGCTTTATCACTTCTTAGCCATGACAGCCTTCACCTCTCTGTGCCTCAGTGTCCCCATCTACAAAATGGGGACAATAATAGTATCTAGGCAATACTGGTCAAGTGCTTGGAACAACGTCTGGGTTGTAGGAGATGCATGATACCAGGTATGCTGTTCCTCTCACTGCAACCATTGTTACACCCGGGGCTCTGCTGCAAGTCGGCCCTCCCCAGGGGGTTTCTCTCGCCTGTGTAGTTTGTATGTTTTCATTCTATTCATTCCTTAAAAACTGAACTAGGAGAAATTTCAGAGAGTCATTTCTACCTCCCATTGTTAAAGCAGGTGGCATTGGAAGAAGTTTAAAAACATCTAAAAATGTATGTAATTTTTTTAAACACCTCAACACAATGGTGGCAGGCATATCCAGATCTGTCAGTTAAAAAATAAAAGGTCATGTATAGTCAGGTTTCATCTTGGATATGCTTTATTGTTAAACTGGTTTCATGGTTTTACTTCCAGATTTAGGTGAGTTTCATGGGCAGAAAGAGGGTTTCAAGGGTCTTTTGCTTAACTGGAAGGTCAAGGGGTCATGCCAGGGGAGGGGTGGGGGGATGGGGCGGTGTTTCTGGTTGATATTTAGGAAGCAGCTGGCACTGGGAGGTCGCTGGGCCCCACTGGACACTACCGTTCCTATAGCCTTCTGTTTTTTTAGGGGAAGGCCCTCATGCAAGAGCCCACCCCGCAGATATCTGCTCACCAAGAAAGCAAGCCAGTCAGCTAACAGCATCGCCCTGACATTGCGTTAGGGTGGAAAGAGCTGGGCGACTTCAGGCCTTAGGCTTTACACTCAAAGAGAAGATATGTGGGGCAGCTGATGTTTGGACTGTTACCTTCTGTAATAGGACCCTGATTTTCTTTTGGGGGGATACCCCTCCTCCATTTCAATCTGAGTTGTTTGGGTGGAGCTGCCCTTTTTCCAGACAGGAGGGCAGACGCAGGACTCAGGCCTTGCCAATCAAATCAGGCCCTTGGCTCCAGGGATTGGTTGAGGAATAAACACATGACCCATGATGGGCCAATCAGAGTTGGCCTCGGGATTTTTGCTGGAACAATGGGGAAATAGATGCTGTCTTTCAGCCCAAGTTCCTAAAACTTGTAGAAGGTGAGTCCAGAGTTATTGGTGGGGATGGAGTGGGGAGGTTCCGCCAGTGCTGGGGAAGAACTTGCCTGAGAATACAGCCAAGGTTGAGGGAACTAGAGCATGAGATCAAGGAAGAGAGATTCCTGGAAACACTGCACCCCGAATCCTGCCGTGCCCTGACTTTTCCGTACATGAGCTGATGCCTTCCCTTGTTTGGCTTATGTCCATTTCAATGGATTCCTCTTACTTGTGACCAGAAGGCTCTTGACTCACCCAGGTGGGGAACTGAGACCCTAGTTTCTCCTTGGGAACTGGCCACAGAAGGGAAGACGTTGGCAACAGAAGGAAAGAAAATCTAACTAGAGATCCGAAGCCAGTGGGGACCTGAGTAAGCTACCAAGGTACCTGGCTATGAGAAATGCTCACCACCCGGCACGTCCTGATGACCCTGAGTCAGGGCCATCTGTGGACTCAGAGCCGCGTTCGTCCCCTCCCCAGGGTGGCCTGGGCCGCTCTCAGTCACATCCACATTCTCACCAACTCCTTCTGTCACCGTCCTGCTCATAGATCTGGAAGGTCTATTGTACCTTCTATCAGTGCTTATGGTCCCCTACAGCCAGCAAAGGAGAAGGGCAGAGGTGGACCAGGAGTCAGCAAGTATGCTGACTCATGGTGGGGGTGGGGGGAGGAATGAATGAATGAGTGAGTGAGTGAATATCACTGACATTCACAGAGCACGTACTCTGGGCCAGGTATGCTCCAGGTGCTCTCTACGTGTTGTCTCATTTGACCCCCACATCATAGCATTAGACCCTGTGATAACCCTCACCTCACCGCTGAAGAAGCTGAAACACAGAGAGAAGGCCCCGCCCAAGGGCACACAGTCAGCCAGCAGCAGCAGAGTAGACACTTTTACCATTGTGAAATCACTAAAACCACACTGAGCCCTACTCCGCGCCAAGCGCCAGTCAGGTACTCGGGAGATAACTGTGTGAAAGCACATGGGCCTTGCTCTCACAGCATTTTGCATCACCTAAAATTATCTTCGGAAGTAAGATAATTATTTGCATAGCAGTTTCTTATCTGTCTTTTCCACCCGAATGTTGGCTCCCTGCGGGGAGGAACTGCGATGGTCTCATTCTCAGCCTTAACCAGCAGGCTGGTCAGAAGCCAGCACGCAGTAGGCACTCAGAATTTGTTCAATTTAAAGCGAATCTAGAGCAGACTTTCCTGACCTCGGCACTGTCGACATTGGGAGCTGGGTCATTCTTTGTTGTTGGGTGATGCTGGGCTGCACTTCTGGTTTTCCCCCACCAGACGCCAGGAGCACCTCCCACACTGTCTCCCACAGTGTGACAACCAAAAATGTCTCTGGACATCGCCCCTTGTTGCCCTGTGGGGGCATGGCGCAAAAGTATCACTCTGGAGTGTGCAAATGACCCTGCGGATAACTTGCATGCACCTGAGGCTCAGAAGCTCAGGAACACCCCAGAGACTGACGTCACCCGTGTTGGAGACGCACGGGGCACTTAGGGCTTGGATCGAGGTCCTGAAATACCCATTACGTGAGCTAGCACAGTGGGACCTCAGAGCAAAGAAGTGACTCAAGCCCACAGATATGTCGCAGTTCCCTGGTAACCCTCGAAACCCTGAAATCCATACATGTGTAGTGGCGAGACGGGACACTGAGACCCCGAGTGATGTCAAGACGCTAGCCAGCCCGGACTGAGTCATCCGCAGGCGCATCCGATTTCAGAGGTTCTGCTGGTCTGAGCCGGGGGCCCTGCTCGGGAGGGCGCCTCGGGCGGAGGGCGGCGTGTAATTTGCCTTCGCCACAACTGGCAACAGTGAGTTTCGTGGAGACGGTTCTCATTTCCTGGGAGTGGCTTGTTTCCTCCCAGGGGTGGGCCTGGAGAAAATGGCTCCAGAAGGGGTCGTCGCTCCCAGTGCCCCGAGGTGGCACCCCGAATGGTTCCTTCTCCAGTGTCTTACCGCAATGTGGATAGAATGGAACAGGCAGAGCACACGTGGAGACGCCCAGGTAATCCACAAAGCCTACGTTCCATACCAGTCACCTGGTGCGTGTGTGAACCTTGCTTTGTCTTGCTCTGGGTGTCTTTAACCATTACCTCACTGAACTTCTATGAGAGCCGACCAGGTAGGATTTTCTAGCCCTGCTTTACTAACAACCCAGACTCAGGCATGGAGGGGCTGCTCGACCTGCCCACGGTGGGCCCGCCCCCCGCCCCAGTATTTTCTATCACCTAAATCAGACCGCCACCTGCATGTCACCCCGACCATGACAGTGGGTGCCCCTCGATGTCCCCTTCCCTCGGCCCGTCTGTGGGCAGGTGCTTCGGGCTCTCCTCCCACCAGACGCCCAGGTCTGTCCACCTGTGTCCCATCCCCTGGCCCCAGCCATCCCTGGCTTACAACACTGTGTTCGCTCCCTGCTCTGTGACAAGGACCAAACGTGACAGAACAACGCACACATTGGCACCAGGCCTGGCACTCGGCACACAGTCGACAAACGTTACCTAGTGTGCTGCCATGACCTGGAGAGAAAGCAGTGAAACCTAACATCTGGGTGTGGGCTTCTCAAAAAGGGCTCTACTGGCTTAAAAAAAAAAAAGACCAGTGCACCGGGTCCTGCTTGGCTGGCAGGACACCACGGGCGAATCTGGGGCAGCACAGAGCACAGCAGAGCGCCAGGGCACCCTCGCGGAGGCCTCTTCCCCAGGCTGTGCCGGCTCACAAGGAACAGCCTGTCCTGTGTGGACGGTGTGGGGCTACCACCCACCCCAGGGATTCACGTGTGTCTGTGGGCACCGGGCTGAGCCGGTGCCCGGCTGCTGAGTAGGCCTCGCTGGTCCCGCTTCCCCTGGGGCCAGAGAGCCCCCCAGCTTCTCTGCCAGTCCTGAGAACTGTGGACCCACCCCGAATTTCACCCTGGTGGGTCATTTATGGCCTGCATTCAATCTGGGGCCTGAAATAGGCACACAAAGCTCCTACCACGTGGGTGTGACAGATCCCAGCCCAGACAAAGAGCACCCAGAAGTAGAACGATCCCTCGGGGAAGCAGGCCGAGCCCCCCTCCCTCCCTCCCCACTCACATTCCAGCTGGCTTCTTGGACTACAGGTGTGAGCACCTCAGACCTGGGTTTGATTCCTGGCTCTGCCACATCCCGATTGTGTGGCCTCACGTGAGTCATAGAACCTCTGTAGGTCTCAGTTTCCTCATCTGGCAAATGGGCATAGTCAGAGAGTCCACCTCATTTGGCAAGGATAAAAGAAGGCAGTGCGTGGGAGGGCCAGGTGTGGCACCGGACATGCCCAGGACCTTGGGCCACGGGGGGCATCATCTCATCACAGGACTTTCGGTGCCTAATAGCTGGCCCCTATCATCTCCCTGACCTCATCTGCCACCATCTCATCTCCCCTGCCCACCTGGTCCAGCCACACGGGCCTCTTTGACCCACTTGGGCTGTGGCCTCAGGGCCTTTGCAACTGCCAATCTGCTGCCTGGAAGACTCTCCCACACAGTTCACTCCCTCATCTCCTTTCTGTCTTTAACTGCTGCCACCTTCTTCGTGAAGCCTCCCAACTGCCTTGTTTAAAGCTGCAGTGCCCCCCACCTCCCCGGCCCCCTCCCCGGCTTCCTTTGTCTCCACAGCACTCACCCTTCGTTGGTGTTACTTTGGGCCCTCCCTGTCTCTCCCCATGTACTAGTTCTCTTTTGCAGCACAACAAATCACTCCAAAACGTCATGACTTAAACCAGCAAACACTGGTTATCTCATAGTCTCCGTGGGTCAGGAATTTGGGGACAGCTAAGCTGGTGGTTCTGGCTCAGGGTCTCTCGTGAGGTGGACGCCCGCTGTCCCCTGGGGCTGCGTCATCTGAAGGCTCAGCCGGGGCTGGGGGCTCTGTTTACAGGATGGCTCCCTCACGTGACTGCTGGCAGGTGACCCTCACGTGACTGCTGGCAGCTGACCTCACTGTGCAGACCCTGCTGTGAGAGTGTGCATGTGCATGTGCATGAGTGTGTGCATGCGTGTGCACAAGACATGCGTCATCCCTGTTCAGTCAGTATGGAAGGGGACCGCACAAGGGTGTGAGTGCCTGGAAACAAGTGTCCTTGGGACCATCTTGGAGGCTGCCTACCAGAATGTATTATAAACACCATGGGAGCAGGGCCATGTCTGTTTTGCTCACTGCTTGTCTTCAGTTTCTAGAACAAAGCCTGGCCCATAGTAGACCCTTAGTCCATTTTGTTGGATAACTGACTGGCTGAGTGAAGGAACGGGACCAGTGGAACTGGGGCCAGAACATGCAGACCTCTCTGAGGATGGGGGAACCGCGACCTATCCAACAAGGCTTTCTCCCGGGCAGCCTGTAGGACTCTAATCATTCGCTACAATTTCAGAATAATGGGGAAATTTTAAAAAAAGCAATAGCTTCCAACTACAAAGTCACTTCTTCCTAGTACTTCCAGAATGTCCTGAAAGGCAGGAGAGACACAAGGCTGCATTATCTAGGGCCCCACATTAGGTATAAGGAGGTCGATGTCTAGTCCTGGCTCAGCCAACAAATGGAGAAACTACTGAAGTCTGGTCTGCCATTTCTAAATGGGAGTGAACACCCCGTCCTGCCTGGTACCCAGGGGTAGAGTCCGTTCAGCCATTCACATGAGAGACTCCGGCGGATTGATACCCTTTGAGAACAGCACCGCCCAACACCACTCACTGTTCTGTGCCTCGAAGAAGTGCTGTTCCATTCACTGAGCATCTGCTACGTGCAGTCACTGTGCTACATCTGGTCCATATTAACTATGTGCAGTGGGTATATTTAATCCCTGTTTCACAAGCGGAGCGATGCAGTCTCAGAGAGGTTAAGTGACTTGGCCTCAGTCACACAGCTAGCAATTGGAATCTAGGTTTTATGACCCCTAAACCCTCCTACAACACCAGAACCTTTTTGTATGAGTGTTTTAAATGTCTACACTTAGACAGTGGGGAGTCACCTTTCTAACAAAAGCCCAGATCCATTCGCTCACAGCCATTTACTTTTTAATGGAATGACTGTGGTGGGTTTGGACTGTGTCAGCTCAGCGAAACTGGAATTCTCAGAATTCCTCTCCCTCTCAGTTTCTGGTGAGCATGGGCCCCGGGACACGTTTTAGGCAAGACTCGGAAGGCAGAAGTGAAGAGGCAGAGACTGTCTTCACCCACACAGCCGCTGCTCTTCTGCCGGCCCACCTGGCGAGGGCAGCAGTGAGCCAGCAGCGTCCAGAGCCCTTGGCGGTGAGTCTCCGCATCTCCAAATCCTGAGCAGGTGCCAGTTTAGTTCTGGTGTGAAGGGCCCACCTTCCACAGATCGCTTGGGTGGGGCCTGAGCTGCCTTGCTGACCTGAGGCTCCAGCGTCAGATTCCAGACACAGGCCGACAGGCTAATCCCATTTAGCTCCCACATTTGCATAAAGTCAACCTCCTCAGATAAATCCTTCCATTGATTCTCTCAGATCAGGCCCTTCTACGATAAATAAAGGCTAATTCCCATTTTATACACTGTAAAATACAATAACCGAAGACTCTTTGCACAGCTATGCTGTTTTCAAGTACCTATATCAAGTACTTGTGAGTATGTAAGAAATACCAGCCTGAGCCCTGGTTGGGGTGGCTCAGTGGATTGAGTGCCCACCTGCGAACCATAGGGTCACTGGTTCGATTCCCAGTCAGGGCACAGGCCTGGGCTGTGGGCCAGGCCCCCAGTAGGGGGTGCAGGAGAGACAACCACCCATCAATGTTTCTCTCCCTCTCTTTCTCTTTCCCTTCCCCTCTCTCTAAAAATAAATAAAATATTTTTAAAAAAGAAATACCTGCATGAGCTACACATCATGGTTAAAAGCTCCGATTGAGGTTTTTAAGAAATACACTCAAGATGGATGGTGGGTCTGTCTGAGGAGCAGAGGGGCTGAGGTGGGAGGGAGTCTCTTTGCCTTTGACCTAGACTCCCTGAAGCTTCCGCATCATTCGGTGGTTCCCCCCAGACTTGGCCCCTGCAGCCCTGGACTTGGCTGTGGCTCTGAGGGCAGGAACACCTCCGAGGCGGCGGCTGGCAAACGCGGACTGTCTAGTGGAAAACCCTGATGCCAGCTCGAGCCTGTGCTGCCAGCATGCGGCCAGACGGGGGGTGGGGGTGCCCGCACACTCGGAAGTGATGTGTCCCGTTGGACAATGCCAGGGGATACTCTTCGGCGCTCATAAACTTTTCCAGACTCCGGGGAGCGGAGGAGCGGCTGCATTGTTACAACCGCAAGTAGTACATTCCTGAGTTGGTGCGTGTGTGTGTGCCCGGGCTGCGAGGACCGAGTCCACTCGCCAAAGATGCAAGGACAAGACGCAAACCCGTGATGGAGCCTCCATTACCCAACGAGAGAAAATCATAATTAACAAATAACTCCATTTATACAAAGAAAGAAACAGCAGTTCGAAAATCTGCTGGTGAGCCTCTATTTATTTAAAGGAGAAAAGAACAATTAGCCAGTCCATGGGTGAGACTTTATATACCCAAGGAGGAAAGGACATTCTACAAAAATGTAAACAATCTGTTTTGTAAAGGTGGAAAGTCTGACCTCAACTGTTCGTCTCAGGGGTCAGCAAACTATGGCCCTTGGTGGGCTGTGTGTGTAAATAAAGTTTTATTCAAACACAACCGTGCTCATTCTCTTACTTATCGTCTGTGGCTGCTTTTATGTTACAAGAGTGGACTTCCTTAGTTGGGACAGAGACATAAGCCTGGAAGCCTAAAATATTTATGATGTGGTCCTTCGATGAAAGTTTGCTAAACTCTGGTTTGTTCCAGAATTGCTATGACCTATGAGGTATTCAAATACCTCACTACTGTTTTTGCGTTTTCAATAAATAGTCTCATTAGGAAGCCTCACAACTTCCTTACCCCTCCCACTGTCCCAGGACTCTGGATTTCCTTGGTCCAATGGGGTCAGTCCTGCTTCCAAACGGAATGGGAGGGGGGCTTCGGAAGCACGTATAGTTATCAGTCCTCACTGCCACTAGGGGTCACTGTTGAGCACAGTCTGTGCACCTTCCTCCTGGCTCTCCCCATTGGTGACCATCCATCCATCCCAGACACACGGGACTGCTGGGTCTGAAGGTGTCCCTGCTTACCCACCTGTCCTGTCAGAAGCAGTGCTCCTCAAAGCTCATTCAGCCAGGTGCTCCCAAACTTGATGAATTTCCATGTGGGGTTCTTGTCCTTCCCAGCCAGTGGGTGTGAGGTGGGGACCTCACAGTCCACTCTGATGGGTTTTCCTGACGTCGAGTCCTGAGGAGCCAAGGATAAATGTCTGAGTCCCCTTCCTCCCTCGACAGCCTAGCTCCTCCTGCAAAGTGACCCAGCCCCGCTCACCCGCTGGCCGACACTGAGGAGCTGACGCGGGGGACCCAGCCAAGCCACAGACACTGTGAGGCCGCTTCAAGTGTGTGCTGTTTTAGGCCGCTAGGTTTGCGGTCATTTGTCACGGAGCAACAACTAGGACACCTGTCTCCAGACCACACAGGCACCAAGCACAGGAAAAGCGGTTAGCTTTTGTAACTGTGCTACATGTTAACAGCTCTACATTTTTCAGGAGAGAGAGGCATGTGAATAAAAATACATCTCACAAAAAGAACAGGTGTGACCTGAACAGCTGGACATTTAGGACTGCCTGGGAAAAGCCAAGGAGGGTAACAGACGGCTCACTCCTCCTCCTGGGCCAGGTGTTGGTTGGTGTCACAGACTGGATGTCTGTGTCCCCCAAACTCATCTGTTAGAATCCTACCCCCACGGTGACCGTGTTAGGTGGTGGGCCTCGGGGAGGTGCTTGGGTCCTGGGGGTGGAGCCCCCATGAATGGGACTAGTGCCCTTAAAAAAGACCCAGAGAGCTCTCTCGGTCCTCTGCCATGTGAGGACACAGCAAGAAGACAGCCTTCTATGAACCAGGAAGTGGGTCCTCACTAGACACCAAATCTGCTGGTACCTTGATCTTGAACTTCCAGCACCCAGAACTGTGAGGAACCAGTGTCTGTTGCTTGTAAGCCACCCGGTGTCTACAGTGGTCTGTTAGCAGAGCCCAAACAGACTAAGAGCCCCTCATACAACACCGGCTTTTGAAAGCTGACATGTATTGCAGCTGCATTGTGCTCCAGGCTTGAGGCTGCATTGGCTGTATAAGCTCACCAGACCCACCCCAGAGCTGTCGCAAGGTGGGCGCTACTGTCAGCTCCAGCTTTCAGATGCGGAAACAGACTCAGGGAGGCTGTCTGGCTTTCTCAGGCTCACACAGCAGGGAAGGGGCAAGGCTGGGGCTTAAGCCTAAGCAGCGGATGCTGAAATGCTCCCTTGTCACACCGCTGTCCTACCACAGAAAGATTTCATAAAACATGACTCTCTGGGGGGCAACACCATGGTCCCTGGCACCTCGGGAAGTCTGGTCAGATTTCCCCAACCCAAAGCAAGCCCTGCTTTCTCTGCGCTCTGGATCCCACAGCCCGGTCACAGCCCAGGATTTATTTGTACTGCACGGTCAACGCTCGCCCACATAGCTGCCCTCTCTTTATGGATCTTCTTCTCTGCCGGGCCCTGCTCCAGGCACAAGGACACGACAGTGAACAAGAGGGCAAGAATCCCAGGCTTCACAGAGCTGATGTTTTACTGGGGGGAAGAGACAATCAGTAAATAAGCAATCATATGGCATTGCGCCAAGTAATTACAAAGGCTGTGTGTGGGGAGTAAAACAGGGTAAGAGAGAGAATGAAGCTATGGAGATAGTATTCTATAGAGAGATCACGGAGGACTTCCTTGAGGAGGTGACAACTGGGTAGAAACCTGAGACCGACATTTTGGGGAGAGGGCATGGCCAATGCAAATGTCCTGAGGTCAGACTGTTGGAAGGCAGCCTTGGGTATCTGAGAAACTGTGTGTGTGTGGCTATGTGGATTTGGAAGCTAAAGTTCCCAGAAGACCTGCTAGGCCAGTATGTTATGTAGGGCCTCGTGGAAAGTTGGATTTTATTCCCTTGTGAAGGGAAGTTAGTTCTTGTGCACTGGCAGCTCTTTCTCTGGGGGTGGGTCCCACTCCTCTGCTCACACCTTGTCAGTGGGAAGGGCAGGGTCGGTCCCTTTGACAGGGCTCAGGCCTGCCTTTTCCCCGAGGGCAGGCTCTGCTGTCAGTCCTCAGAACCACCACAGTGTGAGGGCAGGCTTGGAGGGGGCACCAGGGGTAGTGGAAAAAGTGACTCACTGCTAGCCTTGGGAGAGGACCCTCCCATTGCCATATCTGCTTTCTGTGCGAGTGTGGAAAACCCACACTCCCCAGGGGACCCAGGCCTGTCCCCAGGCACCTCAGCCTCGTCTCTCCCTTCCCCACAAACCAAACATCAGGTGGAGCCAGGCCCACCAGCCACCCCCGCACCGGCCTTCCTCATGGCGCGTCTCCTAACAGCAAAGCTCCAGATCTTCATAAATACTCCCTCCGCTGCCCAGACTGCTTCCAGCAGGGCCCCCTCCCGCCCCTCCCGGTCGGCCACCACAGCAGCTCTGCGGTGGCTTCAGGCTCCAGAAGTGTTTATGTTGCCTCTGCCAGCTCGCTGGGCAATGATCGGTAACCGAACCCGCAGCCCAGGAAATCTGACTTCATCAGGACGCCGAAGCCCAGGAAGGGAGACACTTCTGGGCCCCAGGCTGACCACACACACCGCGGAGGGGAGTTCCACACGGCAGAACTGGGTGACGTCACCACGGCCGGCGTCCCAGACGGGACGTGAGGGCAACCCCGAGAGGCCAGACCCAGCGAGTCTGTGGGAGGTTCCCCTCTGCCCACCGAAACCCTGGGTGCTCCTGTCCCTGGCACCAGGCAAGATGGATGTGGTAGTTGTGGAAATGAATTAGCTGTTAGCAGATGTGCTGTAAACAAAGGTTAATTTCCAAATCTATGGATTTCAGAGTGGAGGGGGTTTAGGGTTAACGATTTATAAATTTGTAAACTACTACTGCTCAGAGAATGTGGTGGAGTCTTCTCTAGCGCCCTGGAAAGACATGTAACCAAGGAAACGCTGGGAAAATTTCCACACCCCTCCAAGCAAACAGCATCTCAACTGTGTTTGTTACACACACTCACACACACTCACACACACTCACATGCACACACGGCCAGTCCCTCTGAAACCTTTCTAATAAAATGATGGAGTTCTCGACATAACTGCAAAAGCTAAGGCACACAGCGAAAACCCTGAAGCCCTCCAGCCTGTTCCTGGGCACATCCATTTCCTAACACCTGATGAATTAGCAAGGAGGTCTCCGTCCTAACTGGCCCAGACCTGTGATGCCAGTGACTAAAAGCAGTTTGGAACTGAGGGCAGTATAGTGCAATCGGTAAGCACCTGGTTATAGACTCAGAGGCCTGAGTTCGAATCCTGCCTCTGCCCCTTTCTCTCTGGGCAATGCCGGGCAGGTTTCATTTCATTTCCTTCCAGAAAATGGAGAGAACAACTTTTAGCCTTTCACGTGTGTTCCTGGGAGGACCGCATGAGGTGGACTCCCAGGAAACCCTCCATCCACTCCTACCTCCTCTAACCTCCAGGGGCTTAGAGCACATTGTTCCGGAGTCCAGGCCTAGGAGACTGGTGCAGGGAGGCTCCGAGCTCCAGTCTCAGGCCTCAGTTCAAGCTTCCGGTTGGCAGTGGATCCGCTGCAATGAACTCACCCCTCTGAGCCCCAGCTTCCTCATCTGTCGCATATCACGTCGGCCCAGCCAGGGGCTGCTGTGAGCGTGACACTCTTTGGTATCTACAAAGCCCCATCATTTGGTAAGGTGTATACATGTCTAATCATGACATGGTACCCCTGAAATGAACATAATATTGTATGTCAACTACAGCTGAGAAAATATATTAAAAACTAAAAACTACCAAGAGCCAGACCAAAGTGAGGTGATGCTTTCTTTTCTCTGGCTCTTCCTCCCCAGGCTGTGTTTTCTAATCTGCTATTTCTTACTAAAGTGTGAGTGGGTGAGAAGTCTACTGCTGGAAGGTGGCCGAAGGTGGCCATAGGTGCCACTGTAAGGACACCAGATTAGCACCCACGACCAGCTCTGACCCCACAGCAGCCAGTCCAGGCTGAGTGTATGGCTGGCCTCTCCTGCAGCCTCCCACGGAGGTTGGGCCCTGGTAGTAATAGCAGGTCGGGCAGGGGTCTCTCTGCAGACAGAGCTCCAGGGAAGCTGTCTTTTGGGAGATGCCACCAAGCTGCAACAGCCCATTTGCACATCCTCTGCAGGATTTTCCCAAGAGGTTTCTATTCTCTCCACTCTGCTCTTTCCTCTGGAAGATCAAGGATTCAACCTGGGGCAGTGAGGGGTTTCCTCGTCCTCATTCTCTCCCCCACCCCCACCCACTTGGCCCCAGGCCACAGGCTGCCCCCACCCAGAGGAGTTTGCTTGTCTGAGAGGAGGTGGCTTTGCATTTCTCAGCTTCTTCAAGAACTGGAGTGATGGTGGGGGTTTCAAATCCAGCCCTTTATGGAGTGGGGAGGGGGCAGGGGCAATCTGGCCTCAGCCATTTATTTGTCAAATCCTCCAATTTAGACTTCTGGTACTATCTGTAAATGAACTTAGAGGAATAAACATTGAACTTGAAGTGAAAAGACGCTTCCTCGTTAATCACAAACACTGAACATCCACTACAATCTTCATATCTCTTTTGGCTTAAACGTTTTTTAAAATTCTAAATAGGTGGCTCTGGCCTTCCTCGACCTCTAAAAGGCTCTGATTAGGTGTCAAAAAGGAGATGTTTCCACAGCTAAACAAAAGCTGATTAACGCAAAAATCTAAGATCATCGCAAGTGCATTAGGGCTCAGATGCACTTCTGTAGCAGGTCTCCTGTAATCAGTTGGATTCCTCCCTCCCTCCAAAGTGGAAGAAATAAACGGGACAGCAGAATCACATGACCCAGGGGCTCTTTCACTCCCTGGGGGCCCAGCCCCTCTGCCCTCCTGAGTGCTGTGTCCCGGGAAACGGGCAGAGACACACCCCGCATCTCACACCCCATCCCCGGGGTGCCCAGATGCCATCCGCAGACTCTTTATGGCTCCGGGTTAAGGAGTCTTGGTCAAGGCATTTTAATAAGCAAGTGAAACACAGTGAAAAACAAAAGCATTCATAATCAGTGCGTTTGCTCCCTACGTGTAATATCTTGGGGTGTGTTCTGTAGTCCCCAAGCCCACCAGCTGGAAGCACAGCTTCTGTGTGAGACGCATGCAGCTTCATGTCCTGTTCCCATGGTCTGGGGCAAATGACCCCTCTTTAAAACGGACCGTGACGGGACCAACTTGGAAGACCCGTCAAGAGGATCATTAACGTTGGAAAAGTGCGTGGAAGGGTCCCTGGCATAGTGTTAAGTACCCAAATCAGTGTCACCTCTTAATCAGCATCACTGGTTCCCTTCCCAGCCTAGGCTAGGGAGGGAGAAATCAAGCTCTCTGTCCCCCAAAGACCTGGGGCTCCCAGGGCATTGGGAGGACACTGGGCTCACTCCCCTGCAGCCACTAGAGGGAGCACTTGCCTTTCCTAACACGGAGGCCCGCCCCTGCCGGCCCTTCGCTCAGGACAGGCAAGACCCTGGGTAGATTCTCCTGACATTGGAGCCTGGTCTGGGACTTTCCTGCTCAACAGCCTGGGGTGTTGGAGCGGGTAAGGGTGGGTGGTCCCACTCCTGGCTGTACTCTCTGTACTTTGCACAGGCCTCTAATTTACAATGTAATCCCTTGGCTGAGATTTCCCCCTCTCCATTGTCCCAACGACTACCCCTCTCTTTGTTCTTGCCCTTTGGGCCCCAGTTTGTCACAGTGGGTCACTGTGCCCAGACCAGGTGCTCCATTACAACCCGCCAGGACTATTTCTCTAGCTGATGCTTTGTCTCCCAGCCTCCCCCACAGCTGAGATGCCCACACTACGGTTCTGGCCAACGCCTGGATGTGGGGGCTGGTGGGCTTCTGGAAGACTCTACTTTCCATTTGCTTCACAGACGCAGCAGGCTGCCACCCTGTCTTCCTGCTTTGGATGCTGGCAGTTCTGGGATCTGTCTTGAGACTGTAAGGTGACCAGCCACAGACGAGATGGCAGAGCAGAAAGACAACCTGGACCCACCTGCAGATTTCCGGTCCCTTCTGGGAATGGTCTGACAGTCCCTGGCCCTCTGAGCCTCCCAGGGCTGCCCATCGCTCGAAGGACAAAACCCAAACCGAGGCCTCGAAGGCCCTGCTGCAACCTGGTCAGAGCCTTCCTTTCCTCCAGCCTCCTCTCCTGTGGCTCCCCCAGGCAGACGTGGCTCCCCCAGGCAGACGCCACTCCCGCCCCAGGGCATCTGCACTTGCTCTTCATTCCCTCTGCGCAGACAGCCTTCCCCCAGGTTTCCCAGCCGGCTCTCACCATCCCCACACCTGGTCCCATCTCTTTGGAGCACAAAACACTATTTGCAATCGCCTCGTTTATTTGGGGCCTGGCTTACTGACTTCCCTCTGAGGGCACAGCGCGTGGCACACAATAGGTACACAAGTAATACTCACTCAGTGAACAAATGCATTGTCCTTTTTGCTGGACCTCCTTTGAGTGGGCGTCTGTTCTTTGCAATTACAAACATTCTGCACCAGTACGATGGGGCAGAAAGAGTGACCACAAGCCAACCACCACCACAAATTCTGTTCTGAGCGCACAAGCAAGTGGACGTCTCTCCTCACCTCCTTCTCAACCTCTGCCCCTGCCTCCACACACACACACACACACATCATCCCCGCCTCACCCGAGACATCATCCACTCACCTTATGCTTGGCTCTCATTCCGGGCATGAACTCTTACCTTCCGGGAAAGAGCCTTCTACAGAATCCAGCCGTTGGCGTCAGCATCTCTCCCTCGGACATTCATCCATGAAACAGGGAAGGTGGTGGCTGCCTCGGTGTGCCCGTCTCTCTCCGGTGAAGCTGACCTGCCCAGCAGACAGTCTCTGGAAGGGTGTATGAGCAGCGAACTTTGCAGAGCTGTGTGCTGAAAGGCATCAGAGGGCACACTGTGCACAGGGAAGGTTTGCAGAGGAAACGGGACTTGCAGCCCCCATCACACCCTTTTGTGAATTCAGAGTTTGTTTGTAGGGATCTCTATGAAAACTCACGCTAACCATCCGATTCGCAAATAGCGTTGGGTGGCCAATTACAGTGCCCTTTCCTGCACCGTGGCGCAGGGGTCTGGCCCTGTGTTTAGCAGGGCCTGGGCATGAGAACCGGTACAACCCATTTTAGTTGTGTGCTGCCTGGCCAACACCTTCACCTCTCTGTGCCTCAGTTTCCATATCTGTAAGTGGACACCCGGACTGGAGCTGCTGGATGGACGCCCAGAGAAGACGATTAGATTTCCCATGTAACAAGGGCGCATCTTGAATGCAATAAACGTTCTCTTTAACGGGGGCCGAAAGAGGAGGGGGCTGCGTGGCTGGGAAGTGCTCCCTCCCATCTGTCACAGGCAGGGGCCTGGGAGCCAACGATGCCCGGGTCCCTCTCTTACAAGCTCAGCCGTTCCCTGGGCTGCTCTGCTACCCTCAAACTCTGCACACGTCCGCAGATGTTTACGGAGCACCTGCGGGGCCCGAGGATGTGGTCAAGGGCAGTGTGGTGGAGCGGTTGCAGGTGCAGGGCCTGGAGCGACGTGGCCTGGATTTACTCATGAGCTGCGTGACCTTAGGAAGGTGTCTACCCTCTCTGTGCCTCGGTTCTTCACCTTTAAAACGGGCATAACAGTACACACCTCAGGGGGTTCTTTTAGGAATTCAACAAGTTGCTTCATGCACAGGGCCGAGGTCAGTGCCTGGGACATGGCCAGCGCTGTCTCAGTATTTTTAAAGTGCTCCTGACCTTCTTGAGGGCCAGCAACAGCGGCCTTGAGGACGCCCGAGCTCCCTAAGAAAGTGGCACCAGTTAGTTTCTACCCAGCACTTTCTCTGTGCCCGGGGGCTTTGATCAAGGGGCCGTGCACTTTTTTGTAAAGGGCTAGATAGCAAATAAATAAATTTTAGGCTTGGCAGGCCAGAGGCAAATTTGAGGCTAGTATGTAGATACTTCTACGGCCTTTTAAAATGTAACCGTTTAAAAATGAGCGTGATAAAGACAAAGCATTCTTAGCTCACGGACCTTAGAAACAGCAGACAGGCAGCCGGGCAGAGGCGGCCCGCAGGCTGTGGTTCGAGGGTCCCTCCTTTTGATCACTCACAACATTTTAAGGTGTGGACACCCCGTCTCCGAGGGTTTGTGTGACTTTCCCGAGGCTGCACCGCTGACGGACACAGAGGCAAGGTTGGAACCCCACACAGGCTGACTCCTGACCCCCCGGGGTTCATTAACCCCATGCCCGTAGTTCTGTGTCACCGGCCCAGTGGTCTCCCCACCGGCACCATCTAAGCCCCGTCCCCCTGGTAGAGCTGCTCACTTCCTGTCCCCGGGAATTCTGGCACTAGGCCACTGCACAGAGGGGCACAAAAGTCGGTCGTGCTGTGTGGACACACCTCAGGGGATCTGTCCTGTCGCCCGCTGATGGAATGTGGGGCTACAGGCCAGGTATCATGGGCTGATTCCCAGCATCAGATCTGCTCTTATTTGTCTTGTAAACAGTTCCCCTTCACCAGCCGGGCTGATGCTAGGACTCGTCAGTAGAGGGAGCAAGAGAGGCGCCGTGATATGCAGGTGGAAAGGACTTCGCCTGGTTCCCAGGGATGGGTTGGCGGCAGACGTGCCCACAGATGGGTGTGCAGGTGCGCTCACCCGCAGCCCTCATGGACCAGCCTGGCCCCCGCAAGCCTCTGCTGTCTTCCTCCTTCCTTCCTTGCTTGCTCCCCCTCAGTGCTACTTGCTAATTTCAGGATCTGCCATCTCCATATCCTCTTGAGACCTCTTTCACCCCTTCAGTGGGTCACTGTCTTTTCCTAGTTCACGTTCAGATTCTGGACAGTAGACTCTGTCCTTTTTACATGTTTGACATTCAGTCCTCTTTTGGGAACTGAAACAGCACCCCAACATTTTAGGTGCCGTCCCTTTCCACTTATCACTATACGTGATCAGGTGTGGCTGGTATGACTCCCAGGTCTGGAGGGAAACCCACTCACCCAAGCCAGCGGGAACCTGGTTCACTGTTTCCGTTTGCAATTTCTGGGGGAGGATACAGGCCTTCGGCTGCTGGGGCCACCGCAGCCACCAGCACCAGGGACCACAGACAGGGTCAGCCAGAGCCCGTGCGGAGCCATACCGAGTCTGAGGAAAATGAAAAATATCAGCCAGACTAATCCTGGTTTTCGAGTAAAATTTGGTATTTTGCCTTGTAAATATCTGCCATGGATTTTTTAAAAGTGATTTTGATATTCAAATATAATTTATCTTGATCACTGAGCTATTTAGTTCCCCCTTCCCCGTGGTGCCCCAGGAGAGCGCCTCACTGGTCTCACCCCGTCCCAGGCCCTGGGGCCTGCAGGTAGGGGCTTGGCTGCCAGCCCTGACTCTGTGACGTCCAGACCCGGGTGACTAAGAGCAAACTGCTCGGTCTTTCTGAGCCCCGGGGTGGCTGTACCCACCAGGCTGGGCTAAACAGTGGTCTGCCGGCTGAATATGCAACTCCTCCTCTTCCCGCCAGCAAATGGGAAAGCTCACGTAGGGTGGGGCACTGGGCTAAGGGATGAACCTGCATCCCTACCGAGTCCTCGCTCCAGCTCCCGAGATTTGGAACGAAGGAAATGATATCTACGGTGTAATTATAGGTATCTCAGTTTTCCAGAGGAGGAAACAGGCACAGGCACGGGCCTCTCAGCGGCGATGGGCAGATCTGGGCGGAGGCACCAAATTAGAGAGGCAGGTGCATAGCTAAGGGTTGCAGTAGGTATGAGAGGAAGCAAAAATAAAATGCAAAAATCAGACAACTGTTGATCGAGGCAAGCGTGCCCAGAAACGGCAGACTGGTTGCGAGAGAGGAGGCTAATTTGAGGAGAGATGATGTCAGCATTTAGAGATCCTGGTAAACAACCCTTCATTCTGTAAGGCACGTGCAAAGTGTTTTTAAACCACAGTCGAGGGAAAGCAGAGACAGAGGGAACCCTGGTGCCTCGCTGGTGTTGGGTCTGGCAGAGTCCTTCCACACCACCCACCCCGTCTATCTCTGCCCCTCACCTCCAGACCATCGCCTCTGCCCAGCCCTGGACCTCATTAGCTTCTGTCCAGATGCTACCAGCAACCTCCTCTCTCAGAGGGGATCTCTCCTTCTAGTCTGCCCACCGCCTGGCCAGTGGGATGGACCTCCTCAAACTCAGATCTGGTCATTCTGCTTCTTCATGAAAAACCCTCCAATGCCCTGGCCGGCGTGGACCCGTTGGTTGGAGCATTGTCCTGTACACCAAAAAACCCCCTCCGAGGACCTGCCCCTGCCCCTGGGCTCCACGGCAAACGCCCGCCATTCTGCTTCCCCGCTGGTCACTCTAGTCTCGCCTTCTGACGCCTACACCCCACCAAGTTCCACTGCCCAGTAACTCAACATCGGGCACACTTCCTGCCTACGCTTGGTGCCTAAGCATCTGCCCCGGCTATTCTCTGGGCCAGCCTCTACTCAGTCCTCAAGACTCAGCTCCAAGGAGGTTACCTCCTCCTGGAAGCCTTCCCTGAATCCCACCTATGGGTCAGCACTTCTCCTGGGCTGCTGCAACTGTTTGTACTTGGGGCTTACGTCCATCTTATCAACTCGACAACCTAGAAAGGACTCATTTGTGTAAGTCCCCCTTTAAAACTTGACCCACCTCTATTCCCCCGCCCACCCCTCCCACGGAGACTAGGATATTCTCACCTGTGGAACAGTAATGCTGTCAAGTGCTTGTTGGTGGCTTACCTGTAATGCCACATGCAGGGCTGACCACCCTCTGAAGCAGGGGCACTGTTTTTCCTCTTCTACAGATAAGGGTGTGGAAACTCTGAGAGTGCAGAGAACCTGCTCAACACCCCATGGTCACCAGGGGACAGAGACGGAGGAACCCAGACCCAAGTCTGTCAACCCCCAGAGCCTGGCACGGCCCTCAGTCAGCACCTGCTGGTCCATGTGCCGTTCTGGGAGCGAACCGTCGGGATGGAAGCGCTTGTCGAAGCCCTTGGCTGCGTGCAGCCTGGATGGACGGCCGGCCCTGTGTTCAAGCAAGGGAGGTGGCCCTGCTTCACTCTGTGGACCCCAGAATCCTGCCCTCCCTTCCCCCCAGTCGCCAACTTTGTCCCAGCCTATATCTCTGCCTTCTACTTTGAATGTCCTTCTCAGGGATCCCCAGGGAGGAGCTGAGCCTTCGAGAGATAGCCCCACGGGGTAAGCATGGGTGGGAAGAAGCCGTGTCTCTCCTTGCTCCTACCCCACCCGCTATGAACTGTACTCTGCAGCCACACATGGGAGTGGGGGAATTCAGAGACAAGTTGCTTTATGGAGCTGGGATCATACCAATGGGCATTAATTAGTCAGTACTCTTGCCATCCAACTAAATTTATGGAGTCAGATAACTATCATGTTCAAGGTAATTAGCTTCAGGAATGGCTGGATCCAGGGGCTCAAGAGATGTCATGGGAACTTCATCTTTTCCTCTCCCACTAGTTTTAACTGTTTTCCCCTGTGTTGACTTCATTATCAAGGAGACTCTCCCCACAAACCCTGGCCACCCAGAGCTCCGGTTTCTATCTTCCCATTTGGCCATTCCTAGTAGGACAACTTCTCTTTCCTAGTGATTCCCATGTAAGTTTGCAAACCCAATTTCCTGGCCTGGCTTGGGTTTGCTGGCCCTGCTCATGTCCGAATCATTAAGGTAGGTCAGGGAGAGAACAAATGTGAGGTGCGCAGCTGGGAGTAAATTTCATCTTCACCCAAAACGCAGGAGACAAGGACAGAGGCAGCAGCAGTGTCCCAGGGGGGAATTAAGATCCTATTTGCAGAAATGGCTGGACAGGAAAAATCAATAGACACCTACTACAAAATGTCCATTTGAAATAGGAACTCTTTCCTCCACAGTACATTTCTCTAGCCTCAGCCCACGTCAGGGATTTCATGTTCAATCCCAGAGTTTGGGATGCTCAGGAAGGGGCCCCAAAAGTCCCCATGACGCAGGACACCTGGGTCATTTATGATAGCCACCTTCTGCTCCCTCCCTCATGCGTCTGGCTAAGATGCGTTCAGGATTCAGAGACGCAGAGGGCGCACATGGTGAAGATCATCTGCTATTAATCCCTGCGCCGGAACTGACTGGGGTGGCATTTGGAGATGAAGCCAGCACCGTTCCTTTGGAGATAGCAGGCCACTTTCCAACCGAACTGATAAAAAAGGAAAGCATGAAGTGACATTTACGTGCTAGGAGAAGCATCTCTCCTTTCCTACTCCAACACCGTTTCAGGAGCTGGGGAAGGGGGAGCCTGGCACGTGCTACCCCGCCATCTTTCAGGCTGTGGGGAGCATCTGGCCCCGGGGGGGTCCTGCCAGCCTTAGCAGCCAGGTGGGGTTCAGCCTCCCATCCCTCATGCTCCGAAGGGCCAATGCTGCCTCCACCCCCACCCCCATCTGCTACTGGCAAATTTAAATACCAGCCTGCCTCAGCTCAGAAATGTGGAAATTAAGAAAGGAAATGAGGGGCGGCGGGAAGAAAAGCGATGAATCACTTCTGGACCGCTGCCTCGCTCGAACGCTGCGTGGAGAGAGGCAGTGCTGTGTAGGAGGAAGGTTCAGGAGCTGAAAAGATCTGAGTTCAAATTGTATCCTTACTCCAGGCTGGCCAGAGACATGAGCCACTGACCTCTCTGAGCCTTGGTTTCCTCATCTGTAAAATGGGGACCAGAACTTTCTCAGGCTTATTCTGAAGGTTCAGGGACATAAACACATGGTAGCTGGTACAGAGCTGGCACGGAAGGATGCTGGTCCTTCTTCCTTCTCTTTCTCCTCCTGAAAGGCTGGGCCATGGCGTGGCTGCGTCACCACGGAGCCCAGGAGGCAGCAATGCTCAGTTCCCATCCAGCGGCTCCAAAATGCAGACTCCACCCCTTAGTTCCTGCCCAGCCCTGCCATGGCCTCTAGCACTTTCTCCATTGCCAGGCTCTGCCCACGTGGCTGTGGCCTGTTTCCTGAGTACCCAGGGCTCTTTGTTACCCCAAGTCCCACCCCCTGCCCTTTGCTCACTGTCCCTCCCTCTCCCACCCCTACTCTTCCCAGGGCTGGTTCCTTCTTATCATTTGGTTTCTGCCAAAATATCATCTCCTCCAAGAAGCCCTCCTTGACCACTCCAGCAAAAGCAGCTGCCCACACTTCAGTTGCTTTGTAGCTCATTGCTTGAAAATTATCCTGTTGATTTATTTAGCATCTCTCTCCCCAGGAGAATAGACATAAGTACCAAAGGGCAGGGAATATTTCCATCTTGTTCATCTCTGTGTTCCTAGTGCCAAATGGCCTGGCACAGACAGACACTCAAGTATTTGGGAGGGATGAAGATAAAGAAAGAGGGAGAGAGGGAGGGAGGGTGCCGGAGACCCATCTCCCCAAACCCCATTCTGGAGCCTCTGTTCCCCATGCCCCCAGGTCTTGGTTCCCTTCACTGCCTGCCCCCCTCAGACACACCACCCACGCCCACTGGACTCCAGTGGATTAGTATTTCCTTCCTTATTATCACAAGGGCCAGCCCAGTTCACAGATAACATTTCCACATCACTGTCCTCAGAAGTATCGAGCATAACATCCATCTGTTACTTCTGCCCGCCTCCTGCACACTGTCCCCTGCTGGGGACAGAACCCTCACGCTGCCTCCAGAAAACCAACCTTCCCCCACACTCAGCCCCAGTAGCTCCAGAGCTGGACACGGGACCCAGGCCTGGCCAATAAGAATGCAGAATTTTCCTAGCCACAGTAATTGGTTAGAAATGGCCACATGACTCCAGCGGGGGCCAATGACATTGAATCCCAGGATTTCTGCCCCCAGGTTAATTAGCAAAGAGGCACTGTCTCCGATGGGAATGTCCTGCCTTCAATGGGGGTAGAGGTGGGGGTAGAGGTAAAACCACAGTGTGGGGGCTGACAGCCATCTTCCCACTGCCTGGGACAGCTTGTCTGAGAAGACCAGCACAGAGGGTAGTAAGGCCCAGAGACAGAGAGACGGGTTTCTGGTGGCATCATTGGAGCCCCTGGGTATCATTCACTTTACATGACACAGACTCTGCTCCCGAAGTTTGCAGGGGCCCAAGCCAATAAATTCCCTTTTAGGCTTAAGTCAGCTGGACTTGAATTTGTCACTTGCCACCAAAGTCGTTCTGACTCGGGGAGCAAGTGTCACTCAGTAGCTGACTCGCTGGGACGTGTAAGGGGCAGTGAGGGGAACAGAGGGATGGAGAGCACCAGCCATGGAGAGGTGGGGGCGCCTTTCTCCAACCATCTGGACCTGCAGAGGTCAGAGCTTGTGCCAGCCCACCGCCAGCCTTCCCCACACCATCTCGTGGCAGAGCGTGGGCAATTTCTCCAGTAGAAAGGGGAGGAGACAGACAAAGCTGTAGGGACACAAACCAGAAGTCAACCTCAAGTCAACCGAAGCTTTGACCGAGAGAAATGAGCATCTTCCCAGGAGGAGGGAGGTCCGAGCTGCGCTCTGCTCAGTGGTCCAGCCCGCCCTGCTGGCCCGGCTTCCCCGCACTCCTCTTGGGGTTCCCTGCAGCCTTGAATCTTTCAAGGCAAAAAGTCAATCTCAGGTACTGGCTGTATCTTTAGAGGAAAAAGACTCCCTCTGCCTTCCTTAAGGTACAACACAGGCCCAGCGTGCTGGTGTCTTTCACTTGCCCACATCTGGTGCACGTCCTGGATGCTGTGTGCACTCAGAAGGGGGCCTGGGGGCCAGCCAGGCCCTGTTCCAGCCCCCTCCCACAGGCAGGTGCTCACTCGAGCCCCCAGGAGAAAACCACTTCAGCAAAACGGCCCTGTGGGGGTGCACCCCTGCTCCCCAGAGCCAGTGTGTCAGAGCAAAGACACAGCTGGGCATGCAAGGCACCAGAGAGGCCTCAGCAGCTCGACGGGTGTCAGCTGCACAGGAACAGCGACAGCCTCCAGCTCCAGGGTGTCTCTGAGTCTGAGTAGGCAGCTCTCTCCCTGCTTGAGGCCTGGACAGGGACTGGCTGCTTGGGGGTGGGGCTGGGTCTTCCTGGGCTCCCCTCTCTGGCTGTAGCTTCATCTGGGGCACAAGAGGGGGTGTCAGGAGCACAAGGGGAGAGCTCTTCATGCCAGGGACATCTCTATGCTGGAAACTCCTATGTCTCCACCTTCCAGCACACACCTGTCCCACTCTTTTGAGCGCCAGACCCCAAGGGCCCACTTGCAGCCGAGACCTCTGGCCCGCAAGGACCACACCTCCCAAAGGGAACGCCCATCCCCTCCACCTGTGTTTCCTAGCTCAGCTCTCTGAGTGACACCTCCAACCCCCACCTCCACCCCCACATTTACAAATTGCCCTGATATCTCTTTCTCCTCCCTCCTCAGCCTAGGTAATCAGTCACGGACTCCTGTTGACTCTTCCCGCTAAATTGCTGGATTTTTCTCAAACCCAAATTCGTTCAACAGACTCCTAATGAGTTTCCCTGCTACCAGACTCACTAGCTGAAGTAATGTCCCCTGGGCAGCCAGACTGGCTGTCCTGAAACACAAGACCAGTTCTGTCCCTCCCCTGTTCAAACCCCTGTGGTGGCAATGCTTTGCCAGCCCAATCTCAGGGCCTCTCAAGGGCTCACCAAGCCACTCCTGGTCTGACTTCCTGCCTGGCAGAAAGAAAATGTTCATATGTTTCCTCTAAACCAGACAAACTTTTTCAGGAGAGGGCCAGATAGTAAATATTTTAGGCTTTGCGGGCCATATGGTCTCTGTCGCAACTACTCAGCTATGACTTTGTAGCGCGAAGATGTAGACATTATGTAAATGAGTGGCTGTGGCTGTGTGCCAATAAAACTTTATTTACAGAACCAGGTGGTGGGCCAGATTTGACCCATGGGCTGTGCGTTGCCAATCCCCACTCTAAAGGAATCGGCTAATTACTCACCATCTCTACATCTCAGCTGTCTCTTGAGAAAAATGAGACACATTGTGGGGGAAAAATCCCCCACATTGAACAGTTGGCAGAGTGGGGGTTTTGAAAGAACGTCAAGTGCCTGGCATAGAGCCTAACACATAGTAGGTGCTCAGCAGGGGATCACCGTTGTTAAACCTATTATCGTCGTTCTCCCTCCCAGCACGTTTAAACGTCAGTCAGTCAGCCCTGACTCCAGCAAGGAGGTTACGAGGACGGAGCCCCTTCCTGCCCTTTGGAGAAGCGGTGATGCATGATGCATTTACAGACATGCCGGGGAACCCACCTACTGTGTGCTCCATCTGCCCCAGGTCCTTCCAGAGCTCGTTAAGCCAGGCCTATGTCCCCTCCATCTCCTTGATGGGACCTGGGTACCTAACACTGAATGGGAAAACAAGGGATAAGGGACTGGGGCACCTCAAAGGTCCTGCCCGACCCTGTGTCTCATCCTTATCCCAAGCCAGACAGGAATAGCTCGCACCTGTCCTCTGCGCTGTGAGCTCCTCTCGTCTGTCCCCACACCCCAGCACAGGGTCCGGTGGGCGGCGGGCCTTCCAGAGTGTGTGCTGTGGGAATGGCAAACCCGTTCGTCTTCCCCTTCCCTGCCACCAGTGTGCGCAGTGGACAGCTCTGGATTCTGTCCCCGTCGCCCCTCACCCTCCTTCTGGCAACAGCACCCCAGTGTCTTAGGCACCGACAGTGGGGCTCCACCAGAAGGGGGAAGCCTGCGACCGAAGCCCCAGCTAGTCAAAGCACACGCCCGTCCAGACACAGAGATGGCTCTGGAAGGGGCACTCGGGCAAACGCAGTGGAGGAAGCCCCAGCTCTTTCCCAGTACTGTGAGCCCAGGAGGATGTGTGGGAGGCAGCTGCCGGCGCCCTCTCATTCCCAGGCAGAGCGAGAGCCCGAAGCCGACACAGAGGAAGGCAGACCTGAGCGATGGCCAGAAGCCGGGGTCCTGTCCGTGTTTGTGTGCCCGAGACAGACCACACCAGGATTTTTCTTTCTCACCAAGCTGCATGTTCTCTCGCTCCTCTCCCCCTTGCTCTCTTTGCTCAAGCCATTGGACAACCCAAATCTGTCCCCTTGGAACCAAGTGTCCTAATGAAACCCTGTTTGGGACCTGTCTCCTACTGTCAATACAATCCCAGCTTACATTTTATGGGAAGAAAAAACCCCAAAACTCTGGACACCTCTCCATGAATCTTTTCCCCAGGCCCAGTCGGTCCACGTGAGCGAATCTGTCATCTGGTGTTTGCCCTGTTCATTCAGAACAGCGGTCATGAGGTCGCTCCAAGGAGTGGGACCGAGTACGACAACACAGATTGCCTGGAGAACAAGCACTGAGACTTGTCACAGCTTGTCCCCAACTTACTTTCATTTACATCCATGTGTCTCACTTTTCAAGGGAAGCAGGTCCCAGGAGCAAGTCTTGTCCTGTGAATTCAGCAGTGATGCAGTGCACGGGCTGCCCTGCACACTGGGGGGAGCTGCGAATGCAGAGGACAATAAAAGAGGTCACTGTCCCCTCCAAGGCGGACAGGAAAGGAGATAATTGCTTGTGTAGAAGTGCACCACCTAGTTGCAAGTAACGGAGAATGCAACTTGAACGGGCCGGTGCAGTGGAGGGGACTTGGTTCAGGTACGATCAAGCTTCCCAGCTGGACGGTGAGGCTCACCAATGTCGTCTGCGCCCCGGTGTTTCCGATTTCTTAGCTCGGCCAGCTCAGCAGCATCCTCAGCAAGAATGCCTGCACCCTACACCTACACCTTACCGCAGTCACATCCCAGGGCTAGTGAACACGGGTCTGAGCAAGATGCACCCTGATTGGACTCCCTGGGCCACATGCTTGCCTGTGAACCAATGACTGGGTAGGAAATGACCACGTGAATCCCTGGGAGCCAATCAGAGACCACCACAGGAACAAAGGGGCGGGGTCAGGTTTCCCCCTAGCGTCTGCTGAGCCGGGCACGGTATTTATCTCAAGGGGATTCTGGGAACTTGGGGGAGGGAGACGAGGAAGAAGTCATTGGTGGCAAATACTTGCCTGCATCCTGAGCTGTAACTGGACCACAATCCCCTGAGCTGTTGCCGAAGCCTTTCCTCCTGCCTTCATCACCAGCCTGCACTGGCCACGTCTGCCCAGCATTCCATCAGGGCCACAATAGCACTATCGACACAAGCAGCACCTAATGCTTAGGAAACGCTTCCCAGCGCCAAATACTTCCTCTGATGGGCGGGAGCCAGGGTGGGGCAATGGTGGGTTTTGTAGAGAATGAGGAAGAACTTATACGGGGTGAGTCTGCACCTAACAGGACAGGGCACTTTGCACGGGAAGCTCTCGAAGCCCTGAGGCTGGAAGTTTCCGCTTGCTCTCCCTTTTCCTGCCTGGGTGGATGAATCGCCTGTGGATTCTGCTGGAAGCAGTGGGCCCCACATTCCGCTGAACTCCTGAAACCCTTCACCAGTCTCACGCCCTGGAACCCTTGATTTCCTCCTCATCCTACTTTCACTTCATTAAGATTCACCTCTAATTTGTTCTCTCTGTTTGGATAGAACTCTTGTGTTTTACCTGGGACTATGACAGCTGGAATAAGAATGCAATTCCCAGCCTTTCTTATAGCTGAGTGTAGTCATCCAGCTGAGTATGGACCAATGATATATGGCTAGAAGTGACGTGTGCAACTTTTGGTTCATGTCCTTGTAGGAAGTTCATGCTCTTTCTCCTTGGCCCCTGGCTGGCACACAGGTAAAATAGAGGTGGCTGGAATGCAGATGTGGTGGCAGGAGCTAGAGCAGCTATATTGGGCCATGACATAGAAACCACGTATGGAAGAGGGAAGAATCAAAAGAGAAATAAGCCTGGGTGTCAGATGATTGTGAAATGGGCCCACGAGCCCCATATGCTTATGCAGACTGTTGCATGAGAGAGAAAGATAAACTTCTCTTATCCTGCAGCCATTGCTATTTTGGGGTTCTGCTTCAGTAGCCAAAACACATTCTAAATTTATACAAGTTTCCAGCATTTTCGTATGAAGATCTCATCTGTTCATCATAAGCAGGCAGGATCTAGAACTAAGATATTTCACTCGATTGTTCATTCATCCAATAATTATTTCCGAGTGTCTCCCATGTGCCAGGTTCTACTCTGGATGTTAAGCATGGAGTTGGGGGTGGAGTGGGGAAGCAGATTCCTTCACCTTGGGTCAGCCTCTAAGACCTTCCCGTCATCCTCTCCCCCTTACCTCCCAGACTACTTCTTCCTTACTGTGGTGCCACTTGTGTAGGTCAGGGCACTGCCCATCCTTGCTCACTCTCTCACTTCATTCTCTTGTTGACCTGTCTTCCTACCTCCACGCCCATCAGTCCTTACTCCAAATCAGAAGTTCAAACTTCTGGAGGCAAACAAGGCCCGCCCACTCCTGAAGCCCAATCTCTGCCCCTCTGTTTCAGCCACAAGGGACAGGTGACTACAGTGACTTTGCTCCGCTCAAGCCGTCTCGTTGGGTACCGTCTGTTTTTGGAGTGATAAAACTGAGGTTCAGAGAAACTGCACAGACTTGCTCAGGATGAGGCTTGAACTTGGCCCCCGTTCTCATGAGTCCCACTACTCCAATCTGCTTTGAAGTTAGTTCAAAGTCCAGAGTCTGCCTTCAGCTGGGCCTCCAAGCTGTTACTGGCAGGGTGGCAGGTTTAATGCAGAATTTCACAAAGTGGGGTCCGCAGACCCCCTGCTCTGAGTGCTAGTGGAGCACTAGGGAAACACCTGGCTCCTCGACCTGCCCCAGAGCCACGGAACCAGAAGCTGTGGGGTGAGGCCCAAGTACTGGCATCCTCTATGAACTCCCCGTGTGGGAAGCTCACCCACATCGAGAACCTCTTAGGGTCCTGCAAACGTGACCCGGAAGCTGCGTGGCTGCTTCCTCCTTTCGCATTGCCCAAGCCTCTCCTGACACTGGGTGCCAGGGCCAGCCCCTGGGGCGAAGTGGCACGAGGCTGGGACTGGAGGGAGGAGCCTGGCCCTCTGCAGAGTCCCCACTTTACTTTTTTGAGATGAATTAACAACAAAAAAGTGGTGCTAAAATCACCCTGCCCGTGGGTGGCATTTTCACCTTGTAAGTGAGATACTTCGAGCTGTTACTGTGAAAGGGAGTACGAGAGCCAGGACCATCTGAGGCAGGGACAGGGGTGCGTTGCCCAGAGGGGGTTAGGACCCGGAGTCCGCTTCTAGCACTCGGAGGCCCTGGATGGGGCTTTGATCAAGTCCCGTCAGCTCCCCTGTACATGAGGGGTGACTGCAGTCCTGATGCTTCTGGAGAAGATCAAGCGACTGTGGGAACCACTTCATGGATGTGGGAAGAGTGATATGACGATCCTTCCATTTGCTATTCCTACCATCAGCTTCATCGGAAGACTGGTGTTCTCAGAGCTCACACAAGCCACCCCCAAATTAACCCAAAGGCACAGCTTTCTCTGAAAGCCTGTTGTATTTCACAGTAAGAACCTTTTTCTCGTGGGCCTTCCCATCAGCATTATTCCTGTAGGAGAGTGATGTAGTCCTATCAATGTCTGTGATTTATCATTACTAATAAGTCACTTTTGCCCGGGGCCATTACCCTTCCTCTGTGTTTGGGTCACACACCGACCCTTCTGCCCCTGGTGGACAGTCCACAGCAAGAGCCACGAAGTCAAGAGAGAAGGCTCTTGGACCGCAGGTCCCAGATGCAGGTCTCAGAGCTCTGGCAGAGATTCCAGAGAAAGGCAAATGCCAGCGTTTTTGTCCAAACACAGCGTCACAAACATAAACTCCCTATAACCAAAGCAGTCTTTCAGAAGAACAATAATATTTAAAAGGCGGTACATTTCAGCAGAAGGGGAGGAAACCCTTCTAAGGTGTATGTGGTGAAGCGGAAAGGGCATTTAGAATGGCATAATTCCATAGGCTAAGTGGGCAAGGGCGGGGTTCGGAGAGAAGATGGGTTTGTCGCTTGAAGGAAGCGCCCCCACCTTCCTTTTCTCGGTCAGGTCCTGGAGGTGAGAGGCAGAGCAGCATTGCTGGACAAGTTGGGGACGTGATAGAAAGTGACCAGCAAGGACCTGCCTACGCATGAGACAACCTGTGAGCTCCTGGCTTCTGCAGTCCCTGAGGGTTCAGGGGGCATCTGGAAGTTCCCGCAGCCCTTGAGGAAAGCAAAAAGGTGCTGGAGGTGGGCCGGGGGACAGAGCAAACTCCCGGTGGGACGGGCTGGTGTTGGTCCGTCCACCGGGCACCAGCAGGAGCTCAGAGATCAGCTGCAGAGCCCAGAGGAGGGAGGCCAAGGCTGGAAGAGCAGGCGTTCTCCTCTGTCATGCTGACCTAGCCCAAGCCCCTGGTGCCACCTGGGTGGTGGCAGCACCCTGCAATAGCTGAGCTTAAACCTGAAATGACTGAGAAAAAAACCCCTGGAAATGACTCCTCTGACTTGATTAAAATGTCCACCATTGAGCAGAATGGGAGGTCAAGTTCAACCATGGGAGAAAAAATGTACATTTTTTTTTTGCACATCTGAATTTGTCGTTTGAAAATTTAGACTCTGCATGAGCATCCAAGCCAAGGAGAGCAAATGAGACTTGATTCTTCTGCCAGTAACCGGTGTCGGGACGGCCATTGACAAACTTACCCCCTTCCTCCCCGACCTCCCTGCTCTGCTTCTGTTTCAAGATTTATTATGAAGTCAAATGAGATAGTAGGTGTGGAAAGTCTATTTCGTCTAAAAATATAAAGCTTCATAGATACACAGCGTGGTGGCGGCGATGGTGACGACAGTGGTGAAGGCAGTGGTGACGAACCGTGGTGGCTGTGTGCGCTGAAACGGATGTAGTGTCTGCCTTCACCTGCTCGACATTTAAGGAACAGGCAGCTGAGCTGGAGGAGTTCCACAGTGGCAGGAAAAGAAAGAGGAGCCCCACCTTGTTGCAGAAACACAGCCGCAGCTTGGAAGGAAACCCGGATCCTGGTTTGATGGGAAGTCTTATTTGAGTGGCAGCGCTTGAAAGCGGTGTCAGGAAACCTTTGACATCACGCAGTTCTGACCCTTGGCTTTGACAGCGGTGTCAGGATGTGAAGCTCCCCGACAAAGTGGAAGCATGGCCTTGTCCCCAGGGCTCAGGAGCTGCAGGGGGGAGACCTTGTCACCAGCATTGTGTAGTGACCGGCACACGGAACATGCACAGTGAAAACAAAAAGATTAGCCAACTCCTGTGGAGCCTATTGGTTGAAGCAATGTTTTCTTAGAAAATCAGCGTTTGGGGAAGAAAAAACCGCCCACCAGTTGACTCCAGATGATTTTTGGTGATAATGCATGCTCTGCTGTGTGGTCACAGGTAAGTTCCTGAACCTCTCTGGTCCCTTGTACTTCCTCTTGCTCAGTGACGGGCCTGCTTAGCAAGAACTTCTCTGGTCTGCTCTCACTCCACTTCACCAGACATCAGTTGCTTTCATGTGTGCAGCTTCCAGTGCCCCTTTTTTCTGGCCATAGCACCCCTCCACCCCCACCATGCATGGTGCCAGGGGTCTATCAGTCAAGGCCCCTGCCTCCCTCCAAGAAGAGGGCATGTGACCCAAGCTGGACCAACCAGACTTCCTCCGGGAGGCTGCCAGGACCGAAATGCTGGAGGTCTAGGCTATTCTTCGAGCAGGGCTCCAAAGCGATGGCTGGAGACTTCCTGCCTCAGAGGCTCCTGTTGCTCTGCTCATCCCCCACCCTTTCCTGGGCCTGGCCAGTTGGCTTCCCATCCACTCTGTGAGCCACCTCCATGTCCTTCAGCAAAGTCCCTACCATGGACCCAAATTCCTATGCCGAACCCCTGACCCCAACGTGAGGATGTTAGGAAGTACGGCCTTGGGGTGGCCATTAGATCACGAGGGGGGCCCTTGCCTTTTAAAGAAGGGGCCCTGTGCTCTCTCTCTTCCTGCCATGTGACGATGCGAGGAGAAGCCATCTGCACCCTGACGGTGCTGGTTCTGGGGTCTCACACCTCCAGCCCCCAGAGCAGTGAGAAGTGAATGCTGGTCGTTGGCTGCCCGCCGCCTGTTGTTACATGTCACAGCAGCCCGTGTGAAGACCGTCCTGTGCAGCTTCAAGTAGCCAGAGGTAGTTTCTGTTGCTCTCGGCCCAGGAGCCCCGGATGCTTTGTCCTGGCACCAGGTGTCAATACCCTGCACCAGGGGGAAGGTAACTCCTGCCCAGAGACACAAATGCCCTTCTGAGCCCAGACCTGGCCCTGGCACCCCCTGGACCTTTCTCTGTGATCCTACAGCTAAAAATAGCCAGAGTCGGCCACAGCCCGCCCCAGGCCCTGCTCCACCCCCACAGCCACCGCTTACACTGAACACCACCCCCGCGCAGGCCACTCAGCGGCCACCCTCACCTGCAAACACCTCCTCTCCCAGCCTCAGCCTCACCATCTGTGAAAGGGGGAACCGAACCCACCACCCTGCCTCCTCCTCAGGCTGATGCAAGTGAAAGGGGCCTGGGAACCTTGGGCAGACGCTCCCTGACACGCGTGCTCTTCCTCACCCAGCGTCGCCCTGCGCAGAGGCCGCAAAACAAATTTTCCAGAAGACACCATCTCAAAAAGAAGCAAGCGTTGCTAGGGGCTCTGAAAAGTGACCAAAAAGTGATAAAAGCAGCTTCCAAAAGGGCATAAATTAAAAAAAAAAAAAAAAAAAAAAGACCCACTGCATTTCTCGTTGGGTGGGAGCAGTGACGAGGTGACGTGCCAGTGTGGCACCGCACATCCACGGCGAGGCGGCCAGCTCTGCTCTGTGCCCGGATGAGTGGGACACAATCGCTCACACCTCCTGTCCTGCAAGGACACTGGAGGGAGCCCTCCAGTGGTGGCCAGGGGCAGCTTTCTGTCACCAATGGGTACTCCCAGAACTCTGTTCAGAGTGACATAAGGGCGGGGGTTGAAAGCTGTTGTTCTGGGCCGCACAGCCCTTTTACAGGCCCCCCGGGTTTGAGTGATCTCTGAGAACTGGCGAGACTGCTCCCCCTTTCCCACCCCAGGGCCCTGCTGCCTTCCAGAGAAGGAGCCCATGTGGGCAGAGGTCTCAGGTTAGTCCCCCCCATGCCTGCTCTCCCAAGCTGAGTGTCCTTGGACAAATCACTCACATTCCATTTAGCAGACCTCCGAGAGCCCAGCCTCTTGGATTAACTCATTTAATCTTCTTAACAAGCTTCTTATCGCCCCTCTGCAGGGAGGCTCTGAGGTCTGAGAGCCTGTCCAAAGTCAGACAGCTGGGAGGTGGCAGAGCTGCCTTGCCTGCAGGCCCCCACCACGGCCCCAGGGCCCACCCTCTTAGCTGCTCTGCCTTCCTGCCCCTCAGACCTAGCAAGAGAGGAATACCAGGTGGCTGGGTAAGGCATGCCCCGAGGAAGTCCCAGAACAGGGGAGAGGCAGGAGCCCGCCCTCTGACTTCCCAAACCCCCCTCAAATCAAGCATCCCTGGTCTTCAGAAGGCATCTGCCCACGGCTTCTAGGTGTCTCTGTGACAAAGCGGAGCCTCCCTAGACAGACAGCTCTGCTCCAGGAAGAGACCCACGGCCAGCTGGGGATGGACACCTGGAGCTTCCAGGGGCATGGCCTGGAGATGCCCCATGGGAGGGAGGGGCCTTGGCAAAGATGGAGTGACTGGTCCCTTTTCCACCATTCCCAGCAAGGCTCCCAGACCCAGAATAGAAACACCAGCTCTTGTTTCTTGTCCAGGGAAATGCAAACTCAAAAGCAGCTCAAAATTTCTATTTGCATGTGAAATCTATCAATTTGTAAATGTTGTGATTTTTTTTCAAATGTTTAATTAGGAAAAAATAAAAAACCCAGTGTGACAGACTTCAGGGGCCGCCAGCTGTCAGCTTTCTCCAACGAGCCTACAACCTCTTTGACTTGAGGGAATGGGGGATATTTCTGACTGAGCCCCCACTTGCCTCTTGTGCGCAATGGGTATACTCTGGCTAGCTCAGGGTTAGGGAAAACCAGACACAGTAGGAGTAAAGTGTTTGATTCAGAGGAAGGCACATGTCTGAGTGTGCTTAGGCTGCTATAACAAGATACACAGACTGGGTGGCTTAAAGGACAGAAAGGTATTTCCCTTGGTTCTGAACGCTGGAAGTCTGAGGTCACGGTTCTGGCCAATTTAGCTTCTGGGGACAGCTCTCTTCCTGCCTTGCAGATACGATAAGTGGCAAAGGCCACCTTCTGGCTCGGTCCTCATATGACCTCTCCTTAGAGAGAGACAGAGGTTGTGTTCAGCAACCTCACGGAGCAGGGAGTCCGCAGTTGGTGTTCTGAGCTGCTAAAGTGCCCAGGCCCTGAAGGAACAAGGTCTTGGGAAGAAGAAAATTGCAGAGAAGGGGGCCCGTTGCTGCCGAATTTGCCCTTTGAGGTCTTTTCGGAGTCCTTAAGCTGGACAAGGCAAGAGTCCTAAGAAAATAACCAGGAAAAAGGCATATTTTTGGCCAGTCCCCTAGTACTGAGGAGGCCAACCACTGCGTTCAGGGCCTGCCAAGGAGGAGGGGTTCTAGACATCCCAGGAGACAACTAGTCACCTGGGGGTCCGACTGGATTGAATTGACCCCTCCTACACCAGCTGCTGACCAGAGGATGGGTGACTTGCCTCTGGAGGAAAACGCAATCCAATGACCGTGTGATTTTTCCAGCACAATGTCTGACATTCACTCAAAAGTCACAAGACACGCCAAGAAACAAGACCAAGGGGGAGAGCCCACAAATGTTCCAGAAAGTAAATGTAGCAGATATGAGTTTAAAAATAACATTGGCAGATACCAAAATAATAGCGGTGTGTTCAAGAAAAGTAAAAAATGGGGTTTAAAGACTTCTCCTCTCCTCCTTCAAAGCCCTAGACCCAGATGGTTTTGCCCGTGAGTTGTACCCAACATATAAGGAAAGGTTAATTCCTGTCTTTCACAAGTTCTTTCAAGATATTAGACCAAGAGAAGAGCCCCAAGCTTATTGTGTGAGGCTAGAGAGGGGACAGGTGTCAGGTGGGGGGAGTGGCGAACCAAGTCAGAGACGGGAGCCCATTAAAGCAGAGGAGTCAGAACTGGGCTCTGGCTGGGCGCTCAGTGATGGCTGAATCCTGCAAGGATCCTACTGGGTTTACAGTCAAACAAGCTGAGGCTTGCCCCGGGGGCACAGCAGCTTTGGAGCTGCATCAGGCGTTAGCGATCAAAGCATGGTGAAGGCAGTGGAAGGAACTGATTCCCAGCTCAGTGGAGTGCTCACACCAGCTGATTCAATGTGGCCATGCATTTTTCAGCTCCTCTTCAGAGATGGGGGTTAAGCATGTGGGTTCTAGAATCACACTGCTTAGCTATAGATTGTACCTGCTGTGTGACCTTGCAAAAGTGTCTTGCCCTCTCTGTGCCTTCTGTGCTAAATCCAGTACCTGGATTATTTACCCCTCATAACTCTCAGAAGTAAGGAGAATTGCTGTTCTCATCAAGGTTTCCTAACTTGCTCAAGCTCACATGTCTTGCAAGTCATGGTGCTGGACTTCCGAGTCAGGAGCTCAGAGTGCAGATCTGTGACTGCTCCATGCTGTTTCTGCCCCAGATACCCCCCGCCCCCAGTCTTTGAAACAGCTGCTGCTTCCTGTCCCAGTGTTCTGAGTTTTTTCAAGAAAGGTGAAAACACAACTGAAACGCAAAAAAACCCAACAATTTGTGCAGTGTATGGAGAAGGTGCTGTGACTGATTGGACGTGTCAAATGTGGTTTGCGAAGTTTCTTGGTACTATTGACATTATGGCCAAATAATTCCTTGCTGTGGGGCTGTCTTCTGCATTGGAAGATGTTTAGCAGCACCCCATCAGTGAAAATGAAAAATGTGTATTATTTTATGGAAAAAACTAAACGGACTTTTTGGCCGACCCAATATATTCTAAAGCCATGTGGCCATAAACCACGTGCCATAAACCACATGCTGCCCTTGAGCACTTGAGGTATAGCTCAGCCAAATTGCGATGTGCTATTAAGTGTAAAATACACGCCAGATTTCAGACCAAGGGGAGAAGCTTCTGGAGCAATCAACCCTGCAGACATCTGATCTTGGACTTCTGGCGCCCGGAGCCAGGACACCACGCATTCTGCAGTGTGAGCCCCTACACTGCAGAACTTGGCTTTGTCATGGCAGCCCGAGCTGGCTAATAGTCAGGACGGCCTTCCCAAGGAGGGCCAATAAAGTGACCCAGCAAAGATGAATGCTAACAAGGGCTATCGACCAACCAGCCACGGTTACGAAGCATCCTGTGTTTTGTAAGGTGGGCCACCTGGCCGGGCTGCCTGCTCAAGCTGGGAACAAAGTGGGTTCTGAGAACTTTCTCTGAAGCCCCAGACTCACTGGGAAAGCCGACTGCCCAGCTACTGTGTGGGGAGTGGCAGACAGAGTAATGGCTCCCCAAAGATTTCCACGTTCTACCCCACCCCCAAATCTGTGACTATGTTACCTTACATGGCAAAAGAGACTTTGCAGTTGGGGTTAAGGATCTTGAGATTGGGGAGTTTATCCTGGATTATCTGCGTCGTACAGGTCCTTCTACGAAGGAGGCGGGAGGGTCACAGTCAGGGAAGGAGAGGTGATGACAAGCAGAGGTCAGGCAGAGAGAGAGACTTCAGGATGGACCGCTGCTGGCTGGGAGGGTAGAAGGGAGCTGTGAGCCAAGGGACGCAAGTGGCTTCTAGGAGCTAGACAAGGCCAAGAAATGAGTTCTCCCCAGGTTAGAGCACACCTTGATGATCTGTTTCAGTCTTCTGACCTCCGAACCGTGCGATCACGGATTTGTGAGGCTGAGCCATAAAGCTTGTCAATCAGTCACAGCAGCACCAGGCGGCCTGTCTGCTGCTGGTAGCTCAGACAGGGGCAGCAGTGAGCTTCAAGACCTTTCCCCCTGGCTGCAGGACTTTCCCTGGGTGACAGGGCAGAGGAGGGGTGTGCGTGTGACAGATGACTGACATACGGACAGGAGCCAGAGACTTGGAGGCAGTGGCCAAGGGGTCAGGCCATTTCCCCCACAGCTGAGTTTTCTTCCTTCTCTTGCTCACGAAAGAATCATGGGCCCACGGGCAACACGTGGCTCAGCATCCTGCTCTGCTGGGGCTGCCTGCTGTTTTCTTCCCGATAATAGCTTCTTACTAACAGGAACCATAACAACTAGAATCCACTGAGCTCTTACTGCCGACCAGACACCGTTCTGAGCTTTTTACTTATTTTCCCCATCTAGTTCTTAAAGCCACAGTATCCACTATTGGCTTGTGGATATGTATTAGAACACCAATATTCTTTTTTCCGAAAAGAAAATGTCTCTATTGCCCATGTCTGGACTAGTGCCTGCAATAGGGTGAGTGGTCAATAGACAGTTGTTGAGCAAAGGAACCGCAGGCCTGGTGGGAGAGGCAGGTCGGCTAGCAAGTAGGCTATCATCCCCAGCCCTGGGAAGTCCCTGGCACTGTTTTGGGGGACGGAATATCCTCTGGGTGAGCGTGGTGTCGGGACAGGTTTCTGTGAGAGGGAGAGCGTAATTCTGAAAGGTGAGGACCGCATGGGGAAGGCACCCCCAGGAAGAAAGCGGGAAAGAACTGGAACGTGTGGGAAAGCCAGCGTGGCTGGAGTATAAACGAATGGGAAAGGGAGCCGAGGTGAGCCTCCGGGGCATTAGGCCTGCAGAACAGGATGAGGGTCCTGCGGCCGCTGTAACAAATCCCCACAACCTGGGAGGCTTAAAACCGCAGAAAGCTACTCTCCCCCTCTGGAGGCCGGAAGTCCGGGGTGAAGGTGCTGACGGGGCTGCCCTCCCCCCGAGGGTCTGGAAGAGACTCCATTCCTCACCTCTTCCTCTTCCTGGGGGCTCCCGGGGTTCCTTGGCTTGTGGCCACATCCTCCCACTCTGCCTCCATTGTCACATGGCCTTCTTTGCCTCATGTCCTCTTCCCTTCTCCTAAGGACACCACCAATCGCTGGATTTAAAATCCGATCCAGACAGACACTAACCAGAAGGACATCCCAGCCTGAGCTTAATGACACCTGCCTACTTCTACTGAGGTTATATACTCAGAGGGTTCTGGAGGGTTGGGACTGGCACATATCTCTCTGGGGGCGCTGTTCAACCCACTGTAAACATTTTCCCACCGTGTTTCCAAAACTCACCATTTCCAGCAGCAAAGGGCCCTGGGCTGCCCCCACGGCTCTGGTGATTAAACACACGTGCAACAATGGACCCGTAGCTCCAGGCTCCGGTCCCTCAGCGTGATAACTGGGCCCCTTCCTGCGTCCGGGTGACAAGTTCGCAGTGGAAATATAATTCGGGCAAGGCCCCTTGGTCCACCGTTTCCCTCCCCCGGTTTCTGTAGCTGTGTTCCAGTTGGCGAACCCAGCAGCCGAAGTGTGGACCCCAAAATAAAACTTCACAGGGACCTAGAATACTTGACTCAAGCCATCTCTGAGTCGGAAAACATCCCCAGTCAGTGCGTGGTCTCATTCTCTCTTCTGCTACCTCTCCCTTACTACCTAAGAGTTTCTTGGGCAGCTGTTTCTGATACCGATACCCTCCCCCCACCCCACGAAGGCCCATGAAGGCCCGTTGGGGGCCTGCCTTCCCCTGCACCCCCCGGGGAGGAGGGGGGAGGCTGAGTTCGTGGAGAAGAGGGCCCCGCCGGCTCTGAATGGTAGTCTCCATTCCTCGTCATCTTTTCGCAGCCTCGGCTGCATTTAGACTTTCTTCTCTGTCTCTGCTGCTCTGGGGCCATGCATTATGGATGAGGGCCATTTCTTTCTCATTCGGCAGCCGAGAATCACCCTTCCATCAAACACAGCTCTTTAATGTGCTCTCGGCAACCAAAGCCTGCCCCTCCCTGCACGCAGCGTCTCCCCGGCCCGGCTCTCTGCAGGCGCCCGCAGTGCAGAGCTCCGGACCAGCCCAGCGTCTGGGATGGAGGATGCATGGCCCCCGCCACAGCGCCGCTGGGATGGGTGACTCCACGCACCGCGGGGCCCCTTGCGTTACGGTCATTCTAACCTGGACGAGAACGGGGTGATTTCGAGTTTAGGACCAGGAGTCCCCTTCCCCAGGTAGATTGAAAGTAGCGGAATTTCTGTTTCTGACTGTGCCAACAGGTTGGTTCCCAGACGTGACACCTCCTCCTCCTTCATTCTCCAAACCCAGCTCAAAAACGGGGGAAATGAAACAGCAGCAGAGGCTGGTCCAAGGGGACACACTGTCAGTTTTAGGATCAGTTCTGGAGACCTCGTGTCCAGCCCGGTGGCTCTAGGTCATAACAACAGCATATCCCACCCTTGGAATTTGCGAACGGAGACCTTAAGTGCTCTCCCTCCGCCCCCACGCTGATGGTAACCACGCGAGGTGACAGGTGCGTTCATCGGCCGTAGTCCCCGTTCCCCGGTGTGCGCGCGCATGCACATGGCGTTGTACGTCTTAAATACTTACAGTTTTTCCTTGCCAGTCATACCTCAACACAGCTGAAAAAACTCACCGAAGGAAAAACCGGGACACGGGCTCCGTGTGGTACAGGCCTCATTAGAAATGCAGAGAAATACAAGCTGACAAAACCCTCCAAGAAAGAGGCGACTACTCTGGAAAAAGTCCAAAGAGAGTCATTACGTGGGTAATTTTCTTCTTTCTATTTCTAAACTATCTGTTCTTTTTTTTTACATCTTTTATGCTTTATTGTTTATGCGATTACAGTTCTTCCAGTTTTTCCCCCTTAAAATATCTATTCTTAACGGGTATTCGTTTTATTAGCACGTTTCTTACAACCTGCTTTCCAACCCTGTTCCCGGAGACACGAAGGTGAGGAAGTGTGTGAAAACTGTGACATCACCGCGCTGTGACTTTTCCCCAGTTACGGTAAAAAATCCACAATCCTAACACCGCTGATGTTTACCGGGTGCTAAGCACGTCCCAGATGCCGTCCCACAGTCTTTGTATGTGTTCCCTCATTCACTCCCCTGTGAGCCAGATGGGATGGCTGTCCCCACTTGACCAATGAGGGAACTGGGGCACAGAGAGGCTGAGACACTTGTCCGACATCACACAGCAAGTACGTGCTGGGGCTCGGACTCGGCACCAAAGGCTCTCAGGTGACTCCTCGTACTGTCTCTCTGTTAAAAAGCTAACTCTGCACATCAGCACCAATTAGTGGGCGGAAGCGTGCTCTGGTCACAATGTGGAATACGACGCAGCCCGTTAAAAACCCGAGGTGGCTCTTTGCCCGCTCGCGTGGGAAGTTCTCCAATAGACAGTGTTGGAGGAGGAGTCTGGAAGTTTCCCCATCTGGAACTGCCGTCTGCTGATCTGCATACAGTAATGCACGACTTTTCTTATCAGAGGGGAAACAAATGAGATTAGCCCGCACTGAGGATTACCCTTAAATACATTTTCACTTAATATTCTCCAAAAGGCACGGACACACGTTACCACATGTGGAACGTGAAATGCTTGCCAAGTTCCCCTGAGGAGTCTCTCTCTCTCTCCCGGAGACTGTGGCAGCTAGCTGTTCAATGTCACTGCTAAGGGACAGAGAGTGTGCTGTCCATGGAATGTGCCTCAACTTGGTTCCCGACACTGTGACAGCCTGTGGACTCCACGTCCACCCAGGGAAGCTAATATAAAGGAGAGAGTGCCTGCCCCCGTCCCCCTTCCCGGGGCCTGGCTGGGGCATCTGGTAGAGTGGGGAAGCGGAGGTGGATGTTCGGGAACTCTCAGACATTTGAGAAAAAAGCTGAAACCCCACCAGCAGGGGCTGGAGTCCCCGGGGGCCATTTTTGGATGGTTTGGGTGGAACAAAGAGGTGAACACATTTTAATAGCTTCCTGATGGTGTCCCTTGTCATCTTGAGCCTCTGTGTATTGCTCATTTAACAAGCAAACAAAAATTAAGCCTTTGGGGCCACCCTCGATGTGGGCAAGGTCATAATATAACATAATAACATTTATGTGGAATGAAGCCCTACAAAAACACGGTATCTTTTCTATGAATGCATATAGAAGTCTTCTTATCCAATGAGATTAAAGTGGGGGGGGGGCGGGGATTGTTTTATGATATGACCCAACTTTAAATGTTTTCTTTACAATGTATCAGTTCTGCATTATTCACCAGCTACTCTCCACGGGGCCAAGGCCTCTCCCGAACACTCACGTCAGCCGGCCATGGGCCACGTCATTTTTCTCCCCCAAATTCATTCATTAAGGAAGATCTATGATTTCTGGTGACAGTTTCAGGAAGGATGAAACCATAAATACAGCAATTTAGAAACCCGTGGGCAGAATCCTTCCAGGGTTTTGTTATTTTCCCTCCAATCTTTGGCAGTTGTCTCATCTTTAAGGAATTCAACCTGATTGACTTTTCCAGGGTACTTTCACTTTGGCATTCACAGGAACAACAACCCTTTCACACTCACGTCGTACCAGTTTACGTGATGTCTGACTGACATTTGTATTTGGAGCAATAAGCACCACGGGCAGAAACAGGTGGGGGGCCCAACCCGGCTGCTCAGCGCTGTGCAAAGGGTCCCCCTGGAGGGAGAGGTGGGTAGCCGGCAAGTGTGGCCCCTAGGCTGCAGGCATCCTGCACGCGATGGGATTGGTGTGCGTCTTACGGGACGAACAGGGAGCAACAGTTTCGGGGAGCCAGGTGAGGCGAGAACTCCATATAGATACTCGGACCTCATAATAGTAGTGGCCTTTAGGGAGAGGACCAGGTTTGGGAATGAGGGTCAAAGGAGACTGACCTTATCTGCTGTTAACATTTCTCTCTTTACACACTCGCCCGCGCGCACGTGCGCGCGCACACACACACACACACACAGTGTAGGGCACAATGGTTAATTGTCAGAGTGGGGTTCACAGCCCAGTTCGACTGTTATCAGCCGTGTAACCTCTGGGGCAAGGGACCAAACTTCTCTGTGCCTCAGTTTCCTTATGTGAGCAATGGGAAGAGGACAACAGTTCTTACCTCAAGAGCAGATTGCAAGTGAAATGAAATGGCTTAATTCTTGTAAAGTGCTTCCCAGAGAGTCTGGCGCGTTGCTATACGGATGAATGTGATGATGTATTAAATTTAAATCCCCACTCAAACTGCGCTCCTTCTGGAAGCCCTTCTGTGTGGCTCCGATGCCATCTGCTGAGCCCTTCACTTGCACTCCACTCCTGAGCAGCGTCGGGTCCCTCGCTGAGGCTGGGAACTCCCTCGGAGTGGGGCCTGTGCTGTCCCTTTCGACCCAGGGCCTTCGCCTGGGACTCTGGCCGAGTCTTTGCCCCCAGTGAGTTGCCAAGTCGGTGGCCCTGGTGGATCATGTTTTCTGTAAACAGTATCTCCTGCTCATGTGCTGTTCTCTCCTGTAACAACGTGGAGTCTACGTCCCTTTCCCCTGGAAACTGGGTGAGGCTTTGTGACGACTGCAGTGACGCCACGTGACTTCCAAGGCAAGGGCGCAACAGGCAACATAGCCTCTGCCTGGGTCACCCTCTGAGGACATGCTCTCGGATCCCAGCCACCCTGCTGCAAGGGAGCCCAGGCCCTGTGGAGAGACCCATGTGGGGAGGACCCTAAGTTCCTCAGGGTTGCTAGGGCGTGTCAGGCACACTCCCACCTCAGGACCTTTGCATCTGCTGTTTCTCTTTTCTGGAATGATCTTCCCCTGAATATCCGCATGGTTCATTCCCTCGCTTCCTTCACATCTTTACTTAAGTCGACTTCTCAGTAAGATCTTCCTTTCCACACATTCTAGAACTTGAACAAATGCAAACACTTCATATCCCCTCATTTTGCCTTGTATCTTCTCCTTAGCACTGATTCAACATGCCATATATTTTATCTTCATTACTGTCTTCTCCCAGTAATACGTGAAGCCCATGGGGGCAGTGATTTTAATCTTTTTTTCCCACTGCCATCTCCCTAGCACCTAGAATAAAGTCTGGCACATAATAGAGGCTCAATAAGTGTTTGATGTACAAATGAGTGGAATTCTTCAACACTCAGTCTAAACCTCGATGGTGCTAGGAAACTCCCCCTATGAATACTCACCTCCCCACCCCAACCTGGGTAGGCACCTGTCAGAATACATTCAAGTCACCATCGGCACTGTTACCACTCGCCCTGACTGCACGCCAAACTCTCTGCTAACTCCTTATGTTAGAGTTTCCAGATTAAATACAGGGCACCCAGACAAATTTGAGTTTCATGTAAAAAAAAATCAGAATATATGTTATTAGTATAAGTACTTACCATGTAATACTTGGGACATATTTACACTTGAAAAAAATTATTTATCAAACACATTAAAGCACAGGCATCCTGCCTTTTTATTTGCTGAATCTGGCAGCCTTACTAATATCCTCCCTGTCATTTAACCATCACAAGGGAGGAGGCATCGTGTTTTAGCCTCGGAGGTGGCACAGCGGGCTGGCGGGGCGGGGGGAGCAGGAAAGAGAAACTAGCAGCGCTCTGTAACGCAGCCAGACAGCTCTCTGTCAAACCTGGGAACAAAGAGGAAAAGAAAAAGGAACCACCTGCCATCTCAAAGGAGGAAATAAAAAAGAAGTGACAAGAGTAGCTCAGATTCAAGCCAGGAGAAATGAGCTTCTGCTCCTGAAAAAGTGAATATGAGACTTTGGGGGAAATACATCTTCCATTGTTGGGAAAAAAAATCCATCTCCAAGAATGATGCAGGCTCTGCAAAAGATATGAGAGGCGGTCCAGGCCAATAGAAGGACTCCGAGGGGAGCCCAGCACAGGGCCCCTCCCTGAGGCAGCATCCTTCACCTTCAAGGACAGGTGGCAGATGCACAAGCTCAGGGGCGCCACCTGCAGGATAGAGCTCTGCATTGCTGGGTCACCAGTTATTCTCTGGCAACCACCAGTGAACCATCCACCTGCCTGTTACTAAATGAGACACGCCCCTCTCCAGCCCAAGCAAGCCCCTTGCCCTGGAAGCTCCCTGAGAAGCAAATTTCCTCCTTCCTGGGAGTTTTCATGCTATTCAGCATATGTATTACATTAGATTGTATTAATTTCTCTCTCTTCCCCGTAGGATATACATTCCATACTGGCAAGGGTTATTATTATTATTATTATTATTATTATTATTATTATTATTTTAGTATTATTTGTGGCTGAATCTCCAGTATCTAAAACAATGCTTAGCTTGTGAAGAAATACTCCATAGCCCTGGATGGTGCAGCTCAGTGGACTGAGCGCCGGCCTGTGGACCAAAAGGTCGCCGGTTTGACACCTGGTCACCGCACATGCCTGCATGACGACGGGCTAGGTTCCCAGCTGTGTGAGAGGCAGCCAATCAATGTTGCTCTCTCATATCCATGTTTCTCTCCGTCTCTTTCTCCTTCCTTTCCCCTCTCTCTAAAAATAAACAAAATCTTTGGAAAAATACTCAACGAATACATGTTAAATGAGTTCATGCATGAGTGCAGCTTCCTTAAGAGAAAGAGGTCACATCCCCTCTTCCCGAGTTCTCCCTTCCCACGGGCTGGAATCTGACCTGGTAACAGTGAGGATCTGGGTTCCCACAGGTGAAGACACTCTGAGAATGGTGGAGCGATAGGGTGAGCAGAGGCCTGGCTCCTGCACCAGGCAGCGCGTCCCCACTCTGAGGGACTGGCCCCTGCAGCATCCTGAGAGCGAGAGGCAAAGGAACTCGCAGGGTTCAGGCCACGGCTGCTGTGGCCTCTGCTGTGGCAGATGAGCAATTGCAGCCGCTGGTGAGAAGCCAGCTCCGAGGAGAGGGTGCTGGAGTCTGCATGGGGTGGGCACTGGGGCGAGAGCCCCTGATGAGACTGTGTTGACTGGGCTTGGACAAATGGGCCACGGAAGTGGCGTCATCCCCAGAAGAGGACACCAACCACGTGGGAAGATGAGAGAGAGATGAGAGCCCGCAGCACGTTCAGGGAACCTCAGGCAGAAAGTGGGGGTGCCAGATCACTGGGGCTGGGGTGCAGAGGTGAGGTGCACTCTTGGAGCTCAGCTTCAGGGGGCGTTCTTTCTGGCTCCGGCTCCTCGGGCCCAGGTGAGAGCTCTGGGGGCCCTGGAGTTTGGGTCTGAGGAAAAGGCAGCTCCTTGGGTCTTGTCTGGGCCTTCCCGCTCTCCTAGCCTCTCTTTGTCTTATGCCTCTTGCAGGAAGCTGCCTGTCTTAAGAGGCTGTGGGACTCCGGGGGCACCTGGCCACCGAGAAGCACTTCTGTCTCCCACTCACCTCCCTTCACACCTGGCAAGGGCAGGAAATCCTCAGCAGAGCTGACGGCAGTACAGACACCCTGCCTACAGCCCCCAAGGAGAAATCCTGATGCTCTCAGACTGACTTGGGTGCAAGCTAGGGCCGAGAGCCCAGGAAGGGCCTGCAGGCTGCTCCTAAACACCAACTACCGAAACGACCCCGGGAGATGCCACATGACAGCACTGCCCCAAAGCTTCTTTTGTCCTTTAGAATGTGCTGTTCAACGTGCGTTCAGGGGAGAACTGGCCTGGCTCCTGAAAACCCACTCTAATTGTGTATAATTTTTAGAAATACAGTAATTAGGACTCACTGTGCCTTGCGGTTTAAATGGAATTGAAATTTCACAGGAACAGGGGAATTAGGAGGAAAGAGTTCTAACATCTTTGCATTCACTGACCTCTGTCCTCATGGGAAACCAGCAGCTAGGACCTCCAAGACCTGTCCAGAAACCACACCCGTCAATGGCCGCTTGGGAGCAGGAAAATGACAAGGTCCTGCCCTGGCTCTCACCAACCTTGTCATCCACACTTGGAGAACAGAAGGTACAAGTTGGCACTCTGGTCCATTTTCTACCTCTCAAAGGATTCTGTTTCCTTGACATTTTCAAGTTTGGAAATTTCACATAAAAATTTGGGTTTTCAGCTTCTCTTCACATCTCAGATCCCAGGCCATGCTGAACCTGTATTTGCGTCTGACAACCACGGATTCAAATTCAGTGACAGCTACACCCTATAGACGGACACATGCTCTCCATTTTGTCGCAGTCCCTACTCTTCTTTATCGCCTCCCCATTGCCACCCACTTTCAATGCTCTTAGCATTCTTGAGGTAGAAAAGTCATTCTCTGCACCCACATCTCTATCAGAAGAGGGCCAAATCATTCCAGAAAATATGGGGTCAATCATACGAGTCTGCGGATGTGATGACTGTGCCTGCATCTTTATCGACACAAAATATCCCTGCATCAGTGTGATCTCTGTGGTTTACGGTGCCATGCCTGGTCCTGGTGGGCGTGGGAATTCACAACCCCTTCTCTTGTAGGTTACGTCAGGGCACCCAGGTTGTACCATTCCCTCTGCCCATGCCACTTCGCTGTTCCCCCAGGAGAGGTGGAGTGCATTCCCCTCCTCTTTGACCTTGGGCTCAGCCATACAACTTGTCCGGCTAATGGGGCTTGGGCAGATGTGACGCAGGCATAGGCCAATGCAGATATGTTTCTGCTTCTGGCCTTGGGCCGTTGCCCAGAAGAACACACTCCAGGTGGCTGCTGATCCAGACAGAAAGTGGCTTGGATCTGAGCCCCAAAGAGCCCAGCCTTGATCAGGCGCCCACAGACGTAGGAGCTAGAAAAAGTGGTGGTTCTTATAAGCCACAGAATCCGGGGATGGTTTGTTACACAGCAGTGTTGTGGCCTTAGTGGGCTGACACATTTGGTACCATTGAATCTCATAACACCCTAGTCAGTTGGTGGCCTGAACCTTTAGGGCACCCAGAGAGGAGATCCCACAGTTCGCAGGCTCATTAAATTAAAATAGACAGCATTTCTTCTCTTCCAGGTATGAAGTGAAACAGGTTAACTGTGGGCCTTTTGTGCCAGTTGGTGCCCGCTGACTCCCCTTCCCCGGCTGCTGTCCCCTCCAGCATCACAGTGTGGAATGCCACCAGTTCAGTCCCAGAGACCCACTGACTGAGGATTTCTAAATGTCATCAGAGTTGAAGAAACAAATGGCCTACGCAGATTGGCTTGGCCTTGCTTTCAAATCCAAACTGCAAACACTAAACGTGATCCGTGTGCTCCTCTGGAGAGCCAACAACCCGTCCACACGGAGCCCACGCCACCTTCAGGGAGAAGGGGCTGGGGCCACACGTGGCACAGGGATGAACTCGTTACGGCCCGCACCAAGGACCGGAGCACTGAGTGGGGGAGATAGGACTTACACAAATGTCAGATGGGGGAGCTCGGGGCTCTGTCCCCTGCCCAGCCGCCAGAACTCAGGGTTCACCAGGGCCCCAGGCCCTGCCCTCTTCTCCTGGCCCTCTCGTACCTCTCCCCAGGAGACCACACCCAACTCAGGTCTTCAAAGTGGGCCCCTCTGCCTCTGGCTGGTTTCTAAGCCTCGGCTCACGAATCAAGCGCGTCCTGGACATGTCCACCCTGCCCTCACTGGCATCTCAAACTTAGCCTGTCCATGGCTGCTTTCTTGGCCTTCCTGCCCACGTGCAACGTACTCCAGCCTTCTCCGCAGCCACCAGCCAGACCAGCCAAGTGCTCCAGGCCGCCCCCCGAACGCTGTCCTCAGCATCTCCCTTTCCTGCACCTGCACACTCCAAGCCCTCGAGATGCTGCTTGCAGAATCCCCCCACTCCTCTCTCGGTCTCCACCATCACCATCCTAGACTGGGTCATCATGACATCTCACTGTGGCGACCGCAACAGCCCCACAGGCCTCCTCACTCCTGCGCCATCCCCACCCATTGCCCAAGGGAGCACTCTGGAAACCTCTAAAGGCATTTGTTGACACAGTGATGGGGAACTCACAACTGGGAGGGGGGTGGGGGGAAGAGATGCTACATGACCTGCAATATTCAGGACGTCCCCACGAAAAGGACTGTCTCAAATCCCACACAGGTTTGGAATGTCCCACCTGACCACAGGAGCAAAACTTAAAAAAGAAAAAAAAAACCTCCTAGAACTTAATTCCCGTTTACCTATAAAAAGAGAATTTTGGCATGACTTGGACAAACCCTGGATGTCTTCAGGAATGTAACTATCATGTGAACATAAATCAAGAGAAGACCGGACCTCTTCCTATTTTAATGCTTTGAGAAGAGCTACTCGCCACTCTGGAAAACCGCATCACCGACAGAAGCACCGGGCGTGTTATCCGAGTGACTGGTGCGGCGTGTCTGGATTCTGGGTCCTTCTGCATCCGGAGCTCTTGTCTTCCGCTCTCCAGGGCTCTGCACCCGCGTCAGCTCGCGAGTGCTCTTGCTTATCTTCTAGCACTTACACGGGAGCGTTTGTGCACGGGCGCACATAATAGTTTACTGGAAACTAATCCTCTTCTATTTCTCCTATTAACTACCATTATGGCGACACAGAGACACACACACACTTGAAATTGTTCATCTAGACAGCTTGTACCGTCTACTATTGTATTCATGACAGTAGAAGGGGCATTACAAGCACATTAGAAAGGCAAGCAATAGCCCTGGCTGGTGTAGCTCAGTGGATTGAGCTCGGGCTGCGAACCAGGCATCGCAGGTTCGATTCCCAGTCAGGGCACATGCCTAGGTTGCAGGCCATGTCTCCCAGCAACCGCACATTAATGTCTGTCTGTCTGTCTCTCTCTCTCCCTCCCTCCCTCCCTTCCCTCTCTAAAAATAAATAAATAAAATCTTTAAAAAAAAAAAAAGAAAAGAAAGGCAAGCAATAAGTCTGCAAGGATAGGAAAACATTCATTTAGAGAGAGGCATCTCGGGGGGACAGTGGGCTGCTGAATCACGGGGAGAACTACCCACTGTGGTAAATTAGCAGGTAGCTTGCAGCCAGAAGGCTCTGAAGAATAGGGAAATGGGGAAAGCTTTAAAAACATTTTTTTAGATGTTGAAATGACTTTCGTTCAAAAACTTAGGGGGGAAAAACCCATCCTTCAAAGTCAGCTGGCTAGGTTTTTTATCTTTATCTTCAAAGGAGAGTGAACAGCTCCGGGTGTTCCCTCTGGGCCCCCAGGACAGTCTCCAGGTGGGCTCGGGGTTCCCGCCTGCCCCCTTCTCTCAGGGCTGGGCAGCAGCTCCAGTGGGGCAAACCGACTTCTCTGCATTTCATCAGCGACTCAGGAGAAACCTGGAGACGGTGCCGGGGGGCGTGGATAGGCTGAGAGCCTGCGGTTTGGGGAGGCGGTTTCCATTTAGAACCCCAGCTAGAGCCTTTAAAATGTTCCTTTCTTTTTTCCTGGTCTTTTTGCCTCAGAACTGCTATCTGTAGAAACATTCTGTTTTGTTTCGTTAAAAACACACTGAAAACAGGTTTGTCATCCTTAATTACTCCCGTAGCCAAGACTGTAGAAGAAGTCAGGACGTGGGACCGCTGGGAAAGGCTGATACCCACCGCTCCCCCCTCCCCCCAGACGGGCGAGGCAGCGATGGGGGGACCGCAGCTGGGGGGAGGCACACAGAGATGCAGAGGAAACAGGGGCCACATCCCAAACCCGACAGACTCAGAGGAGGCCGCAGGGCAGGCCTTGCGCACCCAGAGACCAAAAGTGGCCTCACAGGACGGTCTGAAGTTAAAATATAAGGACGAGGGAGTCGCAGGAGGGAGTCACACCCTCGGCCCACAGCTCCCTGGACAAAGGTCGGTCTTCACTGTAACTGAGCCCATCGCGTCTACGGTAACAGATCCATTTTACTTTTCATCCAGTCTCAGAGACTTCCCAGCTTTGCTTTCTCCCGCCTCCCTAGTACATCACCAACGGATTTCATGTAAACCCCTCACGTCTCCTCCTTTGGTTCTGACGGAGAAAATAAGTGATAAAACTGCCATTTTCTGGAGCATTTTCTCAATCCGTTGAGATTTGGCTTCTGGATGATTTTGTCAGTTTGGCTCAAATAAACTCATTAAAAAAGATTCTCTGTGGGCTTGTACGTTTCTTACGCCAACAGAAAAACTGTATCGACAGCTTAGATCCACGGCGATTGGAGCGCTGCGTACCCTCAGCACAGCAGGCCAGGACAGGTCTGCGCAGCCTCGGCTGCCGCTCCGGGGCAGCGGCTTTCCAAGTGTGGCGCCTGGGCCAGTGGCTCCAGCAGCACCTGGGAACTGGTTCCGAATGCAGATTCTCAGGCCCCACCCCAAAACTCTGGGGGCAGGGCCTGGCCCCCTGGGCTGTAATGCCCCCTGTGCTGGAACAGGGGACTGTGATGAGGGCCAAAGCATAAGAGCCACCCGTGGAAGGGAAACGGAGCTTTGCTTCACTTTTCTCGTTTCTCCTGATGGAAGCCAAGAGTCTGGCGAGAGAGTAAAGATTACTCGCTGTATAATCCCCTTATGTGAAATTCAGCAACAGGGAAAATTAACCTGTGCCATAGAAATCGCAGAAAGGCTGACCTCTGGGGAACTATGGTTGAGCCGGGAGGGGCACCTCGGAGCTTTGAGGGTTGCTAAAACATTCCAAACGCCAACGACACAGGTGCGGACAGATGTAAATATCGTGAAGCCGTGCACTTACAATTTATGTACTTAAACAGCGTAAAAACGCCCAGGATTTGTCCAAGTCATGCCAAAAAACGGGAATTAAGTTCTAGGAGTTATTTTTTTTTAAGTTTTGCTCCTGTGGTCAGGTGGGACATTCCAAACCTGTGCGGGATTTGGGACAGTCCTTTTTGTGCGGAGTAAAGCTCCACAGGTGATTCTGACGCTCTCCTGAGACTAGAAAAAGGGGCCAGTTTCACCATGCCAAAATTTTCTTATCCTGAGGATCGCTAATAATTAAAGCTTCCAACAGCTCCACCTCCTCAGTTCTGAAATCATAATATGCAAAAGCGGTGCTTTGTAAAATGGATTAATTTGTTGGCAATTACCTGCTTTGCAGAAGGGTTCACCATGGGGTTCCCTTAAATGGCGGTCTCCCTTTGGGACATTTTAAAAATGGGATTTAAGTTGCCAAAGACTGTATTCACAGCCATCAAGAGAGGTACGGAGTGGAGGTGATGGGACTTGCTGGTCTTTGGGCGGGGGCAGGGGCGGGGGTGGGTGGATGCGAGGAAGGAATTCAGCCTCACTGCTCAAGGAAGAGTCCAGGCTCCCCAGAGCGACGGGAACCTGCCACCCCCAGATGCTCTGTGTTCCAAGGACTGTTTCATGGGGGTGGAAAGAACACTCTTACAGAATGGAGGGCGGAGACCCCAGAAGGCCCAGTGCCCTCGGACATGTGATGGGCTCGCCGGGCACTGGAATCAACCTCGACGTGTTCCAGTGCAGCTGGGAGGGGCCCAAGAGTATGTGTTACCTACACGCTCCCGGGGGAAGCCAGGGCTGCTGGCCTGGGAGCCACACTTTGAGAAGCAAGAATATCAGAGAAACGATTACATGGATCACCTCACTTTACCCTCACCAACGTGCCCTAGATATATATCATCCTTATTTTACAGGTAGGGAAATTGAGGCACAGAACAACTAAGTCACCCAGCAGGCAGGTGGGGTGTGAACGCAAGCTGCCTGACCCTCGTTTCTTCAGCCAATACAGTCGGGAACAGAGCTGTGTAGACTGGGCCTTTCTTTTCCACCCTACTGCCCCCCCATGCCACACACCCCCACCCCCACCACACAGCTATGAAGGTAGATAGTCTGCCAGCTTCCAGCCAGCCAGCCTGATTCTGTCTCCAGTTATATTCAATTACAATCGGAAGGCTATTCTTGGTGACTGAATATAGATGAAGACCGTAGTGACATCCTCTCCCTTTCCTGTACCCTCTCTGCCCTTGTTGAAGCTAAAACTCCCAGAGAATCCCAATCACAAGGAGTTGGCCAGAGAGCAGGGTGCTGAATTAACCTTCACGCTTCCAGCCATGACCTTGGGCTCAATCGTCCAGTTAGTCCCTTGCGTGTTTCCTGTTGAACCTGGAAATGCTTCCCCCTCCTTTCATGGCCAGTAGCAGGGGCATGGAAGAGCTTCTTTTAAATAAAAATTATACGTAAAGCTAGTCCCTCTACCTTCCCTCCGATGCACACACCACGTGTCCATTTAAAAGGAGAGCTCTTGGGATGTCAAGCGATCCAACCCGAAGGTGAAGAGGTGTTGGAAATGAGGAGGGTGCTGACACTTCCACGTTACAGGAGACTGCGAAGCCGCGGAGGTCTCCCACCACGCCTACGTCTCCCAGAGAAGCCTGGCCACAGACACAGGCTGCTGGGGCTGTGGATCTCTACGGCACTAGGGACCCCAGGGGCTCCCATTCCGATCTTGCTCTGTGCAAACGCACGGACTGCTGCCTGTTTAGAAAACAGAGATTCTTCTCTCTCTTTCTCCCAGGCCCCCTCAGTGGGCGTGGCAGGAGTACCAGAAACTCAAACACCAAGGGAAAGGAAGCCGGAGTAGCTATGCTAATTTCAGAGAAAGCTGATGTTAGAACAAAGGCTGTTTTAGGGATCAGGAGGGTTACCACCTCATGAGAAAGGTGCCCGCTTTCCAGGAAGGCACAGCCATTCTAAATGTCTATGTACCTAACAATAGGGCGTCAAAATACCCATGGCAAACAATTCTGGGAAAAGGAGAAGGAAGGTGGAGGAACCGCAATGCTTGGTTTCAAGGCTAACTTATAGCTATGGTGATGATGACACGACAGTATCGGTGGAAGGGTGGACCCACAGATCAACAGACCAGAACAAAGAGGTGAGAAACTGGCCCGCGCAAATACAGTCGGCTGGTTTCTGACAACGATGCAAAGGCAATTCAATGGAGAAACAATAATTGTTCCAACACATCATGCTGGGACAGACACCTGTCCCTGGCAAGCACCATGTTAACTTCTTTCCATGTGTCGCCGCATTTTATACGCGAAATACACTGTGAAGTCAGGATTATTCTTATTTCCAATGCTCAGATAGATGCACTGAGACCAAGTAACTTGCCTAAATCCACAATGGTAGGTACGTGTTAGAGCCAGATTTTGATCAAAAAGTCTGGCGACAGAGGCAGAGCTCTAAACTGGAACAGCCAGATGGTCTCAGGCAAGTTCCTGAGTCTCTCTGAGACTCAGTTGCCTCGTGCATAAAATGGGATGGCTAGTTCTTACCCAAAGGGTTGATGCAAGACTTGAGCAAGAGAACCCGGAGTGGCTAGAGCATCGCTGGTGCCCAGTAAATGTCAGTCCCGCCCACTCCTCACCCCTGACGCCTGCCCCGGCCAGGCACCCAGCAGGCGGCCGGTCTCCCTGCTTGGGGCCCACACGCTGCTTCCAGAGAGCCTTGACCCCCATTCATGCCCAGATCGGTCCACGGAACTGCCTCACTCGGAGGAGGGGCCTTGAGGTCCTGGGTCTGAGGACCCCAAAGGCTCCCAGGCTTGAGTCACCCTCAACTCTTGAAGCCAAGACTGGAGGACAAAAGCCAAGAAACCAATGACTTAACACATCCTCCTCTAGGACGTCTCGAGGTCTTGCCTATGTCAAATCCATACTCGTTCATCTGTCTCTGTGTTCATTCGTTCACTACATATAATACTTCCTCGGAAACAACACCACACCTGCCATGTTCTCGGTGTGGGGAAAACAGATATAAATCAGACACCTTCCCTGCCCTGAAGGAAGTCACAGTCCACAAGGACCTGTAAGGAACACGTGTCATAGTCTCCGGTTGTCTGGATTCCTTTTGAACCCCCTTCCCATATTTGGGGGAATTCTACTTTTCCAACACAGACGCTAGAGACTCACTCTCCCAGCACCCCTTGCACCCAGGGCACAGTCATGTGACAGGTTCCACCAATCACAGATTGTTGTGTGACACTTCAATTAGAAGGGAGCAACTGCCCAGGCTGATGTGGCTCAGGGGATTGAGTGCTGGACTGCAAACCAAAGGGTCTCCGGTTCAATTCCCAGTCAGGGCACATGCCTGGGTTGCGGGTGAGGACCCCAGTAGGGGGAGTGTAAGAGGCAACCACACATTGATGTTCCTCTCCCTCTCTTTCTCCTTCCTTTCCCCTCTGTCTAAAAATAAATAAATAAAATCTTTAAAAAAAAAAAAAAGAAGAAGGGAGCAACTGAAGACACAGGTGCCCAAAGACTCTAGTTCCGTGGAGGGTGTCAGTCAGGCTTTCAAGGGCAGCTGGGACCGTGGTATTCAGCCAAATTTTAGCTTTATTCCTGGCTGCAGAGCCTCCAAGCTGACTCGGGCCCCGCTGGAAGTTCTGTGAACTGCCAAATTCCCTTCGATACATTTTCCCTTTATTTAAATGGCTAGAGTAGATTCTGTCATTTTGCAGCTAAGAATTCAGACTGATAAGGATTCAGATGGTAAAACAACTGACTATAAAACTGCAACGAGAGCTGTGAGGAGGGGCTACCAGGACACAGATGAATGCGACAGCCCCCCCCAAGGTCCTATAGCAGAGTGGTCCCCGATCAAGTTTCTGGGGCCACAGTCCTGGATCAAACGCTGGCTCTGATACTATTTAGCTGTGTGGTATCAGCTCAGTTGCTCAGCATCTCTGAGCCTTTGTTTTTTTGTTTTGTTTTGTTTTGTTTCTTTGAAATGAGGACCCTAATAACTAATTCAGATGAGGGTTGTGATAATAGAATAGATTTTGCAAAGCAAATACTTATTAACATGGTAAGGACTTGTTAACTGGCAGTTAAGATCAGCAGCAGCAATGACCCAGCCAGCGCCGCTGGGGGGATGCAGGGAAGGAACCTCAGAGCAGGGGACATTTCAGCTGGACGTCCGAGAGGCAGCATGAGGACGGGCCCCACAGCTACCACGGCAGCTGCACTGGGTAATGGGAAAGAGTTGGTGTAATGGTGAAGCAGGGTTAAACCTTGCCCTAAAATAATACCATAATAGGATTCTCAAAAGCAATATACTGAATGAAAGAAACCAGATACAAAGGACCCTATTCTATGTGATTCCATTATATGAAATTCTACTGCAGACAAAACCCAGTTACACTGACAGAAAGAGGATCGGTTGTTGCCCAGAGCAGGAGCTGAGGGCATTGGCCACAAGAGGCACGAGGACACTTGCTGGAGTTCTAGAAACTTCTACATCCCAATCATGGTGGTGGTTACACGGGTGTACGTGCATTTGTTAAAATTCAAACTGTACCGGTGAAATGGGTGTCTTGTACTGTTCATCAATTACCCCTTAATGAATGAAGGTCGTGTTAAAGACAAGGGATCGAGGGTGTTCAGAACGTGGGAATCCTCTCGCCTCTGACCCCGGACAGCCGGCTGGACACCCATGGTTGCTTCTCCACAGCTGCCCTTCTCTGCCTGGAAGCCGAGGGCTCCGAGAGACACGGTTCCCAGCGCATCCTTACAGCTCGTCAGCGTGGAGTGGCTCACACACGTTTCCTTCCCTCCCGTCCAATTCCGAATTAAGTCAGGAAAAGACAGATTGGCCAAACGTTACTGAACAGAGTTGGAATGTATGACAAGCCGCGAGTTTTTCCAGAAGCCTCCGCTAACTAATGTCTCCCCTCTGAGATGACTCAACAGAAGCTGTCGCCCTCGGTCTGGCCGCCCCCACACTCCTCCCGACTGCTGCAGTCGGAGCTGCGCCCCACACATGCTTGGTAGAGCCCTCCTGTGTGGCGGACACGGGAGTCCGCATGTACAGTGGGGCACAGCGGTGGTCCCTGCCTGCAAGGACTTGAGGGTCTGGGGGGGACCCAGGTAGCTAAAATATCACAGGGCAGCAGAGGAGCATGGAGGGGACGTCGGTGGGGGGTGGGGAGAGGTGAGAAATCAAGGAAGACTTCTGGAGGAACCGACCTTTGAGATGAGTTTAGAAGGTGGAGTAGGAGCTTGAAAGATCTTGCTATTTTTAGCACATGCTAATAGCTATTCTTTGTTGCGCTCCTACTGGGAACTGGGCTCTGGACTCAGCTCTTTCCACGTCTTATTCCAATTATCATAACCATTCTGAGTCTTCCATGTAAGGGAACTAAGTCTCAGAGGTAAAATGACTTGCTTAAGGTCACCCAGACCATGAGTAATAGTAATTCTGGCTAACCGTCCAAACCACTTTCGCTTTGCCGGGCTCTGATCAGAGTCATTTCACTGAATCCTTTTGGCAATTCTCCAATGTAAATGTTATTAACAGAGTCTTTTTTTCATACCTGAAGAAACTAAGGCACAGAGAGGTTAGGTGACTTGCCCTAGGTCACACAGCTAAAAAGCAATGCAGCTGGGATATGAACCCAGAGAGACAGTCCAGCTCACAAGTTCTCTGACAGTACACTGCCAGCCTTGCTCCAAGATCTCTGCTGGCAACCACACAAAGAAAGGTGTCTCACGAGCGTGACATGCAGAGCTAACGTGGGAGGAGGCACTGTAAAGCTCGTAGCATGTGTCTGGCGCACCACAAGCACCCTATACTGCTGGCTGCTGTCACTAAGGAGTGATACGCAGGCACTGGAAGTGGCGCCTCCTTCCCACACACTCGCCCAGCGCCTGCCACATGCTAGGCGCCATGCTGGGCCCTGGGGATGCAGCGGTGGACAAGACAAGGGTCCCAGAGCCACGGCGCTTGCTGCTCATAAAGTGTGTGCAATCCTACTCCACAACACTTCCGTCCTCAGGGTGAACCCACACGCCAGGGAAGACACAACTGTATTTATAGTATGGTCTCAAATTACATTTCAAAGGGAAAAAAAAAAACTCAGCAGAGAAAAAAGGCTGGCAAAAGAAACGCTCCCAGATGCTAATAACGGTTGCCTCTGGGAGGCAGGACAATGGATGAAATTGTTTTCTCTTTAAGGCTGCCCTGCACTTTCTGGTTCTCTCTGCAGGAACAATGTCAAAAAGGTGAGAAACGGTCCTGGCAAGGAAGTGAGGACCATGGCGCCGGTGGGCACGTCCCTGATTCTTCCTGCACCACCCTCCTGGCTCCCACGGCACTGCCACCTGGCTCAGACTTCAGAGGGTCCCACCAGAACCCCTTCTCCAGCATCATGAGTCAGCCCACCCTCCCGCTCCACCCCACCCCCTTACCTCGAGTTCCCACTGCACCCCCCGCCTCGACATTCAATTCCATCCAGAAAAAAAATGAGACGAGGGTTCTAAATTAGAACGAATAAATGACATCCCTATTCATTATTTAACCTGCTCTCCAACTTGAATGAACACTTCCAGGGGTAATTACTGCACGCACGGCTCCAAATTCATTCCTAGGAAGCAGTCGCCGGCGGCGTGTGCCGAGGGTAACGACACAATTCAATATTTATGAAGCAACATTTCCCGAGAACGTCAGGCCGAGAAGTCGCCTGGAGAAACTTCACCCGTGAAGACAGAATGGTTTGCTTGCTTTTCGGGCACGCGCACACACACACACACATACACACGCTGACGCTGATTCGGACCCTTCGTCAGCCTGACCCCGGGGGTGCTGGGGGCTGGAGTGGGGAGCAGCCTGCCAGCGTGACCCCCCAGACCAGAGAGAGACCAGGGAGGTCGAGTCTTCATAGACTTGCAGGCTACTCCTGCTCGGAAGGCGTCCAGCCATGCACGCGAACACTCCTGATTACCCACACAGCAGACGCGTAGCATGTTTTAAAATTGCAGCACAAAAGCATCGTCAACCATAAAAGAAAAACACTGTATGGACTGGACAAATTAATCAAAATTAGGACTCTGGACTCATCAGAAGACCCCACTAAGAAAATTAAAAGGCAAGCCACGAGCTGGGAGAGCATGTTCAAAATACATATGGGGTGGGCAACAGTAGGCTTTCAGGTGTGAGTGACACCCTTTTGAGTCAATAAAGATGTTGTCATCATTATTACCTGCATGTCTTTCTCCGTACGGACAATGGTGAGCCTGCGTTCACCCAGCTCTGCGTGTCTGACGGAGGACTTGTATCAGAATACATGATAAGCTCTAGTCGCTCAATAATCAGACAGAAACCCAGCAATAGAACGAGCAAAAGATTCAAACAGACATTTCAGAAAAGAAGATGTGAATGTCCGGCAAACAGGCGAAAGGATGCTCAGCACCTTCGGACAGCAGGGAAATGCAAACTAAAACCCCCACGAGACACTCCTGCACGCCCGCTGGGTAGTGCAAGTCACAGAAACAAAACCCGGTAACTCCAAGTGCGGGCGAAGACGCAGAGTGGCTGGACCTCTTGCCTACTGCTGAGGAAAGTAAAAAGGTCAGCCCACTTTGGAAACCCGTTCAGCAGTTTGTTATGAAGGTTAACCTCTACCTATCCGATGACTAAGCAATTCCGCTCTTATGTATATACGAGGATGAAAATGAAAAGACTCGTGCATGAGTGTTCACAGCAGCCTCACTCTTAATGGCCGAAGACCGGAAACAAGCCAGATGTCAATTAACAGGACAGCGGCTGAGCGACCCGAGGCGCCGTCACGCAACGGGACCCTGCTCGGCAGCAAGAAGAACCACCGTATCCACAAAAGCAGTGGCAGGGATCACACTGCAGGGTGAAATGCCGGGCTAAAGAGCCGGACATCAGAGAGTCCCAGGGGTGTGACTCCATTCACGCAAAATTTGAGAACAGGCAAGACCGACATACAATGACAGAAGACCAATCGGTGACTTGCTGGCGAGGGGAGGGGGTCAGGGGCTGCCTGCGAAGGGGCACAAGGAACTTGCTAAAGTGATGGGAATGTTTGGCATCTCGATTCAGGTGATGGTAACAAGAGTGTTCACATTTGTCAAAACTCACCAAACCGTGTGGTTAAAATGAGTGCTTTTCCTGATACGTACGTATGTCAATTAAATTTTAAAACGAGAGCCATTCTTAGGAGACCTAAGATGTTATAAATTCTAAGACTCTCCTAGCCTTCTCCTGTAAAGAAATGAATGAAGCAGCCTGCACACTGACACTTCCCAAGAGCACCCACACCCATTCTTCCTCTCATTTCTCTGAGAGCGAGTATTAATGCCTCCTGTATGTGCTGCATGTTAGGAAGCAGGGTAGTGAAATAGTAAAGAGCCCAGAGTTGGGGGCTGATGATTCTGAATCCAAATCCTCACAGCAAGGAGATGGGGATGACTGGAGACCAACAGAGGCCCATGCAGGTACGCGGTACTCACACCTTCTTCCGTGGGCACCTGGCTTCCTGGAATAGAGACTACATTTCCCAGCTTCCTTGCCACTCAGGTGGCCTTATATCGTCACCCCATTGGCCAGAATTTAGTGGGAAGCGCAGATCAGCGAATCCTCTCCCAGGAACTCCGCTTAAGAGAAGGTGAGCATGTCCCCTGGGCTCCCTTCTTCCTTCCTCTCTCCACCCCATGGCCTGGAATTGGGATGCCACCCCACAGGGTCACAAGGCCACACTCGGCGGAGACACACAGAGACACAAGAGAGAAGATGTCTAAATCACCAGTCACCACGCAGCTGCCATGCCTCGTGGCCCTGGGTCCCTACACACAGATCATGACACAGGGAACGTAAGCTTCCCTTTTGCTTCTTTAGAATTTCTGTCAAGTTCAATCAAATGCAATGTAACCAAAGTGAGTCTATCTCAACAAAGTTGTACATTTAAAATCCAGGTTCTTAAAAGCATGAAAGATCTCAACAGGTTGTTTATGGAAATGAAAGCAGCTCAGTGTGTCTGGAATACAGCCTTTGAGCGGGTAAGTGGGGTGCCTAGCAGAGACAGGCAGCTGGGGAGGTGGACGGAGATGAGGCCACCCTGGGCCCTGCAGGCCATGGGAAGGGTTGGGGACTTTATCCAATGCTAGTGGGAAGCCAGCGAGGGGACTGGGGCCTGGCAGTGGCAGACCAGCTGGGCATTTTTACCCATTCCCCCTCTCCCCCCTGAAGGACCCCCTGGAGGAGGCCACGCTCAGAAGCGAGGAGGCCACTTGGGAGGCCAGGTGTCCTCACCAGACCAGCCCTCATCTTGCAAGCGGTGTTGCGGCTCATGGAAGACCTCGTGGCCCATTTCTTAGGGATACAGACACCTCAAATGCAAACGCCTGCAGAGGCCGCAGTCGAGGAAGCAGGCAGCACGTGGGAGCGTGCACCGCCCCACCCCGCCACGGGCAGCAGCCACCCCCTGGTGCTGGCGGAAGGCGGTTCCACAGTCCCCAGGGCTTCTGCTTGTTCAGGAGAGGCTCGAAAGATGGATTTTTATGTGGGAACCTAATTTTAGGCAAGCGGACCCTTTCTGCGACTGTTGAAAGACATGTGCCCTCAGGCTGCCCGTTGGTGGCCTCTGAACTACCCTACCGCCCGCTCCTGTTTCTCCCCCAACACCTACGACCAACATGTAACACGGAAATCCACAGCACACGCCGGAGGGAGCTGAAGGCACGGCGGACGCCACTCTCTGCAATTAGCACTCCAGGGTTCCAATCGGCTTGCTGGATGACCTCCGGCCCTTTCTAAACTTAATTTTTTTCTCTTTTATTGGATGGACAAGAAACTTGTAGAAGAGAAACGCAAGGGACAAATTGGGACTTCCCTCTGAAGTGCTGGGGATCCTCGGAAACACTCTCCCTGACAGATATAAGCGTGGGCCCCCGCTAGGGATGTCACCCCACCTCCCCCACGCTCCCTGGTCCTGTGATGTCCTCTTCCCCAAGCTTGGTCATTAGCTGCACCACTGCTCCCTCCGCAGCTGAAGGCGGCTGGCTGCAGACGAGAGGCTGTTCTGCTTTGTAGATGCTTCATTATCTCTGGCACCCGCCTCAGGGCCTGCCTGCTCCAGCCGCGGTTGATAACTCTCTCCTGCCTGGTTTATTACGATAAAACTTAGAATCGGGGACTCAGGGGAGATTTTAATCCAGATGAGCCAGCGGATGAAGCAGGAACCGGCTTTTTATAGGCGCTCAGCGGGGGTCGGCAAACTAGGGAGCCCGCAGACGACGCAATCCAGCCCACCACCGGATTTTGTGCATAAAGTTTTATTGGAACATGGCCACGCCCATTGGCTTCTCGATCACTGACTGCTGTTTTCCTGCTACAGTCACGGAGGTGAGTAGCTGCGGCAGAAACCTCGTGGCCCACGAAGCCAACCACTTCTCCTGCCTGGCCTTCCACAGAGTGAGTCTGCCCAGGCCCGGAGTGAAGAGCGGGCAGGGGTCGAGGGCCTGCCAGGGGCTGGGTTACTTCATCGGGGACAGCACTCCCCTCAGACCATGTCGCCCTCAAATGTGTCTTTGAGAGAGGATTTATGTTCCCCCATTTTAGAAAAAAACGAGGCTCGGCAAGGCTCGGGTTCAAACTAATCCCAGCCCCTCGCCACCCAGGTGGGTCTCAGTAGAGGGGGAAGCGCCCAAGAGGGCAGTTCGGAAATTCACAGGGGCGTCTGGGGGCACGGCTGGCACTTGGGGCGGAGGGGCGGAGGTGGCGGCCCCACGTCCCACACGCAGCAAGCGCTGCTCCTGGGGTCGGAGTCACAGCACAACCCATGTGGCCTGGCCCGCATCTGTCACTGCCACATTCGCACAGTGAGTCCTACACAGCCCTAGTTTCTAAACACACAAAGTGCCCAAGAGGGCCGGTCGAACGTGGCTTCGCGGACCACGTGAAAGCATGTGACCACCTCGTGTTCCTTCGTCTCATTCACTTAAAGACAACGTATTACACAAATTACTACGCATTCACTTAAATACAATGCATTATACAAATACTTGCCTTTTATTTATTTCCTTTATGTAACAGGATTAAGGCTTTTAAATATGTGTATATGTAAGTTATATCATTTATGAAATCTGTTTAGGATGGCAAAAGCGATGTTACAAAATAGTTGCTATCGTTAAAAGAGCACATTGAATCGGACCGTCGAAAACGTGCCCCACACAATGCTCAGGTGATTGACAGTTCTGTCACGCCCCCCGGGGCCCTGCCCCCAGGCCCCCACCATGCTCCATCAGGGAACAGCTCCCTCACTGAGCAGTTGCAAGGCTGGGAGCAAGTGTCGGACTTCCCCACGCTCCCTCGCCCGCATCTGTAACCCTGCGCCCTGGCTGCACTGGGCAGTGGGCGGCTCAGCGGTGGGCGGGGCTCTCTGGAAGTATCTCAGGGTAGCACACGGTAGGGAGCAGCCACACTCAGCAATGAAGGCACACGAGAGGGAGATAGCACCGCGTGACGTGGTCAGGACTGAATTCCGGGGCGAAGGGGTACTGGTGTGGGTTCAGTTCAACCAGCCTCTACGACTTCTTGTTTGAGCATCCGTAAGTGCCAGATATCGGGGTACCGGCAGCAAACAACATGGACAAGGACAGACTGCATGGAGCTCAGTGACAGGCGAGGGGGAAGGTTACCGTTAACAGCATGGACAGAGCCCCACTCGGCTCCTGCCCTGCCCCAGGCACTGGGGACCCTGAGACAACCACGAAAGGGGAGCACCCCCACCTGCAGAGCTGACGTCCCAGGGGGTGGTCCGGTGATAAACCAACCAGCAAGGTCAGTTCAAATTGCAGCAGTTTCTGTGAAGCAAATAAAGTGTAGATGCAAAAGGAAACAGATTGGACAGTGGGATATTTTTTGAAGGAGCAGTGGAGAGGTGTTTCCAAGGAGGGACATGGAATCTGCAGAGTAAATAAGATGCAGGCACATGCAGGGAGGGGACAGAGCCTCCCAGGCGGAAGAAACAGTGAGTGCAAAGGTCCTGAGGTGGGACACTGCTCACTTTGTGGGGGGCAGGGCTTGCTTGGTGGGGGAGAAGTGAGCAGGGTTACAAGTGGCGTGCAGCCTTGAGGGGTGCAGTGAAGAATCTGGGTCTCTCCTAGGAGCCCTGGGAAGACAGCAAAGGCAGGGAAGAGTGAAGAGAAGCCGGGGTGTCCAGAGCAGAGGGGGATCTTCCTCCTGTGAGCTCGGGCTATGTCTCGGGGCAACGAGATGGAAATGAGGTGAACTCAGGCCAGGTCATTCATATTTTATGACTGCAGGACAGAGACACAACTGCACTCTGGCGGCATGGTGGGGGCAGTGTTTCAATATTACCAAGGCAGGATGAATAGGGGCGGCGAGAGTCAGGAGTCAGGGAGGCTGGGACAGGCTTCTATTAGATCAGTGATGAATCGCTGGAGACCTGGGTGGGGGCTGGCGGGCAGGATGAAGGGCGAGCGAGGGAGCCAGGCATTGAGACAGATGTGCACTAAGGAATCGGGAGGAACAGGAAACAGGAAATCTCAGATCTCCTTTTGCCAACAAAATGCATACATGCGGCTCCAGATAGTGACATGTCGAGATGCAATAAATTTTTCTTTAAATCTCTCAGTTATTTTAAAGTATCTTTTAGTGACAGGAAAGGAAAAATGCATATGCTTACTAATACGCTGTGAAACATATGAAAACTCCCAGGCAACGCCCTTCTCCAAGTAAACTGTCACACCAAGTGCAATGATGTTGGGACCTTTCTCCGGGCTGAATGCGCTCATCCTCACAAGGACGGAGAGGTGTCTCAGTGACTGTGTCACACTGTGTCCTCTCTCTCAGCTGATGGCCTGGCTCCCTGTTTGGACCCACATCCTCCTCCAGCCGCCACCCCACTTCCTGGCTCCCGGTCACAGGTAAACTTTACGATGACGTGGGCTCTGCTTCTGTTCCCTCGTCCTCGCCCCACTGTCTGCTGGGCCCACTCCAACCAGGCCTACTTCCCGCTGCAGGCTCAAATGCGTGCAAGGGAATCTGCGCACACACATGCACACACACCTGAGCATCCTCCACTCTCCTCTCCAGGGGGTGAACCACGCAGGCTCCACGCTCCTGTGCACAGTGATACCAGCTACGTGCATCGAACTCTCTCTACCCTTTGCCGGACACTCCGCTGCGGGCTCGACCTGTGTTACCTGTCGGATCCTCACAGCAAACCCATGGGGTGGTCACTGCAGTTGTGTCCATCTGACAGATGAGGACACAGGGTTTGGAGGGTCACACAGGCAGTGAGTAGGGAAGGCCTGGGGCCTGTTAACTTCCAGATAATTATCCCCGTTATTCCTCACGGGACCCCTGTGACGTGAAGACAGCCCTCTTCTTATAAACGAGCATTTGGAGCTCTGAGAGGCGAGGCGACTGGTCCAAGGTCACACAGCCGGTCAGTCGCAGAGACAGGTCTCCAACCTGATCGCGCCACCACGACTCGCCTCCCCTACGGACCGATGCGCAGCAGAAACCCTGCGGACGGAGGTCGGGACTGGTCACGGCTAAACCCGGAGGCCGAAGGACTCCGGCAGCGATTGGTGCTTTCGATGAATGTCTGTAAACGCAGAGACAACTCTTCCTGTGTGTATTTACCAGGATTTCCCAGAACCGAGATGTTTCAGAGCAAGGGTGCCGGCCTCCCAAGTTCGCTGCAGTGTTATTAGCAATGGGCGAGGTATAGATACAACCTCAGTCTCTGTCGGCAGATAAATGGATAAAAACAGTGTGGTGTACACATCCGGTGGAATATTATGCTGCCTTCAAAAGTAGGGAACCGCTGCGGTTCACAACAACATGGGTGAGCCTGGAGGACGTGTTCCTGAGGAAGGTGAGCCAGACACAGAGAGGCACACACTGATCGACTCAGTTACACGCAGACTCTGAAACAGTCAGACTCACCGGCGTGCAGAGCAGAGTGGGGGTCGCTCGGCTGGGGAGGTAGCGGGAGCGGGGAGGCGCTGGTCAAAGGGTGCCCGGTTTCGGTTATGCAGGAGGGCTGCATCCCGGGGATCGAATGCAGGACAAGCATGGCGGCTGCAGTTAGCAATACCGGATTGTACGCTTGGAATTTGCTAAGAGGGCAGACCTTGAGTGATCTCACCTCTCACACATACGATGGTAACTATGCGAGGTGATGGGTGTATTAATTAGCTCAATGTGGTCATCATCTCACAGGGTATGTGTGTATCAGAACATCGAGTTGTATACGTTCCATGTATGTAATTTTCATTTGTTAATTATATGTCGATAAAGCTTTAACAAAGCCAAGGTGCTCCTGTGGACTGAACTGTACCCCCTAAATTTCTAGGCTGAATCCCTGACCCCCAATGTGACTATACATGGAGACAGGGCCTGTGAGCAGGTGGTAAAGGTTGAACAAGCCGTGAGGGTGTGGCCTGATCCGGAAGGGCTGGGTTCCTTATAAAAGTTCTCCTGCGTTCCTCCGAAAAATCCATATGGAGTTTCTATTGGCATCGCATTGCGTGTTCAGGTGAGCATGTGTGAGTGAATTTGGGGAGCATGGACAACTTTATAACATTAAATCATCCCATTGAGAACAGAGGAAGTCGTTGCACGTATTTGGATCGCCTTTGGCGTCCTCCACGAGAGGGTCAGCGCCTCCCCCACAGAGGTCTTGCCGACGTGTTCCCTAGACTCTCGATCACATCAGTGACAGCTGGGAACGGCGTCCTATTTTCAATTCTGTCTTCATTCAAGTCAGACCTGTCAGCAGACTGAGCTGCATCCCAGGTTCAGAGACAGTAAAATGTGAAAAGACGTGTATCTCAAGGTTATTTTTTCCTGTTGATTGATTGCTGGTGCAGAGGAATATTATTGATGTTTATGGGCTACTCGTGTATCTGGCAACATTGCTCATAAATTCCAATGATTTGTCTGTTGAGAAAGAAGAAAGGAAGAAGAGAAAGAGGAACCAGAGCTCTAGCTCTGACACGTAAGCCCAGAGCAAGAAGGAGGCTGGACGCAGGTCGGGGAGGGAGCGCTCGTCACACCCACCCGACCGTGCCGGCAGCCTGACCTCAGACTGCTGGCCTCTGAAACCTCGAGACGATACAGAAGTGTCCATCGTTTGGGCCACTACAACGTTGTGTCACATCGGCCCGAGCTCAGACACGTGCACCCACTTGGCTCTGAGCGGGCAAAGCGTGAGTCAGACTTGGAATGCTTGGTCAGAGAGGGTCCTGATGTTAGCGTGAGGCTAAGAATTGCAGGCAGGTGATTGTTAGAATCAAAGGAGGCTACGGACTAAGGAGAATCGTGATGCTTTCAACAACCTAAAGGCAGCAGGACCTGCTGCCAAAGGTCTTTGATGGAAACATGATGGGGAGGTAGACTCTTTTCATTAACATAGGATGCCCTGTATTATTACCCTTGGCAATCACACCCTTTTTACAGTTGAGAAAACTGAGGAGACAGGAAGAAAGGAAGTGATTTGCCTGAGATGAGACATCTAATGAGGTCTAGGTACCTTGGGAGACGGGCAAAGGGAGTGACAGTGTGTCAACTGCAGGCTCTGTCCCTACAGTACAGGCAGATGACAAGCCTGTATGGTGTCGCCAATAGTCACAGACCTAACCCAGGCTATAGCAGTAAAAGCAGGAGTCAGAAGACTGAGCCTTGAATCCTAGGACCACTCACTGCTTCCTTGCTGTGTGACTCTGAGCAAGTCACCTGGCATCTCTGAGCCTCAGTCCTGGTTTATAAAATGAGACGCTTCTCACCAAGGGGTTCATGACCATCCTTGGTCATGATGGGCAAGTGGTAGACACGTAAGCGCACTGTCAAGCCGCAGAATATGACTGTTTTGATTCTGGCCCCGTCTGCGGCTGCACTCAGAGGCTGCATAACAGATACTCGACATGATGTTTCCATGACGTCTGGTCACCCAGAGCCTTTATCGCTCTGCAAGCTGTGCTACACAGAAGAGGCAGCGTGCAGGCCACCCCACCAGCCCTGTGTCTCTCCGGATAATTCTGCAAGAGTCTCCCCCCACCCCACCCCAACCTCACCCAAAACCTCCATGGAATTCCATCTTCTGAAAGCTGCAAACAGATCACACTAGAGATGACCAGCTGCTTGGAAAAGCTAGACTATTTGCCATTTCTTCCTTTTTCAAGATCTTTTGGGAGTTAATTAACAAAGGCCAAAACAGGAGGAGAGGACAGAAATGAGAGTCCACAGACTATTTCCAATTTTCTCAGCAAGCTCACCATGACTTAGCCCCAGGGCCGGAGGTGGGCGGCCAGTAGGTGTGGTGAACGGCGCTGCTGCCACCGCTGCTGTGAGTCCTCCCTTTACCTGTTAAGGTCCCGCTCGTGCCCGAGAGCCGGTGCAACGTGTAGGAAGTGCCCTCGTGGTCCCCACAGGCAGGCTGAACCTTCCCACCCCAGCTGGCCATTTGCCACCTGTGTGCAGACTGCCTCCCAGAACCCTGGTCTTAGGCACTCGTGACAGTGAACATAAGAGTAAATGAACCCCCTGCTGCGTGTCAGACCTTGAACTGAGCTGCTAACCCTGCATTAACTTCTTTAGCCCTCAGCAGTTTCCCTTCCCAGCAAGGATACAACCGCCCTCCTTTTCCATATGGGGACACTAAAGCTTGGAGAACGGCAGCCAGACGGGGGCCAGGGGCACGCAGTTACCATGACTTACACCCCGGTCATTTCATTCTAAAAGCCATGCTTCTTTCAAGCACTCTGTCAGGGAGTTTCAAGTTCAAGTGCTCTCTAGCATAGGCAGGTCAAGTCAGTACAAGCCAGGTGGAGACCCTGACTTGCTCTTTCTTCAGCTAGCACCCTGGAGGACCCCCAGAGTATCTGCCCACAGAGACCAGGATGGAACACTTAGTCCAACCACCACATTATCACAGGGGAGTTTATCAGAGCAGCTGAGTGAGGGATGTACCAGGAAGGCAAAACAGCACAGTGGTTAAGAGCAGGGGCTCCAGAGGCAAACTGGCATGGGTTCAAGTCTTGGCTCTGCTGCGTCTTCACTGGAAGACCTTGAACAAGTTACTTAAGCTCCCTGAGCTTTGCTTTCTCATCTTTAGTCAAGGATGCAAATAGAATCCAGGTCCTGGCTTCCTCGAGAGGCTCGACTGAGATGGTCGGCACTAGTGGTGCTTAATGAGACGCTACGAGTTACTACGTAAACCACAAGGGTCTGGCCCCACTGTCTCAGGCGCGGGTCAAAAGAGACCCAGAGGACTCCTTAAACATCCAGAATGACTAAGCATGATCTACCCAAGAGTAAAAAAATTTTTAAAGATCATCTTACAGTTCCAGAAACTCCATCTACAGCAACAAACAAGACATCTCTGCTGCCTGAGGTGCTTGCTGGGAGTGGGTACCACGCAATGCAGCCCCTCACCCCACACCACGTCACGGCATCTCTAGTCCACAGAGGCCGTGCAGGCGATCCGGAGGATCAGAAAGACTCACCTGGCTTCCTCCCATCTTGGCAACTTCAAGCAAGCTGCTGGTCCTCTCTGACCCTCTCTTCCTTGCCTGAACATGCAGACGATAGTAGCACTTACCGCTAAGGATGCTGGAACCGTGGGCTGATGGAGGTCAAGGACTTAAAATACTGCCCAGTACACTGTAAATGCTCACTAAATATTCTCCTATTGCCATAACAGGTGCTCAATACATTGATAATATTTTTTATTATTAAATTTCCACTCTCTTCATTTACCTTGTCAACTCTTGGCCTGGAAAAACGTTTCTCCAGGGTCCCTGCTGGCAGAAAACAGGGCTGTTACGAAGCCTGTGTTTGCTGATGGCGAATGCACTGACTCCAGTTTAAAGATGAATCCCTGCAAACATCCCCCAACCGTGGTGGCCAACCTCTGTGATGTCAGCTGGCCCCTGTGGTTCTTTATCAGTAGCTATCACATCATGGTGCCCTCAGAGCGGTCCCAGACACCTGTTCCTGGCCTCTGAATCCACAGGACCTCCTTCCTGCCACTCCTACAGCCTTTACCACCAGGGCCTCTCACCCTCCTGGAATTCTTATGTCTCGCTTCCCTGGCTCCTTAAGATGGGAATACTACAAGCTCTGGCGTCAGGTGACCCGGCCAGAACCCAGCTCCAGTGCTTCACTAGCTATGAACAGGTCAGGTTATCTCTGCACACATTTCCAAAAGGGCCAATCTTTTCCAAAGGCCACTGAAGGTCCAAAGCCTTAACACACTGGTGACACCTGGTTCACAGTCAGGCAGTAGCTGTTAGCTGTCACCATCATCGCTGTCATCGGTGCTGTCAGCAGCAAACTCACACGGCCCTGGCTGATTCACACAGTTGTGACAACTTGGAAGTGCTGACACAGAAGGCCAGGGTTGTAAACTCCAGTGCCTGCAGTGGATAGAGGCAGCTAGAGTCGTTAATGAGCCCAACACTGGGGGCTTTGAGCCTATTAAGCAATGTGCCTGCTCACAGCTCCTTCTGATTGGACTGAAGGTAGGTACCTGATTTAAAACCAAAAAATTCATTGGCTGTCCAGGAGCCAATTAGATGGGGTCTGTTGCTCAAATCTGGGAGGGAGGGAAGAGATGCTTTTAAGTCTTGACCCTTCCTAGGTGGGCACTGAGTTGATGTGATTGGACTTGGCCCCAAGCTTCCCCACAGTCTGAGGATCTGAACCAGAGACAGAGACAGGGACAGGCCCACAGTTCACAGCAGAGGCAGGTGACCATGTGGATCGGGGGGTGGGGGGGCCTCCAATCCTGGGGAGGGAATGCCTGATCCCTGGGGCTGTCCCTCCGTCCCATTCAATGAAACAATCCCTCCAAGGCCAGTTTCCCTAGGTAGGTAGAAGCATTCTTTGGTGTTCCAGATACCTACCATTTTCATATATTGCATTCAAAGTCAGGGTCAGCTGTCCCTAAAATTACCATAGCTGGTCCATGGGCCACACTTGGAGTAGTAATGTTCTCTGTGAGCCAGTTCTGGCCCGAACAGTAAATAATGCAACACGGCCAATTATAATGACAACAAGGTCTTCTTTGATCACACTTTTAGAATTGCAATATCCCCGACTCCTTACCCCTCACCCAAGGAATTGTGTTCTATTTCCCCGTAATACAGGGTGGGGCAAAAGTACATTTATAGTTGTGAGTATGCAAAACACAGAGTTTATTCTCGTATTAGTACTTACTAATTACTGTGTTATCTTCCAGACAAACAACTTGGCCCACCCGAACCATTGCCATCTGTCACACCACCATTTTCCATCGCATCGAAACTGCCATTTGCTATGAGACACCTTGCATGTACCAGTAAAAACAAAAAATAGAAAATTGCCAGTTAAACGACATGATGCCTTAACAAGTCCCGAATTCATTAGAAAAGTCGGTGACACCAACCGCTCAATGTTTTAAATTTTTTTTCATCTTCCCAGGGAAATGTGGCCGTTGCTTTTGCCTTTACCACTGCTAATGGGCTAATGGTGGGAGATCCTCCTGGAGTCACTTCAACAACCAAATGCAATACAAGTACACCCACCCTTCAGTGTCTTCCTTGCTTAGGGCGCATTAAGCAGCAGGGTGTTGCTTTACCGTAAAGAATGGAATTTGGATGACCACTCCAATGACAAATGCCATGTCACTCTATTCTCATGCCCATCCGTCTACACGCACAGTGGCTAGGAGGAATCCCGCGGAGCTGAGCGTTCAGACACCGAAATGGAAACAAAACTCACCACGCATAGTTCCAACAGTGCACGCAGCCCAGCAGAAGCGACAGTTGCAGGAGTGGCCAGACTGACGCTTGCACATGATTCTACAGTGACAAATACATCGTGACCACAGCCTTTCCCAAGCACGCAGAGGGTATATACTACCTTTGCACCGAGTGCAAAAGGAATCCCAGTTTCAAAGATATTAAAATGGGCATGGAGGGGCTGTCTTTTGAGGTTATTAAATAAACTATTTATTTTACTTGTTTTCATCCCCGTCCCAATCAGAATGTAAGCTCCTCGGGGGCAGAGATTTTCATCTCTCCTGTTCGCCATGGGGATTTTCCAAACCAAGAACAAATCCCTGTAGTCGAATGGGGCTACTTGCAGTGATCAGGATGAAGGTCACCTTCCGGTGGGATGCTACCGGGTCTGGCCCCCTTCTCAGAACTCCCTGTGCCCCAGGCACTTTGTACCTCCTATTCCCAGGCACGCCCCTCTGCAGCCCACTTCACAGCAGCTCCTCTGACAGAGGAAGCATCGTTCCTGCACATTTTCCAAAAGCACTGGCTAAGAGCTGCGTGCCATAGCTGCCAAGTTCACCACAGAGCCCGGGGAGGACCTGCCAGGTTCACGCTTCCAGCCCTCTGCACCATTAAGACAAGGCCTGTTATCAGCTGGCTTTCTGCGGAAGGGCTCCAGCCTGCTATTTGTGCCTTATCTTTGCTGCCTAGACGAAAGAAAATCGTCCAGAGCCAGCCTGTCCAAGTGTTATTTTTTCCTTCCAGATTCAGAAGAGCAGCAGAATTTCCACCTCCCCCTATTCTTTCCACCAGCATTGTGCAACAACAGGCTTTCGTAATCCTCCTCCCTTTGCAAGTTGAGGCTTTGGTCTTAGCTGTGGATTTTGATATGTGCCTTTCCAATAAGCCGGGCGCCTTTCCACTTACCCTGGACCCCCCATTTGCCCTTGAACTCATCATAGTCCTTCTGCCTTTAACCAGTACGGGTATCTTGCTACCTTCCTACTGGTCCTCTTGCTCACCAATAGTGATGATCGCACACACATGTGCACGTGCACACACATGCTCACGCATTAGATTTTGTACTGGTTGCCGCTGCGTGTGCCAAGGCTCTTGATTGCTGGCCCTGCACACACATCGCTTCATTTTGTTCTCAGAGTGACCCCCAGGAGGGGAGGAGTTATCAACTGCATTTCACAGAAGACAAGACTAAAGCTCAGAGGAGGTTGCAAACCGCTCCTGAGGACAAGTCCCCAACTCCAAAGTCCGTGCTCTTCCCACGGGGCACTGCTCCGCACGCAGGGACGTTACTGGTGGGACAGCCTCTGTGTGCCAGGCACACGGCCCCATTAGCAGCCTCTCCTTCTGGCCTCCTCAATGTCACGTGTTCTCCACCTGTCCTTTTTGTTCCATTCTTTGCCTAGTGGCATTTACTGGGTACAGATTGCAGACTTTCTCTCTGTCTTTCTTAGGTTTCCCTTTCCAGCCTATGGAAGTACATTTGAAGTGAATCTTCTACAGCTCCTTCCCTGTGCATGGCAACCACTCAGGGGGAGACTCCCACCCTAAAAGGGGTCTCTGAGCACGAGACCTACTCAGTGGGGACCCCTGGGGAACAGGAATCTGCATTTTAAAGCACATCCTTGATGCTGCATTAGGGAACTTCAGAATCTTTCCTCTCACCTTTATTTGTGTTACCTGAACTTCATTGTGCACTTACCTGGGATCTTATTGAAGGAAGAGTCTGTATTTCTAAGGAGCTCCCAGGTAATGCTAATGTGGCAGGTGCGGGGGCCACACCTTGTACTGAGGGGTTAAACCAGTGCTCCTCAGCCCTGGATAAACGTGGGAACCACCTGGGGAGCTGTGGGAGCTAAGCAGCCCCACCCCTAGAAATCAACAATTGGCTTAGAATTAAATCAATGTCCCTCAGCTCATTTGTTCATTGGAGTAGACGCACTGGCTGACAAAAGCCTCCTCTGAACTTTTCAGGAATTTTGTCAGCCAGTTGTGAAACAGAACCCCAATTGACCATCTAATTCTGTGAACTTAAAATTAAATAGATTGTATTAGAAAACCAAGACGTGTACTCAAAACATATTACTTCTTAATCATCTTACTGCTTGAACTGCTTCTGTTCCCTTGAGGTTATTTACGTCTGTTTTACGGCACGGAGGAAATACTATCTAACAGCATGCTATTGTGTCTTTCTTACCCATTCTCAGTGATATCAGCCCAGGAAAGCAGTTGTTAAACATTTGCCGAGGCACCCACTGTCCTCAAATACCTGCCTGCACCATGGCCCCTGGGGGCTTAATAAAAACGCAGACTGCTGGAGACGGACTACCCACGGTTCCCTGCACCCAGCTCTCTCTCTCGGTGTGGGACCGGGAGGTCAGGGGATTTTTAGAAACAAGTGACCCAGGAGATTTCTAATCTCAAATGGGGTCACTGTAGGATATCAATGACATTTTCAAAATTAGCAAAACTCCAACTGGATGAAGACACTGTGTCACTGCCGCCCTTCTCTTGTGAAGAAACTATTCCTGATGTATTCTGAAAAGTCTTGGTCTGGAATCCTGTGATTTGCTGTCCCGTCCAAATTCCGGGCAGGGTGGTGCTCCCCAGGCCCCTCCTCCCCAGGCCCCGTCGGGGAAGCTCAGCGGAAGCTCTGTCCCCAGGTGTCCTGGCTCTGGACCCCACAACCACAAGCGTCAGCCCCTGGTTTTTTGGGGGGGTTTGTTTGTTTGTTTTTTCCTAGTAAAGATGGCAGGCAGCCCAGAAGGCTCGTGCTCAAGTGCCTCATCAGGCTCAGGTCCAAGTTCAGACCCTTTGGAAAGGACTGGAGAGAATTAAGAGTCAAGAGACCCAATGACAAGGACATCAGGAAAGTTCCACCAAATTGTGGAACCTGAACTTGCCAGGGTTCGCCTGTGCCTGGAGCGATGGAACGGGGCGACGCGGTCCTCGTGGGACTGATCGATCCTGTCAAGTCCTCTGTTTTAATTGACAGTCATAAGCTCAATACTTGCCTCACATTGGTTAAGAACTAGCATTTATTTTCTACTTGTTCCTCCAGAAGGTCTGCCCATTGGTATTCCTGTCACTCAGGGACAAACAGGGAAATGGTTTGATTTTTGAAACTTGCCCCAGGAGACAACATTTCTCAGGCCTTCGTTTCTGACTCTGTGTATTGGCTTTCTATTTCTGCACGGCAAGTTCTCACAAACTTAGTGGCTTACAACAACACAGGTTCGTCACCTCGCGGTTTCGGTCCCTGGTCAGCAGGCCGGGAAAGGGTTACCTGGACCCTCTGCTCAGGGGCTCCCCAGGCTAAAACCAAGGTAGGTGTTGGCCAGAGAGGCATTTCTCACCTGAGCCCCTGCCACAACCAAGTACCACTCAGATTTTATTTACTGACTTTTTCTCTAAGCAGACTCACTTTAGGGAAACTCAGTCCTGTCCTAACAGTCATGTCCATAAAAGTTCCGGGTTGGATGGTCTTATTCTTCTTTTTCTCTAAAAACATGTTGGAATAATCATCATTATTTTTAAAAAGTTGTAACGGTTTTATCTGAAACCATCTCATGCACCAGCTGTACACACACCATCCTCAAACTTCTCGCTCTCCCCCATCTGGACTTCCTGACCTCACGCCAGCACTGCCAGACTCTGGACACCTCGAAAATTCTTTCTCTTGCCAACCAATCACAGCAGAACCACAGAGTCCTGTCTGCCAGACCTGGACCAGGGCAGGCCTGGGGACAGGTGTGTGTTTTTGCATAGGAAGGCCTCCATAAATTTGATACACATGTCAACAGCACCAACAATGAATTTCCCCTGGATGTCCTAGGTGTCCACAGATGTTTTGACAGTCTCCAAAAGTATCTCCCAGTATAGTATTTAATCTTCACAAACTCTGAGGCAGTGAGCAGCATCCCCACTTTATAGGTGAGGAAACTGAGGCCGGAAGTGACGTGGCAGACTGAGATGCAAAGAGCGGCCCTCCGATGCATTCAGCCACGCTTTTCATTGTTGCCTTTCCCCAGATGACATGCTAGCTCTTCCCTACTGACCACTTTCCCTTCTCTCTTAGTAACAGAGCTTACAAATTTGGTAGCCGAGCATATGGCTGATAAGAATAAACACTGCATTTCCCAGCTTCTCTTGCAGCTAGGAGTAGCCACGTGACTAAGTGCTGGACAGTGGGACATGAAGGGCAGAGATGTGTGCAATGTCTAGGTAGAGCCCTGCAAGAGAGTGGGCATACCAGTCTTTCCCCTTTCTCTCTCCTGTTGGCTGGAATGCAGCCATGATGGCAGGAGCTTCGATGTTTTTGGACAATGAGGTGACCTTGGGAAACAGATGCCATGCATAGTAAAGCAACAAGCTAGAAGGATCCTTGGTCCCTGGGGACTTTTTGAAGCAGAACTGCTCTCCCAGCCCTAAATGGCTTCCTCTTGGACTGTTACAGGAGAGAGATATAGACCTTGACCTTGTTTAAGTCACTGTTATTTAGGTCTCTGTTATTCACAGCTGATCCTCTATACAACTATATAAAGTCAACTGAGGAAGGGAGTGACCGAGGTCTCAATGCCCCCATTCCACAGAACAAGTCCCTGTTCTCTTGAGAACAGATCGCCTTGCCCACAGTAGGGCTATGAGAGCAGATAAGGTGGCTGAGTCACAGCCCACAGGTGGTGCTTTGTAAATGCAAATCCACTCAGGTAGAGCCTGGATCCAAGTCCTCAGTCCCTGCCACCGACAAGCAATCTGGCACCAAAGATACGTTTCTTCTGCAAGCTCCTCTTAACAACGTGTGTCCTGTACGCCAGCGGCTCAGCAGGAATTAAAAAGCAAACCAAAGCAGCCCCACTATGCATACCAAGCACTGATAATATCAGATGAAAGCCAGCCAGGCTGGCAAGACTCTGATGCCTTCCTCCCTGAGCTCTTCTGAGAATATGAGACATGGCAGATGATGGTCATGGGGGGGGACCGAAATGCTATTAGGAGAGGGAAAGTGAGTCCAAGCTACATAATTCCTGCCCAGAAACGGCAGGGACAGAAGGAGCGGCTCTGGGCAGGAGCCCATGGAGCGAGCCCAGAAGGAGAAGGATTGTCATTTCCGGAAGCATCGCCAATGCTGGCTCAACCCTACTGGGTTTGCAGCGCCGGTCCAGCCCCTGGGATCCTGCCGGCATGTTCTCACTTCTCGGATTGTGATTTCACACATCAGTAACAGCTAGAGGTGGAACCCTCCCGGATGGCAGCCGCCTCCAGGCCGGACTCCCCATTGGAATCTCCCCAAGTCGCTTCCGATAGCGCTGCCAATATGTGCTCTCTGGCTTATTGATTTTCACCGCCCCTTCTCCATTAGCAGTGACAAAGGAGATGAGACACTGCCGGCCTGGCAGGAGGAAAAACAATTAATTGGATGTCAGTATCCGGAACTGAAGAAATAGTGGGAACCATTCATGCTGTTTATTTATTGCCCACAGTGTGTCAGGCATTGCACCGAGTGATCGATACCTTTGGTCTAGTGATAATGGCTGATACTTACGGAGTATTTACGGTACGCCTGGCACTGTGTTGAGTACTTTTACGTGTATTAGCTCATTCTATTGTCTCAAAAACCCTAAGGTGCTGTCCTTATCTCCTCATTATTGATGAGGAAACTGAGGCACAGCAGTGGGAGGGTTGTCTGAAAGCCACATGACTAAGACGTGGTGACAGCTAGGGTCGACCCCAGGTAGAGCCCTTTGGGTCCCGAGAGGAAAAGCAGCATGGGTACCATCACCCTCTCCTGCTGGCATTGTCCCACGAAGGCCGTGGGAAGCCCGACGGGATGAGTGAGAAGAGAATACGTGCAGCCTTGCCCATCAGACAGGTGAGAGAGGCTCTCGAAGCTCTCTGTCTGCATGCCGGGGCCTTGCTGAGGACAGGTGGGGGGCCCAGAGGGGCTGGTCCTCTCCCTTCACTTTCTGAGCCCTGTGGACGAGCAGAGGTTTTATAACCCAGGCCACACCAAAGAGCCATGTCGCCGGTCAGCAGCCCCTGAGCTGTGGGGGTGAGGCTGGCGGAGGAAGTTGCATGGACTGCCGTGTCCCTGAACCTCCACGCTGGCTGGACCATCTCCCCTGCCCGAGACAGTGCCCTGTGAACAGGGAACCGATAAGAGGTGAACAGCTTGCTCTGGAGGAAGAGACCCAAAGAGTTTTCAGGAGGCCTGAGGTCTCGCGTGCGACCCTTTCGACCGCCTGAGACGGTCCTTCAGCCTCTCTCAGAGTTCAGCGTCCACCAAGGTGGGGAGGCTGATTGACAGGCAGGGCACGGCCTCCGCCTTGCCTACCTTTCTGTGCCACAGTGATGTGTCAAACCTATAGAGACAGAAAGTAGAAGACAGGTGACCAGGGCCTGGCAGGACAGGGAAATTGAAATTTGTTGTTTTGTGGGGACAGAGTTTGTTTTGCAAAACAAAAAAGTTCTGGAGGTGGAGGGTTGTGATGGTTATGTAAGAACCGGAATGTACTCCATGCCATTGAACTGTGTACTTAAGATGGTTAAAATGGGAACTTTTATACCAGATACATTTTCCCACCATAAAAACGTAACTAAAAAAAATGTGTGGGAGCCCCCAGGACATAATGAACTTCTTAAACTGACACTTCCTGGGGGTGTGGACTCCAGTGTCCCCAATCTCAAGGGTAGCTAGCTGTCACTCACAGCCTTCAGGCCGTGGGGACAGGGACACTGCCCAGGGTCTAGAAAGAAGCCGAGGGGGCAGCAACCAGACGACGCAGTTTCCCAAAGCCACTCTCATCCAGTGTGTCTCCGAGGCCAGATTTCACCTCACTCGTTTCCAAGGCGCCTGTCCCTCTCCCAGTGTCTCCCTAGGACTGGGCACATGTAATGATAATATTTATTAATGCGGCCACTGACTGAGGGGACTCCCTGAACCCTCACGACCCCATGAGGTAGGACCACCCTTGCCTCCATTTGAAAGGGGAGGAAGCTGAGGCATGGAAACGGCCGGTCACTTGCCCAAGTTTTCACAAGTGGCTGGGGACGGAGACAGGGCGCAAACACAGGCCGGCTGGTTCTGGAGTCACATGCTCCATCATCCCTCCCATGGCCATTCTCAAACGAGCCGCAGATCACGCTCCGGAGGGAAGAGACTCCCAAAGGTGAGGGTTTTTGCGGCTGATTCAATCAGGGATTTTGTGAAGTCAGGTCTTGTCGGAGAAGCCACCCGCCCCTTGGATGCCGATGCCAGTGGCTGCTTCTTCACAGTGAGTGATGCCTGTGTCCCAGAGGACCCTCTCCTTGACTCCTTACCATCCTGCCAGGAGGGCAGGTCTGACTCCTGCTTCAGAGAGGAGGACGGTGGGGCTCGGAGTCACCAGCCGGCTCGCCCGTGTCCACACCTGAGCTGGGACTGAAAGCCAGGTGTGGCCAACTTGAGAGCCTCCATCTAGGGGCCACCCAGGGGCCACTTGGCAATAACTAGAGATATCTTCAGCTGTCTGGACTCAACAGGGCATCACTGGCATGTGGTGGCTGGAGGTTGGGGATGCTGCTGAACACCCTGCTGGGCCCAGCACAGTCCCCACCACAAGGAACTGTCCGCTCAGCGTGTCAACCGAGCCTCCCCCCTAGGCTCTGAATAAAAGCAGTGTGGCCCTCTCGGCTTTAGGTTTTTAAAATGTCCTCCAAAGTCTTAAAATACACCCCGTGGCGCGTCAGCCGTGGCTATCTCTGGGCGGTGCGAACACTGGTGAGTTTTATTTTCTTCTTTTTGGCAAAACCGGCTTTTCTAAATTATCTTTGATGCATATGCATTAGTCATGCAATCAAATAAGTTTCAGCTTTTTAAAGCAGCGCAGGGTTCCGTGCGGGAGCCTCCCTCTGAGTTTAGGGACAGTGGGCCAGCTTCAAGGCCTGGCTCCGCAAGGCAGCGGATGCTCCCTGCCTGGCCTTCGCCTCTGTGAGCCCGTTTTCTCGTTGGTGACGTGGAGACGAGACCCTCCCAGGTCTGTGCCACCTCCGTCCTTCCGCATCCCTGGCCAGGGGCCGGGCGCCTTGCAGCCTGGAATTTCCCACACATTAGCTCAGGAAAACTCCCCCACAAGCCCCTGAAATGGGACAACCAACTGCAGGAAGAGGTTTCATGCACAAGATCGTGCACATGGAGAGACTGAGGTTCGGGCCAAAGGATGTTCGACTCTCAAAGGTCTTGACTTGCGTTCTGTACGAGTCCACCCCAGCCAGCAGTTAAGGACTCAAGCAACGGCAGCTTCCACCATCCTGGCTCCTGGGGGGGCACTCTGCCACACACCTGCCACAGAGAACAGGTTGGGAGCCCCGCATGCAGTGGTGTCCTCCAGTTCTGTGAGCTCAAAGGGCCGTGTCATATCCAGCTCACTCCATCCTCCCAGGCCCAAGGGGGTCTGCAGTGAACCAGCCCAGCAATCAACATCTGGACTGATGCAGGGGGCTGCCTCCCTTAACCCTCCCAGGCAGCGGACAAAGGCCAGTCTGGGTCAGACCAGCCTTCTGCGAGAAGCAGAGTGGGGTGGGGGACAGCCACCTGGAAGAGAGGAAAGAGGCCAATCCGTGAGGCTCCCAGGAACCTGGACGGGGTGCTTCTGCCTTGGGAAGTTGTTGGCCTGTGGGCGGAGTTCGGGTGACCACCAAAACACCTGGTGTGCCACCACATGCCACCCGTCAGTCCCAGGCTGTGACCCATGGAGGCAGGCTTGCCAGAGTTAGCAGATGAGTTAGTATAAGTATGTCCTGTGCAATACTTGGGACATACTTAAAATATGACTGTCATTTCTTTGAAGTTCCAATTTAACTGGGCTTCCTGTCCCTCACACGGCAACCCTATGTGAAGGGAGAGGCCAAGGGCGGCAGTGTGGGTCCTTACGGTGACAACTCTGTTCCAACTGGGCCGTAGTGGCCCCTTGTCATGTCTGTGCTGGGATCTGAACCCTAACTGATTCGACCTCTGCATCTTTCTTGAAAGCACCTTTTTAAACTTCCTTTTCCCCATAGGGAATAGGCTAAAGGCTGAGGTCCTCAGCCAAGTCTGTCCTGCGCACTGAGCCTGGACATAGAGGGACGGGACAGGGGGACACAGCGGGATGAACACACATGCCGTCTCCAGGGGTGTATGGGCCCTGCTACCCCCAGCGTCATTGCTTCTCACCCCTCCTTCCCTCCCTCGTCCCTTCTGCAGGGCCGCCCTGAGCTTCTTCCACCACCTCCTACCCGCCTCCACCCTCCCAGCCCCTCCCAACTCCCACTCATTCTCCACGTCTCAGCTTTCCCTTGACACCCGCCCCGGGCTCCTGAGGTGAAGTGAGTGCCTCATCTTTCTGAGCACACAGACTACGGTGGCACTAGTCTCAGTGCTCACAGTGCGGATCCTCCCAGTGTCAGGATCGCAGGGGGTGGGGGGGTCTCCTGCGGATCACCTTTTAAAACCCGTAGGGGTGAGGCCAGAAGTCCTGGCCATGGGGTCTGCTCCAGCCCACACCAATGCCAGCTCCCTCTTCGTCCCCAGTACATGGCAGTTTCCACTCCGGGCAGTGGTTGCCTCTCCCTTGAATGACCCCTCTACTGCCCACGTGCTCGAGGAGGGGACAGGACGTGGCTTGTTCCCCGCTGGTCCCCAGCTTGTTCACAACAGTGTGGTGCGTCAAGTCTAGCCTCCCCAAGTGAGAAGGTGGACGGCACGTCTGGGGACTCATGCTGAGGGACACGCTTTCGTGAGACAGGCCTGAGCAGTTCCAAGTGAAAGTTGGGTTAGAAATATTTCGGCTGGAGTGGGTGTCTGCAGAGGAGCCCTCCCACTGGGACTTGATTCCAGTCTGTCCCACAGGCTGAGTCGCTGTCTGTACACATGGTCACGTGGTGAGTGAGTAGAGGAACCAAGAGAAAACCGGAGGTGCGGGCGGTGCCGTCTCCAAGGCAGCCTCCCCTCGGCCCCAGAACAGACGGGAGGAACATCTGGGGCTGTGTTCTCACTGCCTTGCTGACCCCCAGGTCAACCCCTTTCTCCTCTGCCTGCTGACACCAGGCTTTCCCTGGGCTTCTGCACAGCCTGGGGTGGGATGTGCCCCCCATCCTGGCCACTGGGCCATAGAAGCAGGTCTCCCAAAGGTTCTAGGATGTGGATCTTCTCCAATGAAAAGACATGGGCTCACAAGGAGCAAGCCTCCTGCCTGGGACCCTGCTTCCTCCCCAGAGGCAGATGAGGACCCATGCCTGGAGCCGTGGCAACCATCTTACGAGATGACAAATCTCAGGACCTAGAAATGTGTCCAGAGGAAAGGCCCAGGTCCCTGGTGCCACTCTCAGGGTATCAATCTACTTCTGCTCTGCAGACCTCTGGCTAAAGCAGCGGCTCTGCTCATCCCGTAGCTGCTGTTATCAGGGTTTGCACTCCTAGTCTTACACACCCTAATGAATACCCTTCTCTCCTTCACCATTGCAGTCAATCTTTGGTATCAGTGGCTGTCTCAGTCCAGGATGGGTCCCACTGGCAACTCAGGAAAAGGCCACTTGTCTCTGCAGGCCGGTTCTCTGTCTACCCCGGATAGGCCTGGAATCAGAGAGGCAGAGTTGCCGGAGCTGGGGTGTTTGCACCTCCTTGGCTTGGCATCTTGGCCCCTGCCCCTGCAGTCCACACACACGTTCAAGGTCTGTGCTGAAAACTCCCCGGCCCCGTGCCTCTATCAGAGCTGTTCTGATGCCCGCTGCTCCTGCTTTTGACATCTCCTTCCTGAAGTCCAGTGCGCAGCCCCACAGCCCTCTGCGGAGGGAGCTTTGCACGCAGGCTCAATCATTACGGATGCTTTATGAGTCTGCAGGAGGCAGCCGTCCCGGGCTGGGCTGCTGGGGCCTCCCACAGACGAATCCCTGCTCCCCATCCAATCAGGCCCCCCACCGCACAGCCAAGAGCACAGTGCCCTGAACCAAATAGACCAGGCTTCAAACCCCAGCTCTGCCCTATTAGCTGAGCATCCTCCTGCTCAGTCCTTCCCCTCTTATCCGGAAGGTGGGCATAGGCAGAGAACTTACGTTGGGGAGTAGTGAGAGGGCCAGGTGGCTGTATGGAAGTCCTTAACACAGTGCTTAGGACACTTCATAGGTGACCAGTATTAGCTATTTTGGGTCCCAGAGGGCCACTGTTAACCCATCAGCATCCAACCTACTCAGCAGCCAAGCACTCGCTTTGCAGGGGACTGGGCCACAGACACGTTGATCACAGGGACTGGGGAGGGGTCCAGAGTGTGAGAACTTCAAATCCAGGGGGCTACCACAGTTTACAAAGGACTGCTGCAAACAGGAGCCCACTTAATCCTCCCGATAATCCTTCAGGTAGATCCTGCTACTCCCCACTTCGTACAGACAAGGAAACTGAGGCTCAGAAAGCCTAAGGCATTTGTCTAATTTACACATCTCCTGAATGGCTCCAAGATCAGTGCTCTTTCCACCACCTTTTTATATGTGAGGCTGGACCCCAGGAACCTGCTCCCACTCCAGGAGTCTCCCTCCTGCCCCGGAGAGGGGCTCTCCGAAATGCCCGAGAGAGATGGTCCTGAAACAGCGCAGAGCTACACAGACACCCTATGCGACCCACTTCTCCCCCATTCAGAGGGTCTGCCACTTCCTGCTGTGACCTGAGACAAGTGACTAAGCCTCTGAGTGTCCCTTCTGTGGTGTGAGGCTTACACTGGCATCCTCCTCATGAGCTGTTGTGAGCTGAGGCAGGAATGGAGGCTACCCCCCATCATTTACAAGGGTCGTCCATCTCTGGGGTGGTGCAGCTGTGAATCCATTGAACCCTCCCCCTCCATCAGGGAGGTGGCATGTGATCCAAGTCCATCCAATCAGAACACCCCCCCCCACCTGCATCCACCCTAACACAGTGATTGGGGCATGGATGGGCCCATGACCCAAAGAGGATCAATCCAATCCCTGCAGGAACTTCCTGAAAAGACCTCTCTTTCTGCACAGGGTGACTAAGCCTGGCCTGCTGGCAGCCCCCACCTTCCGTCTGGGCCATGGGGGGTCAGATCCAGCTGAACCAAGTGGACTGGGAGTGGGGGAGGGGAGGTATCCCCCAAAGGAAATCAAGATGCTGTTTCCGGAAGAAGAGGGAAGTGGGCTAGGTTGGCCAAAACAACAGATGCTCACCACAGACATTGTCACCAGGAGGTTCCGGAACTGAGCTGACACTCTGACAACTGTCAGACCATTGGTTTCCTGGCAATCCCGAATTATCCAGACAACTCACTGCTCAAGGCCCAGCTTCTGAAAGGAGGGTCCAGGTCAGAAAGTGATGCCCGGGCCCCAGACAATGCACGGAGTGTGTGAATTCACTCCCCAGCTTGGATGCCGGATGCGGATGACCTCAGAGTTATTTGCAACTCACCACTCTTTTGCTGACACTGCAGTTGACTTATTAGGGCGACTCTTCAGTGCCGGGCTGTGCTTCCCCTGGCAGCCTCCTTGGGGCTGGGTGTAAACAGAGGCTGTGAGCCAGGGGCAGCCACACTGCAGTGCTGGGATGACTCAAGCTGCTGTGCGGTGGCAGTGATGGCGGCTGGGTGGCCCCCCTCTGCTGGGGCACCTCCACCGCCTGCACCCCTCCATCACGCTTGTGGCAAATGACGTACTATGGCCTAGGTGCCATTCTCCAGCCCCACCACCTGCCAAGCCAACTCAGCACCTGGTCCTATCCATTCTCCTTATGGGTAGCTGACTGACCCAGCAATACTAGTGAAAAAACATGCTTTCCGGCAATCCAAGTGAAAAAACCATGCTTTCCCCACTACTCAGGAAGGCTGCCTTTGTCACGCATTAATCTGTGGGTCTGTTTCTAGAACTTTCCACTCCTTTTATTTGCCTATTTGTCTGTCCTTATGCCAATAACACACTGCCTTCATTGCTGTTACTTGTTAATAGTCTTAATATCCAGTAGTATACGCTCTTTCATTGTGTTCTTCAAGATTGTCTTGGTTGGTTCTGGACATGTACGTTTTCATTTAAATCAGCTTCTCCATTTCCATGCACAAAAAAGGGGGGTTCTGTTGACACTGTGAGGGGTGGCGTTGTCCCTATAGATTAATTTGAGAGTAACTGACTTCTTAACACTTTTGAACTTTCTAACTCACAAATATACTGTATCTCCCCATTTATTTATTCTCGCTATTTCTCTTTCTAACATTTTATGGGGTTTTTTTGCATAGATTCTTACACATCTTTCATTACATTAATTTCTAGGTACTTGACTTTTGATTCTGTTGTAAGTCGTGTTTGCTAAACTTCATTCTATGTTGTTTCTCACCTGGAAATGCATTCATGAGATTGCTGGTTAGGGGCTGACCCCCTACCAGTGACTCTGGTTTCAAATATAAACACCCCTTGAGAAATCAAACACCTCTGGGATCGAACTGAGGCAAGTGTGAACATCAGAAGGGGGAGATGGGGGGAGTGGGAACTTTCACACAGGTGCTGGGACTCAGAGTCATGGGAAGAATTTTGTAAAACAATTCAGGTGCGTTTTTCATAAGCATTCACAAAACGTTTTCTAGAAGCCCTTGAAGCTTCGTGAAGGGTTACCTACTGCTCACCAACCACTTCCAAAACCTCCCTGAATTCCTGAATGAAGGCCACTGATTGGATTGGTACAAATTCACTGCAAAAAAAAAACAAAACACCAAAACCATAACATCTGCACCTGCCACAGCCGTGACGTGGCAGAGAAAGCCAATGGCCCTGCCTGTCACACTGGCCTGAGATGAATGACTTTCATTTTCCCCAAGCCACAGTGACAGTCACCCACAGCAGCCCCGCCTGTGTTTAATTTCGCATCATGCAGCTTTCACAAATGAGTGATGGGGAACAATATTTATCGGGGAAATCTTTTTGTACTTGTAACCACCAAACCTACAGAACATTTCTCATCTTTAATTTCCTTCTTGCACTTCCTGCAGAAACAAATAATGAATTAAGGAGAGGCTCTGGGGAGGCAGGAAATGTCCCATTCTGTAAGGGACAGAGGCGGGAAGAGAGGAGGAGGAGGTGAAACGGCAGCCCGAGGGCCCAGTGTGGTCGGCAAATGTGTTTTGTTCGGAACACAGCAATGTGGTGGGTTTTTTAAAAAAAATGATGGACATATGTAAAAATTCAGAGATTTAACATAAAAAAATCCAGCTGCCTGGCTTCTCCTGAAAACTCAGCTCTGACCACAGTGGGTCAGAAAGATGGCAATGCGCAGGTGAAGTGAGGTAACCAGGGCGTGCACCCCGCAGTCTGCCCTAGTCTCCCCACCCCGCCCAACTGGCCCACTCACTCACTGTGTTCCCTGGGAGCGCTCAACTTGTCTCGGGTTCCCCAGGTGGTTCTGGTCTTAAAGCTGGAAGTCCCACATCCTAGCAAAGCCTTCCCTCAGTCCCAGGCAACGCAGTGCTGCTGGCTGCAGTAGACGCCTGCCTGGCCCCATCCAACTTCGCAGGTAATACGCATACAGTATGCGTTAGATGTTAAGCATAGTTCCAAGCATTTTAACCAGACAAATTCACTTAATCCTCACAGCAACCTGCAAGTCTGGCACTACAGCCATCCCCATTTCACAAGAGAGAAACTGAGTCACAGACCGCTAACGTTGTGTTCAGCCCAAGACTCTGCTCCAAGTTGGGACTTCAGTCTCACTCTCTGTGTGGGGTCTCTAATCCAGGTGAGCCAAGACCCCTTATTTGAGGCTGATGCAAGATGAGGAGGGCACTGCTTCTTATCCACTCATCACCCTGGCTGTCTTGGTAGATGCTATTCTTTGCCTACCCAACAGCTAATCCCTCCCTTCTTGCTTAGATCACAGAACCTCAGTTTTGTGTGGGGCCCAAAATGTTCAGGGACAGTGATGCCCTCCACCAGCATGAGAGGATGAACTTCAATGGTCCCCAGGACCATAATGTCACTCCCCTCTTCTTGCTTTGATTGGTTGAGGGCAAGGTGTGTAGCCAAGTGCTAAACAGTGAGATGCAAGGAGAGATCTAGTGAGGTTTTCGTTCCTGATAAAAGTAGTGACCAGAGGTAGCCTCCTTCTAATTCCTGCTTTAAGGAGATTGTGGGAAGATGAGATGTGTGGAGCTGTGGCAGCCATTTTGTGGCCAAGGGACAAGCCTACAGATGGAAAGTCAAGAGGTTCAGGAGGGTGGAGCAGAAGAGTAGAGAGAGCCTTAGTCCTCAGTGACATAGTCGAGTAACCAAGCCACACGTGGAGTAACCCACCTGCAGATTCCTTGATGTACTGCTTAGAATATTGTTAGTTCATTACGGTGTTACATGCCACTGAACATATTTGAACAGATATACCGTGGAACCCTCAAGAACACCTTTGCTTTCCCCAGTGTCTGGCGCAGCTTGCTCCCTATTTTTCTTTTCTCTGGGCTCCACCCTGACCTTGTAAAGAGTTCCAATGCTTAGGGACACCTCCTGAGTGTGAGGCAACCCCAGACCCAGTCTCACCATGCCACAGTGAAGAAAAGAGAGAGGGGAGGAAAGGTGAGGGAGAGAGGAAGGGAGAGAGAAAGATATCAACTGGTAGATAAGTCGAAAGCCCACCGTGTGGAAGAGAGCAAATCCAGCAGGAGGGACATGTTTCCCCCAGTTTGCTCCATAAGTAACGTACTGAACGCCTACTAAGGGCCAACAAGTGTCCTGTGTATAGTCCCTTCTCCTGTCTCCAATGACCCTCTCCCCCATCAGCATCTGCCTTTGACATTCATTAGTTGTGCAACTTTGACAAGGAAGGTCCTTCTTTCTGCACCCGTTTCCCTCTCTTTAAAATGAAGATGATGATAATGATAATTCCAACCTCCTAGGAACTTTGTGATGATGTAATGCAGTCAGGGTTGTAATGTTTCCCGCAAGGCCCCTGGCACATAGAAACGCTCTTGACACATCTGCACTTTGGGCGGGGAGTGAAGGAAGAGAGGAGGGCAGAGGGACCCGTGCATCCATTTCACAGGTGGGGAGCCGAAAACACTGCGAGGTGAGCACTGGTGGTCTCAAGTGTCCCCGATCAGAAGGGAGTAACCACATTTGGATTTAAACCCAGATGTGTCCAAATCAGAATATGATTCTGAAGGAGGGGATCAAGAAAAGGAAAACTGCCCTGGCTGGTGTAACTCAGTGGATTGAGCGCAGGCTGCGAACCAAAGCATCGTAGGTTCGGTTCCCAGTCAGGGCACATGCCTGGGTTGCGGGCCATGGCCCCCAGCAACCGCACATTGATGTTTCTCTCTCTCTCTTTCTCCCTCCCTTCCCTCTCTAAAAATAAATAAATAAAAAATCTTTAAAAAAATATTTAAAAAAAAAAGGAAAGGAAAACTGAGGATTTCTATTGCCGTCTGGGACCGTCATGATAAAGAACACCCAAAAGGCCTTCTGTGTGGCGAGCTGAAAGTTTATACCGAGTCCTTTGATGAAAGACAGTTACCCTTGGCCACAGAGTAGCTGATCTCAGCACATCAGGAAAGCCATCCCAAACGGCAAATGGAATTAGATACCCACTCAGCGGCTGCCAGATGGCCTGCGAGGCCCCGGGACACCGACGTGATTACAATGACAACAACGCGGCCTCGGACTGGACGAGGACAAAACCCACTTTCAAACGACTCTCCCATGACTTCAATTAACCGTGGGCTAAACCAGGCAGTTAGTTGTATAAGCACCGATCTCTCTGTGGTTTTAATTAAATTCCTCTAGCACAAATCCTCTGTGTGGGGTGTTCAGGAGGAAAACATGATACTCAGGCCATGCAATTGGATCGAAACTGCGTGTCGTGTAGTTCAAGTTCAGCTGGGCTCTCCCCTTCCCTGGGGCATAGTGAAGAGCTCTTTTGTTTGATGGTAGTTGTTTATAATTATCGTTAGTAGCATCATCATAATACCCACATTCCTATTTCTCTGTCTGATTCCCATCCATCCCAGGAAGATTAGCAAACCACAGCTCCTGGGCTGAATCTAGCTGGATGCTAGTTTTCTAAAATTTGGAACCCAATCAGGCTAATTCATTTCCTTGATGCCTGAGGCTGTTCACCTGCACCTACACAGCTGAGACCTCTGTGGTCAGCAAAACCAAAAATGTTTGCTCCCTGGCCCTTAAGGAAACGTTGGCTGACCCCTGCAGGGACAGTATAATGAGAAAGGCC